>VWZS01010225.1:693163-1053310 GCA_013397075.1 Rhabdornis inornatus | reverse complement strand
AGGTAGGGGGGTGGGCCGCCAATCATGCTGGGGGTCTGTAGGGACTGCTGGAAGGAAAAAGGAGAAGAAAGACGAAATAAAAGCCCAAGCCCAATGGCCTGACTGGGGACCGTCATCATAAGACATAACTATGTTTTCCCTCTGCGGTGTACAGCCACTGCAGGTGTTTGTGCTGGGTTTCAGAGCGGGTAGATACAGTCGGCACCCTGAAATTCCTCTGTTAATGGGTGTCTGGGGTGTGATACCCTTGAATCCGGATTTCCACTTACTTTTTGCCAGTGAGAGGAAGCACAGGAGTGGTAAAACTGATATGAGAAGACAAGTAAGTGCCATGGTTCCTAACTCCATGTTCTGGGATCAAACGGCTGCTTTGCATCACTTTAGAGGAAGCTGGGGTTTGATGTTTCAGTGTGTTATGCTGATCAAGCACTTTTGTATTTCCATTGATAAAACCTTCTATATTCCTGTACTGAGTTGTTTTTATACACTTTCTGCCCTGGGTGCATACATAATCTTGAGGGACTTAACCACTGACCCAATTAAAAAAACTAAAAAACCACCTTCTTAAAAGTTTAATTGAATTACTATAAAGGCTTAGCTCTGCAAAATAGTTTTCACTCCTGAGTTCTTCTAGCCTGCTTTCCCATGATTTCAAAGTTCTTAAGGAATACCTTTGCCTTTTAAGTATAAGCTCTAACTCTGATGGAATTAAAGCAGAAGAAGGAATAAATTGTTACTGAGGAGTTCATTATTTTAAATTATCTTTTCCAATACAGCTGGACAAAGTGACTGGCCATGCGACCTGTCCTTATCCCTCAGCATAATTCTGCCAGTTTCATCCAATCCAATCCAATCCAATCCAATCCAATCCAATCCAATCCAATCCAATCCAATCCAATCCAATCCAATCCAATCCAATCCAATCCTACCTCAGCTGTGTCACTCTCCAAACAGTAATTGGACCGTGGATCTTGCACAGTATCTCAGGCACAGAAAAAAAATCTCTGAAGAACAAAGATCTCACAGTTTTAAGATAATCTGCTTCTGGATGTCTGATCTACTAAGAAAGGCTTCTACCTCACTCACAATATGCTCTGTTGCCATAGGCAACTTGAGAAATAGAAGCTGTGGCTACTCATAATTCTTTCAAGAAACTATCTAGTGATAAAGGAATAGGATACCGAGCATCTTTTTTTCTTTCCTTTGCTTTGTCTTGGCTTTTCTTTCCACACAGAATCTCTTGCTAGGTGCCAAAATTTGTTTTCCCCCTCATACTTTGTTAAATTAATCCCTTTCTATTCCACAGTACAAATATATTATATGCTGGATCTTTCATGTATGTTCAAGAAACCTGATTATTCTGACTCTTTCAACTCAACTTCTTTGTTTCGTTTCCATGCAGCAGCACACGCTGGGAGATGACAAGCTGGAAAGCAGCTTTGCAGAAATAGTCCTGGTGGACACCAAGCTGAACATAAGTGACAAAGAAAGCTAATGGTGTCCTGGACTGGATTAGGAGGGGTATTCTTCCCCCACTCAGCACTGGTGAGGCCACACCTGTAGTACTGTCTCCAGTTCTGGGCCCCCCAGTAAGAGTCACTTAGTAGGAAGGATCTTTCATACCTTCCTTATTTAATCAGGCATTGCAGGTGTTGGAATACTGGACAGATTCATCAGGTACTTTCTCCATTGTCTTCATCACCTGCCTAGGTTGAACTCCATAAATTCCACATTGTAAACTTGCTTTCTAGAGACTTAATTATCTTTTTTCTCTTCTCCAATTCTAATATTTTAACTTTTTAAAAAAATATGACTTATGTTTCTGGGTACTGTAGTGCATTTAACAGTGCAAGGTAAAGAAGTAAGATCTCTCCATTGCTTCTGTGTCATAATCCCATTTTCACACCTGTACAAGTTAAAACAAAAGCATGTTTCTGAAGAGGGCAGCCAATACACATGGTGCACCAGCTGTGCACATAGGTATGTAACTGCAATCTGAGCGACTCTCAGCTCATCTTCCCATTTTTTCCTAGGTCTGTGCCCTTCAGAAATAATAAGCATTGCTTATTAGAAACACATGGCTGGCTATAATTTTTATTATTTTATGAGGTTTTTTAAAAAAAAATTTGTTTGTTTTAAGAGTATAACAAAAGCAATGGACAAAAGATATGCTGGTCTCAATATCAAGAACACACTGAGTGCAGGATAATTTGAGCTTGCAGATCTGCCATAAATTTCACAAGTATTGAGGAGGTATGTCAAGTCAATGTTTGTAAGAATATTCTGAATTTCTGGACCTCCGTGCAGAATCCCTCCTTGCTAGTGGCAAGCCTTCCCCAGCTTTCCTGGAGACTGTGAAGCAGCTCTGCACTTGATGCATGTGCATTTCCTGTTGCAAGCCAGCCTGGTGTATCATCTCCTTACACTTTCTCAATCCTCATCCATTTCTCATCTTTCTCAACTTTCACCAGCTTTCCTGTCTAATTGTAGTTTTCCTCTTGAAAACCTTCTGGCAGCCCATCCTGAAATCAGAAAACATGTCTTGCTTAAATCCTTCCCTGTCACAGCATTATGGTCCTCCTAGTGCAGAAGATTGAAAACGAAGGAGAAATCAGTTACAAATTATGACAGCCTGGCATTCCAGTGTAAAGAAGTATTTCATATATATATATATATGTATGTATGTAAATATAATTTTACTTTTTTCCTTCTGAGTTTGGAAAGGAGGAAGAAAGAAAATTTGAAACCAAAACACAAAACATAGATTTCTTTAATAGAATTACTGTATTTTCATAGTTGAGTGTAACCTCCAGTAGCAAATCATTCACCTGAAAGAGGATAAGTGCCCCAATGCATACTTGCCATGGGGTACTTTGTTAATAACAATCTCCTCAGAAGTAACCGTAGAACATTCTGGAAATGCAACACTCCACTGTTCCATCGCTTGTTAACCATAGGGAAATATTGCTTGCTGCAGTAGCACTGGCTGGCATTAAGGAATTTTCAGTAAAACTAACTGACTTTCCTCTTCGTCAGTGACCTGCATGCTGTGAGCAAGTGTACACTCAGTAAGTTTTAAGATGATAAAAGGCTTGGAGGAGTGGACCCCAGACAGTTGTGTGGCCATCCTGAGAGGTCTCAAGAGGCTGAGGAAATGAGCAGAGGAACCTCCGAAAAAAATCTAGGGAAATCTGAAGTCGTGCACCTTGGGAGGAATAGCCTAATGCACAGATACAGGCTGGGGCAATCCATGCGGAAAGCAGCTGAGTGGAAAAGGACAGGGATGGCCTAGTGGACAAGCTGAAGATGAGGCAGCAGTGCGCCCTCGTGGCAAAGGCGGCCAACAGTGTCTGGGCTGCATGAGGGAAAGCGTTGCCAGCAGGCAGAGGCCCATGGTCCTGCCCCTCTAGTCAGCACTGGTGAGGCACCATCTGGAGTCCTGTGTCCAGTTCTGGGCTTCCCAGTATGGGAGAGACATGGACATACCAGAGAGAATCCAGCAAAGGACTACAAGGATGATTAAAGGACTGGAGCATCTCTCATCTGAGCACAGGTTGAGTACATTGGGGCTGCTCAGCCTGGAGAAGAGAAGCCTCAGAGAGACCTCCCGACTCTGTATAGTAGGTAGGGTGCAAAAGAGGCTGAGACAGACTCTTTTCAGTGATGCCCAGTGACAGGCCCAAAGGCAATAGGCACAAACGGAAACACAGGAGATCCTCTTTGAACACCAGGAAATACTTTTTACTGTGAAGGGTGACTGAACCCTGTGCCAGGTTGCCCAGATATGCTGTGAAGTCTCCCTCCTTGGAGATATTCACAAACTATCTGGACATAGACCTGGGCAACTTGCTCCAGGTGACCCTGCTTGAGCAGGAGGGTTGAGCTGGACAATATCCCTAGATCCATTCCAATCTCAACTACTTGGTGATTCAGTGCTGGTTAATCAGTGAACCTGAAGCAATCTGTCACAACTCTGATTCTGAGAACAGAATTTTATGTTAGGGCATTGGGTGTGAGTTTGAGACATCTTTGCCAATTCTTTGTAACATTTTGTGAAATTCAAAATGTTTTGCCTAAAAATAAAGGAATGGTGTTTTTGAGTAAAGCTGTTCCATGCTGTAGTACATAGTGGGTGTACACACTCTTTCATGTGCTTGCCACATTGATGGAGTCACTAACTGACTGAGAGCTGCCAAAGAAAGAAATGAAGTGTGTAAGGTGATAGCCTGGAAATCTGAATGCATTTGTATGGAGGACAAAAATGCCAGCACATCAGCCATGCTTCTCCTGTGCCTTGCTACTGTGCTCATTACACCTGCTAGTGCAGAGGATTAATGTGTTTCAACACACAGAGACAAATTAAGATTTTCCCTGAAGCCCATCTGCTTTTTTCCCCTTAAATCTTTACCTGCAGGAAGGAATTAGACTTGATTTAAAGGAAAGAATAGAGGAGGTAGAGAAATTGAGCAGAATTCTATTAAGAAGGAGGTTGGCAGCCTAAAGCAGAGGGATGGTAAAGGAGAAAACAAACAACTTCACCAATTAGGAACAAATTAAGGATGGAAGGGAGTTGTCAAAAGATAAATCTAACCCACCACGTTGCCTTTTCCACTAGTTATAGCTGCTGATGTACCTATCACACGTACATATGTATATATGAAACCTCCAGTTGTGCCATTCACAGTCATTGCAGCAATACCTTTTTTATTCATCTGCTTCCAAGAATTAATTCTGGAAATGTTTCCTCCCTGAGAACACTAAATGTTGGTATTTTCTAACATGATGCTTTAATGGAAGGAGAATAAAAACAGCAACAGAGAAAAAGACATATGTTTTAATCCATCATTAAATAAGTTTGCTAGAAAGTATAAACTTTTACAAAAAATTAAAACCTTTGCCTTCTAACAACATTTGAATCATATTAATCTGAATGAAAATATTTGGAATGTTAGTGTAATAGCTTAATAAACTGACTCCCAAATAGTTTAGCTAACTCAAAAGGACATGCATTTCTCTCACACACTTGAAAATGGAGTAAAAATTGAGGTGGAATCTAGCAACTCACATAATTTAACAGAAAAGAATATTTCTACCCAACAATTGTAGATAATTTATGTCCCCAGACTGCAACTCTGAGCTGAAATTTGTCTTGAGAATATGACAAATATTCTAATGTCCCTGCTCTTTCTGAAAGTGTCAGACCTATAAACAGTCAAGATCTCAGAAGAATTTTGTCTCAATTCTGCTGCATTCTTCTTCCTGAAAGACGTCAGTGCTGTTGAAGACTATAAAGTGCAGAGATCATTCAAGATTGGAGAACTGACACATTTTGAGCAAACCAAAGGATCTTTTCTGAAAGATAAAACTCCTTCCTACAGCTGGACATACCACAGTGTATGAATTGCTCTATCATCAAGGTCTGAAGTAAAATTAAGAAAGGAGAACATAGTCAACCAAAAAGGAACATGACACATGTAATATTTTTTCATTATCTGCTCAGCCTGATTTTGTATGGTTAGATATACACACATATGATACCTCATGCTATCATTTTCTATCCCTGCATCCACCTGAGCAACTGTTACAGCTTTCAGTCTATAGAGGAACAAAGTGTGAGGTACTAGCTGTCTGAGTATAATAAGCTTGGATGATATAAAAAAATTGAAGTTAATCACAAATTATGTTTAAAGCAAGTATTTCCTTTTGATTATTTCTAGTTTCAAATGCTTGATAGGAATTCCATGACTTTTCTCAGAAGGTGGGGAAGTGCCCTGAAGTTCCTCTTTCTGATGTGAAGCTTTACAAGAAAGTTACTGGTACAAAGTACAGTTGCTCTGCCAAAAGCCTTTATGGCTCATGGTTACGCAGGAGGTTTGAAACTACATGACATTCAAGGTCCCTTCCAGCCCAAGCCATTCTATAATTCCATGATTCTATGATTCTATTGTTCTGTGGGTAATAGCCTACCTCTGATTGTGTTTGCAGTGATGGTTATGATTCACAGAATGCGCCTTAACTCTTTCTGTTTCTGAGACATTCTGTGATCCATGCAGCTCTGCTTTCTCTATTGACTCTCAGGATTTTACATTGTCACAATGCATAATAAAAGATACAACAAAAAGGTCATCATGCAGACAGGCAGAACATCATATTTACTACCATTCTGGAGCAAAAATAAAAGCAGAGAAAACCAGGAAGTAGGTTTCAGCCATCACATAGAAATGTTGCATGTTGTTCTGTAGGGCTTCTTGGGAGGATTCTTGTACTGGCAGAACCTCTAAAAACATGAGAGTTCATGCTTTGCTGTATGCAGAGGTGGTTCCTAGTCAGCAGTTTGGCTGATGGCCACAGTTTCAAGCTGGATAGCTTCTAGACTGCTAGACTGACACCTAGAATAGATCAATATGTGATTTACAGAAATGTGAAAAATTAAAAATAGCTGTAAAAGGGTTGATAGTAAATGTCCAGTTATCTTAGAATTTGAGAAAAGAACAAGGTGGGGCTTGGACCCTTGGCTGTATAGGGAAACAGGACTGACTGAGAAAAGCATTTCCCTCTTGCTACAAGGAAAATAGATTCTGATGTCAGCATGATTCAGTGCCAAATAAATCCTGGACTGCTGAGAACTAGTCTCAGAACGAAATAGAGAAATGAAATGCCAAGATCAAATTCTGTTCCCAGTACAAGATGATTCTTTCAGCCCGGTGTGTGGGCACCTTGTAGTGGAGCAATGCCTTGACAGTTCAACTCTGTGATGACAAGAGACCTTCTGTGCACTTCATGTAAGTTCATCTCATCCCTGCCCCAACTCCACCTTTCTTATAAGTAGTGATAGGCAAGAAAGATTTATATAGTTCAATGATTTTAAGAACCAAATCTACCCCAAACCCAGAAAAAAAGAAGGATGAAACTACAGGAAAAGGTGATAAGCTGGTGCCATGGCAGTCTCACAAAGCACAAAAAAGAGGGAGAAACGCATTCCAGGATGAGACAGGATAAAGATGCTTTGACTTGCTGCAGGATGGACTAAGTTGTTACAGGAACTAAATTGTCCTAGGAAGTTCAGCTTAAGTCCAGCATGAAACCTAACTTTCTGTCAGCAGCTTGAAAGTAGGGAAAGCGATGATTATGAAGGGTAAAGCCTGTGAGCTGAGGGATGGTAGAGCTGAATGACAGGTAGTAACTTACTCTGGTTGGTAGACAAGATATTTCTGTTCTTCTTTAATACGACAAAACCCAGAAGAAGTGCAGAAGTGATCAGTACAACAACAGCTATAAGTGGGCCAAAGAAATTTATCTCTGCTTGCTTCATTTTTTTCTCTTGTATCTCTGAATAAGAAAACAGAGAAGATACACACAGCAAAGATTTAATTTGGTGACAATGACTTTAAATGCTCTATCTCAAAGTTACATGAAATAGAAGTTTAGGTGGAGGCCCTTGGCATCCTTTTTGCTTTAATAGTGTCAATAAATCACTATCCACATTGTTTTATTTCCCTTTCCAATAACTAGTGAAACTACCTGGTCTTACTGGTCACTTCAACAGCAGTAAAGCAAAGCACTCTTTCTGAGGTTTGGGTAACATGTGAAAGATCAGCAACTTAATTCATACAAGAGCCTATGATGCAGCTTCTGTGCCAATGGTGCTCTGTGCTACCGTGCAAGTTGGAAGAACCTGGAACATGTTACTACTTGGTGTCTGCTGGAAATGATGGTCAAAGCCTAATGAAATGTTGTAAGGGATGTGAAAGTAGCAGGGAATTCAAAGGACTTTCCCTCTATTTCTGGTTTTTGTGTTTTTGAGGTTTTGGCTGGCAGGGTTAGCAGCTGACAGAGCTTCACTTATTGCCAAACAAAACTTATGTTTGTGTAGAGTTCCTGGTTTCTCACCCACCATCACTACTTGTCAGGTATCTATTTTCATAAATCCAGAGAGGAGAGAAGAATTGAAGAGGGAAGAGGAAGAGTCAGCATTATAGCTAATATAACCATTTCAAGACTCATGAGCAACATGCAGAGCTGAACAAACATTAGAAGACTTCTGGATCGCATTTTAATAGTATTTAAAAGTCCTAGAATGCAAAGACATCAGAGGCAGTTTGCCATACCTGGTGTTGATAATTTAACCCTTTAGCTAAATTTATATTAAGGAAACCACACTGTGGAACTTCTTCAGAATAAGTGGCAAGTTTCTTTTACATCTGCAATAGTAAGGTGCATGCTTATACTACATACTACATTTCCTGCAATGCTACCTCATGGCTCTCTGTTCCTTTTAATTGAAGCACAGCTCTTCATCTTCAGCATTGTCAAAAAGAGACATGTGCAAGCCAAAGGAACTTATGACCAAAGTGGGAATTGTCTTTATTTTGATGTTCTTGTGCCATAGCTTACAAACAAAAACATGTGAAAAGTAGTTGTCCTGGTCCAGAAGATAAATAAAATACCACTTTAGTTTAAAGAAAGGATCAGCCATGTGTAACCTTGAGATAATCTGGCAGTAAAGTCATAATGGATCTCAGGTCCCTGGCTTCTTGCAAGAGGTGTCTTTAAAAAGATACAATCTCAGAGAAGAAAAATCCCCAGATAGTCATTTTGGAATGTGCAGTTCATTCTGCCAAATGTTAAGAAAACCACCAGGAATGCTTCTAATATTAGTCCAAGTTTCATGGTCTTTACACTTAAACTCAGCACAGTCTATTTGGCAGTTTGTGAGCCAAATATGGTCCATGGGACTCTTCTGGTTAGCCTTCTGCCTCTTGCTAAGGAATGATTAAGAACAGCAGCTCAAGCACTTTAAACCAGCAAAAGTGGTTTAGTGAAAAAACACTTTTTTTACTATCAGGGTAATCAAACTCTTGGGTTGACTTTATGGTGCTTGTACCCCCAAGAGGTTGTGGAATCTTTATCCTGGGTGGTGTTTAAAATGCAACTGGCTAAGTGCTGTGCTACCTGTTGACCCTACTTTGAGCAGAGTGGTTGAACTAGATCATCTCCAGGTGCCTCTTCCAACCTCACCAGTTCTCTCATTCTGTGAAGTGACAACCTCTCCCAACAGCTGTCACCTCCGGAGACTGGTTGCTGACTGATTCAGACTCCTAGGTTGCTTTGTTGCTACTGCAGTATCTTCCAGGGTGGGGATTGATAGGGCTGTGGTCTGGATTGTGTAGCAATTCCTTCTCTGTGCCCTCTTTTTGCTGTAATAAGATTACCCATGTGGAAAAGAGAGGAAATTCAGTGGTGAACAGGATGGAGAACATACAACCGTTTTAACCAACTTCTACTCCTACTTAGAGTTTATTCCCTGCCTTGACCATGCTGCTGTCTGTGATCAGCTGTGCTGCAGAACTGCCTGCTCCTACCCATACAGAAATCGGAATGGGCAAACGGAGACTCACCTATGCCCAGTGGGACTGAGACAAGGCTTCCCAGCTGCTCCTTAAGGTGAAGCAAACAGCTGATATTAGTGTGGCGCTGTGTAGGAACCAGGATATTCAGCTTGCTGGTAACATTGTACAGCTTTGTCACAGCATCCTGTGAGACATCCATGTGAGCCATAGTGCTGTGTGTTATGTTCTCATATGAAATTAGCCAAGTCATCTCCTTGGGCTCTGGATAACCTCCACTGGAAGAACAGGAAAGATTCAAGTATCCATTGGGCTTTAATTCCCCAGAGTGCAGTTCTGCTATCTCAGGCTGACTATAGTTGGCTGAAATAGACCAAAGACAAAGCATCATGAGCCAGCCACACCACATTTGTGATAGCCCCTGCCAGTTATTTAAGATTTTCAGGCAGAAACAAGTCTAAATAGTTTTCTTCAGGAAGACAATGGGCATTCCAAGAAGGGATTTGTATGGCATTTTTTTGGGTACGTATGTAGACTTGCTGCTTCTTGTTCTCAGGGTGTTTCAAGGATACAAGTCTGATCAGCCAGACAATGGGTCTCTGTCTCTCCCACCACTTTTAGACATATTAACACCTCAGAAAAATGAAACCTGGCCTGCTCACACATAAGGACTTAAGCAGAAAATGGGAAGGGACCACAATACTCCCTACCTTTGGCCTCCTGAATGGGTAAGGGGAAAACTACAAACTTCTAACTGTGAAATGTAAAGAAAGAAATAATCGGAGAGAATTCAGATGGGGTAAGTTCAAAGTGCAATGCTATCTTAAGTAGAAATATCCCTGGTTTCTGTCAGTATTGTAAGTAAACATCATCACTTTGTGGTAGGGTTCCTTTAGCTTAGGTTTTCTGATGGAAATGACTATAGTGTAAGGGCTTATTTTGTGTCATTGAGTACTCATCACAATCAATGAAAAACACACTTGTTGCTTTAAAAAGCCAAGTTTCCCATGCAAGAAGTAGTGAAACAGGATTGGGAAGAACTATTTAAACATAAAATATGAATGATAAATGGAAACTTTTAACCAATACTCTCTCTTAATTAATCTAGATATTCTCAACCAGGATTTGTTTGGTTAGAAGTTCATAGTAAAAATAGCAGACTATAATGGAAAAAAAGAAGGAGGGAATGTTAACATAATATTGACCACAAATTGGCACATAGCAAGTTAAAAAAAACCCCAACAACCTCCCAAAAATCAGAAACAAATCCTGAGAAGTAGACTCAAGATTTAATTGAAAATGCTTCATTATTTTAGGGACAATAGGACTAAAGAAAATACGGAGAAATACTGAAGAAGGGAAAAAGGGTTTTTAGAAAAAAATAGTCTTAAGAGGGTCTTAGTCTTCTGCACACACACTCAATGTGTTGGAACAAGGATCTAATCCTTGCCCTAGAGAATTCTTAATATGGATGAATGAAAAAACATGATGTTGCTTTTATTTTCTCTATCCTAATACACAATATATAGAATTTAGCTTAGTCACTTAAGTCCCCATAAGAGTTGATGGATATGAATTCAAAATGGAAAAAGTCCCACCTTTTTTATACCCCATAATTTAGTTAAGTTGTCCCTCAGGAAAGCTCAGGGTCTGACTTGTTTAGCTGACTGCTGTCAGACTTCTGGTCTGGAGTATTTATTCTCTCCTTGGTGTTTTATAGGGATGGCAGGAATGTAATTCATGGCTTTGAAACTTGCCACAACGTCCAAGTGATTTAAGGGCTTCAATCTTATTGACAGTAAGCAAGTGGAAATAGTGGAATATACCCTGAACTTCTCTTTTACAGCTTCTCAAACCTCAATTTACTGAAAAGTGATGCTGGCTGCATGCAGGGTGTGGGCTACATATATGGGTTTTGTGTTGGTTAGCAGAAAAACACATTTCAGGAAATCTTTTGTATTTAAAGATAGTGTCTTCCAAAAAAGCCTTAGGATTAGATTAAATACCTCAAGAGACAGCAGTCCATCAGGCCCTTAATATTTTTCTCAATGGCTTAATCACTTTCCTTTTGTTCTATTTTCTTAAGTGACCATCTGCCTTACTTCCTTCTAGACACTGTCACTGAATTAATTAATTATCCTTTAAATTATAATTTTTCAAATATCCAATATTGTACATGTATTTTAGGTTCCCACATTCTAGAAACAAAATTCTTCTCATTAGAAGGTTATAAGGTAATCAGATTGTTGTTTTAATGTTTCTAGTTGGACTGATTTTTTTCCAGCCTTCAGATAACTCTACTAGAGCTTTTTCCACACTTTTCAGTTTTTCAACATCCCCTTTAAAGCAAGCAACTGTCTCTCTTGTGACATTTCAGTCTCAACACTTTGAGTAGTGCATCTTTTGAAACAGCTTCCCTAGTCTCACCTACTTCCCTTATTGATCTATCCAGAGGAAGCACTGCAGACATGCCACAACAGCAGACTTTCCACTCAAGCTGCTTGTCACCATGGTCCCTACTTTGCATTTTTAAGAGACAAAGTTTTCCACTCTGAAGCCTTCCTTTTTTTTTCTGGAGAAGGATCTGAGTCTGTTGTTACATAAGTCATTGTGGCTGTACGAAATACATCTAACATACATATAGAATCCTAGAATCTCTTGAGTTGGAAGGGACCCACAAAGACCATCAAGTCCAACCCCTGGCCCCACACAGGACACCCAAGAGTCACAACCACGTGCCTGAGAGCATTGTCCAGACTGCTCTTGAACTCTGTCAGGCTTGGTGCTGTGACCACTTCCATGGGGAACCTGCCAGCGCCTGATCACTTGCCTCCCGGGTGAAGAACCTTTTCCTGACATCCAGCCTAAACCTCCCCTGACACAAGTTCATGCTATCAATATATTGTACTAATGTAATACATAAAAATAACATGTTTAAATTGTATTCAAAGGTACTGCAGTATTTCTTAATGCTTCATCACCAAGTGATCTAGATAGCTTTGTGTGACTGCCCTGTCATTCTTGTACAGCCCTCAGTTTTTCTTATGTTTTTAAGTGGGACATGCCAAACTACAAAAATCCCTCCATATATGATATGAGATCTAATTAAAAAGCAATGTGTAAGCAGAGGTACATTTCAGTATTTGTAATTTTCATCTAATTATTTTGAAGAGCTTGAGTTTCTTTAAAATATGGTTTTATACTGCACCTTCCTTTGGGAGTTTATTAAACGGAGAGTAATTTGGAAGGAAGACAACAGCACATTCTTAAAACTGTCATCCTAAGCTAAATCTTATATGGTATAGGAGACTTTTAGTCCTAAGCGTGAAATATCTGTAACATGTTGCTCAGATTTTGGCTAAGCTGATAACTGATTCAACTGTTTGAATTGACCGGGCACTTGATGCTACACATCTTCTTAAACTGAAGGCCTTGATACTGAGTGCACACTGTGCGTTTCTGAGTTCTGAAACTTCACTGAAAATGCTTCTCCAGTAGATCCTGGGAGAGTCAAAATTAACTATCTATGTTTTCTGTCTGTGAATCAAGGGAACACCTGCTAGTAGCACAAAGCTAAATAGGGTCAATTATCGTGGTACCCTGTTTTTGGCTGCTGTTGCACTTGGCCTGTTCTCTTTTAAAGCAGTATGCTGAAGCCTGAAAACACCAGTGCAAGTTAGAAGCTGTTTTATTAATGACTAGCACCATCACAGTGGAAGACAGAACACAAGCGTAAAGATAAAGGTTACTAACAGAATAGCTTAAAATATAGAAATATTAGGATTATATATTAGGAATTTTTAAAAAATTAGAAAATATGAAGAAAACACTGGTGCCTCACTTCCATTTCCCTGTTAAAAGATTTACTGCCTTTTCCTCTGATTACAAAAAATTCACTGATGCAAAAAACCAGGTTGAATCTCACCAATGTATGTATGCATTTTTTCTTCAGAGGTATTTTCTGCCTTCCTTTAAATGAACATATGAATTTCTACTCCTCCATGTGAGCTGTTCTTTTCTTTATTTTCCCTGTGATTTATATGATCATAAAATAGCTGTGTGTTTGCAGAGCTCTTGCTATGTTTCAATTCTAATTTGCCATGAATGTTGGTAACTACTGCTACTTTTAATAGAACGTAGTTTGTCAGATGAAAATAAACAAGTTTGTTTTCCAGAGTCCTAAAAGCCATAAAACTTGAAGGAAGCAAGTCTCTTATCCATCTTTAGAAATTCTGCTCTAGAGCAGTCACATTTTCAGGGCCTTGGAGACAGGATCCATATTTATGGACTGAACAAAATCACAGAGAATCCCACAAACCAGATGGCAATTGAAAGAGATTACTTACCAATGATGTGCAGTGAGCACTCAGATTTGTGTATGACCGCTGTTGATTGTTCACTTATTTTTTGCATAATAATACATTGATAGCGTCCTTCGTCCTCAACTCCTGCATTTAACAACTGCAAGGTCCATTTGCCCATGTCCACCTTGGTGCGATTTATATATTCAGGACTAAGGTTCTCATGTTTTTCATGGCCATAATACACTTCATGCACCACTTTAATAGTGTCTTTTTGCCAAAAAATTATTAAATTGTTTATGTCAATTTTCTGAGAGTTTGGAAAATGGCAGGATAGGTGTACAGTGTGATGGAGAAATGCCTTCACCGGATGCACACTGGCAGCAATACCTTAGACAGAGAGAGAGAAAAATTAAGATTTCCACCAGCTACAAAAGAATGCCAAGTTGTACTCAGAGACCCAATACTTGACAACAATGGAAATAAAAACGCCAGCATTTAGACACAAATTCTCCCACTAGGTATGACAGGACACGTAGTTATTTGAACTGATTAATGTCTTGTGGAGTTCAGGTCATAAAAATTTTTCTTATTTTTCTTCCTGTATTTTACTTTCCAAAGAAGGCCTATCACACAGAGATCATGAGCATCTATACTTTAGAAGACTTATCTGCAGGCCAAATATCCAAACAATTCTTGCTTGCAGCATCCTGAGTGTAATGAAATTCTGCCACAAAGAACATAGTTGCACAATCTCTGTTTAAAAAGTTGAATTAATTCTCCTAAGAAAATAATGCAGCATTAAATTTTTGAAGTAACAGTGAAGTACACACTGTGTGGTAAATGTGAGTGCCAGGGGAATGCATGACCAGAAGGTCAGAAGCAGGTGAACACTTTCAGTCTCAATGAAGAATTAATCTAAAGTTTAATGACAAATTAAATGTCAGATTTAACTGTTCTGTAATTAATTTAGAATTTAATGACAGACTAAATGTCAGATTTAACTGTTCTGTTGCTGATCTTGTTAACGGAAGTGGTCAATAAACACAATTATGCCTTCATGCAAAGAAAGGATGAAGTGCACTACACAAGGGATTTTTCTCCTGTGTTTCCCCATGCATCTGTCCATTATTATGAGTGGTGGCGGTCTGGGGGGATTATGATTTCTTGGAATAAGAAATGCAGCCTTCTGTCCCAGAAGACACAAACATCTCTGCTGTGTTCAAAAGGAGGAGAATATTTACAGTCTCTCTCCTGGTGCAAAGTTTTGACTGTTCTTCCAGAGCACCAGACTGCAAAATGATGTCTGTGGCTGCCTCAAACTCCCATTGCCCCATATCAAGCCGCCAGTTTTCAGTTTAGTACTGCTCTTCTGTATAATGCACACAGGTGATACACACACAGGTTTAAATTGAGAATTTAGGAGCAACATAAAATAAGTGTAATGTAAAGATATAAAGTTGAAGAGAGAAAGTACTTACTATATCTATTTTATAGAGTCCCAGCACACAATTTATATACGTGTCACATAGCCTATATGACCTTGATTGTGAAATGGAAGTGATTAACACTACTAAGGAATGAGCTTCTTAGTGGATGAGAAAGTATCACATAGCAGGACACAAACAATCAAAACAGTTTTAACAAATAAAAATATGCCTTTTACCTGGGAGAAATATCATAGCACAAAGGAAGAATATGCAGACCTCCATGACACTGTAAGAAGGAAAGAAAGAAATATATTAGAGGTTGAAAACACACCAGTACTCCCAAAGAAGTGGTAAAACAAGAAGTTTTAGCAACAGAGATAGTATTAAGAAAGTTAATCTCACCTTTTTCCATAGACTGGGGCAAGGGCTCCTATGTGTTTCCCAGCCTTTGGCAACCACAACTAGCATGCCATGGCAGATCTCTGGTTTACAGAGAAGGTGATGCGGTGCAAAATTACTGCAGACTGTGTATGCCATGGGAGGAAGAGAGTGTCCCTGAGGTCCAAAGGGCAGGACAAGTACCCAAAATGCCTGGAGCGGAGGAAAGAGGAATGGGGAGCATGCTTGGCCTGGCAGTGTGGGGAAGAAGATGGGGAATTGAAAGTAGAGGGGGAGGAGAGTGTGACGAAGAAGGAAGAGGTTGGGGAGACATCTCGGTGGGGGAGGTGGGGGAGATGTCAGCTTCCAGAAGTGATGATGTGTGTGATCTTCAGTTTTGTGACAGGAACCTATCCTTAACAGCAAAGGATAACATGGAGAAATCCAATGATATATGATGCAGAGAGCTGATGCTAAACAGCACATAGTTCGTGGTAAAAAAAAAATAGTTTCTCTTTAGAAAACAAGAAAACAACCCTATGTCATGTCTCTTATGCAAAACACCTCTCTGGCTGCTTGGGTTCATGTGGTGTAAGGGCCCATAGTCCTGGTAAACAGCCAAACATCATTCCCATGCATCCTGAGAGTGGCACCTGCATCTGGTCTGTGTTTGCTACTTTGCATTTTAGCAGCACTTTGTGGTTTTTGTATGCCTTTTCCATATATTTGAGAAAAGCCTTCATACCACCTTTGCCAAAGTTCCTTCGCTCTTCTCCTTCAAACAGCTCCAAAGAAACGTCTTTTGCAGGAGCAGATGTAAAACTCTCCAGCTCTCATGCTACCTAAAAACAGTGAGATCTCTGTCTGCTGTCCTCACTAGTAGTACACTTTCCTGATGGATGGTTTCCCATTTTTTGTCATGTTTTATTTTAGGCTGGTTCACTTGGGTTTTTACCTTTACCCCAGGCCTCTGGTGACTTCTCCTGTTTAATACAGAATTCCACTCAGTCCACTGACATGTTTTGTGAGTGTACTGTAATGTACAGGACTTGACAATGGTATTTTTTCCAACTTCATCTTTTTTTTAGGAAAGCGGGGAAAGAAGTCCCCATGGGTCAGAGGGTATAGATAATTTTTGTTTGATCCACCTATCATAGCAGAAGAGGCAGGAGCGGAGAGAGGGCTCGTGCAGCATCCATTGTCATAGACAGAAGTCGTTCTTTTTCTGCTCCAGCCACCCAACTGCATGGTAAACTTTTATCAAGGGGTTTTCCCCTCCCAGGCTAGGCCCCACTGAGCTAAACCAGACAACTGACTGCCTAAGTAAAAATGCCTGTGCCAAGACACTGAAAATGACAGAAACTACTGTGCAGCAGTCATATTTCCATCCTATAAATAAAAATTTTGGCTTTCAGTCAAGTGAAAAATAAAGGATAACTCTATTTTTTTGGATTCAGTGCAAGTGTGTAAGAGGAGAAATTAAAGCAATTCAGCAACTACTGACATAAGTGGAGAGAGTACTGCATGTTTTGCAATGATTGTCTCACAGAAGGAAAGACCAAAACTAGAAATGAAAATGAGAGCGAGAGAGAAAAAACCCAGGCAAAAATACCAAATAGTATTGCACGCCTTTCTTTATGATTTGGATTTGGAGCTGTGAGGACAGAAGTCTCAGAGTTTCTACATGTGTTCCTGGCTGCCATCTTCCAGGAGAAGGCACGTTTCTGGAGGCGGTGGCATGAAGAAGGACCCCGTGGGTCTGCAGAGGGGTGCACACCCACTTTCCCTGCAGAGGGGAATTGCTTGTCACTGAGTGTGAGTGTGACAAGCCACTTCTCTCATGGGAGCTGATTTATAGAGAATTGCTGAATCATTAATTGGGCCGCTACAACTTCAGTGCTGCAAGCAGCTTTTCTTCTCCTTTTTTATAAAATGCCTTTAACCAACAAATGCAAATCCTTGGAGCTGGTGTCCAGAAGACTGAAGGGAGGAAGGGAAATTACACAGTATCACTGTGGGCTACTTACGCCATTCCTTTGGCATATTCAATACAAATTCTGTACTCAATTCTTTCTTATATCTGCAGGCCATTGAAAGTCTTGTTGTGTCCCAGAATTGACCAGCAGTCAAAGGGGGCCAGGTAAGAGAGGAAAGATTGAAACTGTGCATCTGTTTGTGCATGTGTAGTTTTGCTGTTCATGGGCTGAGTGCATCCATCTGTGGAAGTGGCACTTTTTCACAGTGCCAGTGATAACTGGTGAGATGGGAGTGGTTTGAAGACTCAGGGCTTTAAAATTATCTCTGACATCCTGAATAATGTGGGGTCAGTCCATGGGGAGGTAGACATTTTCTCTTGCTAAATAAAACTAGCATACATGGTGTGTCTTCCTTTTTGGAGCTTTTTCAACCATTCCTGGAGGTGTCTCCATGACTCACAATTACAAATCATGTGTGGATGTCAGAGATGAAAATGGAGAAGTATATAAATTGAAATCATGTGGGACATCCCACTGGACCAGGTTGTTCCAAACCTATCCAACCTTGACTTTGAACTCTGTCAGGAGTTGAGACATNGGGAGGGGAGGGGAGGGGAGGAGAATCACCTTCGTCAGTCTGCTGGCCATGCTGCTTTAGATACAGCCCCGGATATGGTTGGCTTTCTGGGCTGTGAGTACACACTTCTTGCTCATGTTGAGTTTTTCATCAACCATCACACCCAAGTCCTTCTCCACAGAGCTGCTCTCAATCACTTCACTTCACCAACCTGTTGGTGTCCCTGGGATTGCCACAACCCAGGTGTAGCNTTCCCTGCAGCCCCCTTCAGATACCGGAAGGTTGCTATGGGAGGGGCTCCAGTCCTCTTACTTACTTTGTGGCCTTCGNTCAAGCATGTCAAGGTCCCTCTGGATGGCAAAAACTCTAACATCAGTGTTTGGGTAAAAAGAGGCTACCTCATTCCCTTTACTTTTGAGGGCAGTTGCCAGAAAGCCCTGTGTGACTTACTGAGATTGGCTTTCTGTTTCCTGTTCCTCCCAATCCAGCATGTGAAACCAGCATGTAAAACCCCAATAGGCACCGTGAAGCATGAAGGCCTTGGAGTAAACAAGAGCTTTGTATCAGGTACGCTTGCCTGAGTTTTCATTTGCTCTCTTTTTGGCTGTTTTCAATTTTGGATGTAGTCATTACCTTTTGAAAGACACTGCCACATCTGTGATAACATCTCCTAACTTCCTTCATTACTCTTAAGTTCCTTCCAAAATGTTCCTTTCTTGCATATTCCCACAGGTAATCAGCTTGTTTTCTTACAACAGGTACATATATTCTATGGGAAGACTCTCCTGCCCCATGTTGAACTCAAAACAAAACTAAACAATGAACTAGTAAATTACTCATTTTATTTTTCTAGTATGGGGAATTTTTCTAAAATTTCCACCCTATGCAACACTGAGCAACTCCATAAGCAGTGCTGTGAGCTTCCTGGAGGCAGTACATCTTTGACAAAGACTTTCCACTGCTGACTTGGAAGCTATCCCAGGGGCTTGTAAATTAAATTATCCTAAAAATGCCTTTATTAGCCTTACCCCATGTTGTAAATACAGGTTGATTTGTACAAGTCTTATCGAAGGAAATCACACCTTAAGAAAATTTCCTTAACATGGCAAGTTCAGAGGATTCTATGATGCCCTCCACCCTAACACTAAGCCATACAACCATATAATTATCCAACAAGGGACATATTTTAAAAACATGCAGGCATTACTCAGGCAACTTGTGTTTCCTATGTGCTTCCCCAGTCAGAAAAGTGTTGCTGTTTTAATCAATTGCAAAACTTTTTCTATTGCTCATTCTTTTATAACTATCTTTCATTCCAAATTACATTTTAAAATTCTGGGCTTGTTGTTTAGTTATTTTTTATTACATGAAGAAAATCCAGCCCTCTGTCTTCCTAATGTTTGATTTCTGAATGTATTTTGTATCCCTTCCCATTCAGTAATATCCTTTTATTGTATCTAAGATCTTCAGGAGAACCATGATTTCCACCATGATTCTGGGATCACTTTGCTCTAACACCTAGAAAGTCCTCTTTTAATAACAATTAAAAAACACCAGTTATTTAAATAGTACCTTTGGTCCAGAGATCATGGAGCATTCCAGTGCCTCTGCAAGCAAAATCCTTCATCCATGACTTGGGGCAGGCATCTCTGAAAGAGGGCACAGCAGCTGCCTAATGACACAGAGCCCCGCTGCACAAATCATAGGACAGAAATGTGTTCTCCCTGCAAGTGAAACTGTGGGGGAAATTTGGAGGGGAAGAACGTCATCAAACCAGAATTAGACATTCGTTTGGATTAGCTGTGGTATTTGAGTTCCACCAAAAGGACAGGTCAAGTGTACATATTTTTCCACAGTTTAAGCCACACCTGGCCACAGAGTTGGCAAGTTGGTTGAACCACTTCTGCATCACAG
Organism: Rhabdornis inornatus; assembly: GCA_013397075.1. Lineage (NCBI taxonomy): Eukaryota > Metazoa > Chordata > Aves > Passeriformes > Rhabdornithidae > Rhabdornis > Rhabdornis inornatus. Next base: position 1,033,387 of record VWZS01010225.1, on the reverse strand, counting down.
GTATGATAGGTGACGTCTGTCCTCCTTTCGCAGCTCTCACACTTGCATCAAGATTAGTAAAGTAAACTAGTCTGCTGGGAAGTAGCAATTGCTGGGTTCATGTCTCACCAAACCAAAGCAGCCTGTTTGACTTTGCAGTGAAACCAAAAGGGAGCACACCCCTGTTCTCACACAGGTCACAATTTAGAGGTGACAGCTGATTCACAGGCTAGTCAGTTGCTGTAGACTCTTAAAGAGTCATTGTACAGAAGAGGAAATGTAAATGCCTATTCCCAGCCTGTCCCTCTTCCAAGCCTCCTATTTCTGTACAGGACTATGGCTGGAAATGGCATCATGGCTACACAATGCAGTACAGGCATAACTTCAAATAGCAGTTTGCAGGGCACCTCTGGTGTCAATGTGTGTGCTGTATACAGAGAGATGAATCTGCATTTGATTCCTAACTATACAAACACAGCTAACAAGGATTAGCCGCCATGCAATATATTCTATGCTTAGTCTTTAGGTGTTACAGTCTTTATTTTCAGTAGGAGTCTTTCAAAATCAACTGGGCATGTGACACAAACCTCATACTGCTTTTCAAACAAGGATCTCTGATCAGATGCTACTTTTCTTGCAATAAATTAATCTCAATTACTAAATGAAGATGTGATATTCAGTAGCGCAGTTAAATAAGCCAAGCCTCTGTTCTAGTGCAGAAATCACTCTGGGGACACATACTAATTTTCTCACAGTGCTTCTTATGGCACATTAACTTTACAAAGGTAAAGGAAAAGATTCTGCCTTTTGGTTTTGGTTTCTTCCTTCAATCACCAGAACTGAGCTGTGAGGAAAAGATCTGATTCTCATATTCACTGGTGTAAATTAGAACCAGCCTCCTTATAATGTGTATGATCTGACAACACCCTGGAGATCCACTTTGGTCCTTTCACCCAGGTCCTGATTATAAACATCCTGCTCCAGGAATTCAGGAAATGATTGTGCTGATGCCACTGTAGGATGTGCTCTGGCTCATCCTGCTATAGCCTGGTCAGCTTGCTCCAGGAAGCAGGGGATGTGTGTGAAGCTGCTCTGATAGCAGCTGTGGCTCAAATGAAACAGAGAGCAGCTATGGAGTCACTTCACTAATAGCAATTATGTTTTTATGAAGGTGTGTTCCTACTTGTTTATAGGAGCATTACAAATGCTTGTGTCTATAACTATCCAAATCATTATCAGATAAATAAAAAAAAGGCTAAAGCACTCAATCAAAAGGTTTACTACAATTTTGGGGAATGCCCTATTTCTTTCTCCACTGTTCCTGTCTCAGAGGGAGCAAAATACTCCAGTATGGATCTTGCTTGATAACAGAAATATTCATCCTTTCCTCTGTCCTCAGTGCCTGTCTTCCACCGTGTGCAAAAGGCCAAATCACAGAGAATCCACCCTTTCCTATCATAAGTATGTTTACACTACTTACAGCAAGTACTCTCTGTGCAAAAGAAGCTTCCTTTTTTTAAGTTGAAATTCCCCTTTCAAGGCACATTTAATTCTCCCACAAGTGTCAGTGTTATTCACAGTGTCCCTGAGCTGTTGTGTAGCCCCAGCCTTCACAAACCTTTGCTTGGATTTTGCCTGAAGGAAATAACTCTTTTTGAAGAAGACTAAGTTCTTATGGCTGGCAAATACCATTCACTTTTCTTTGTTTAAAGAAAAATGGCTCTTCGAATATAAAATAGAGTTTTTTAGCAAAGACTGAAGTTACTACAATGAGATTAAAAAAACCAGCCTGTCCTTCCCCAGTACTCCACCGCTGAAAGTCACCAAGTTAGTTTGAGAACTGATGACACAGTAAAAACACATATGAATGGATTGTTATGTAAGAACAGTGATAGCAGTAGTGATTCCATAATATTTTTGGGAAATTGGAGAAATTTGAGACCATATCTATGCCACAGCTCCCCTTCTTGCCATATTCTCACTGACTTTTCTACATGACTGAGTAAAGAAGTTGTGATGTGTTTGACTATTTACACATATAATTCTTTGATAAACTGGTAACTTCATTTTCTTGTACTGCCAGTTTATTTACATGGAATTTGATTTCTCCTCTAACCTCATTTTGATTCTGCCAGCTTAGTGAAACTTGTAATTTTATCATCCATTTAGATTTGTTTCAACTTGGCTTATGAGAATGCAATGAGCCTCATAAAAGCCCAGCTTAATGACTGCAGTTGCTCTTGTCAGCTGTAGATCAAACAATATTCGCACCTGAGTCTCTTCTGTCTGAATCACATTTCATACATGGCATTCAAAAAGAGGCTGTCTGGGGAGAAAAAAACAACTCCATCCTGTATCCTTTGCCTATTAAGCATCTGTATCTCTTGCCTATTATTAGAAATGAATTCCAAATCAGTTTCTGTATACACGTTTTTCTTTGCCCAGGACAAACTACTTAACAGCTCTGATTAAAAATAGAGAAGTAGGCTGTTAGGAGTAAAGAAGGGGAAGTTTTTTCTCCAGTCTGTAGCAATCAGAGAACTATAATTTACTTTTAACAGTTTCCTGTGAATGCAGCCAAAGAATAATTTCTTCAACTAGATTGATTGAAGACTAATTGGACCTAATTTAAGTGTTTCCCAAACATGTTCAGCAAAAATCTAAAACCTAGGAGCATTTACAGGCTTCAGATTTTTTCCTTGCATGCAACTTAGTCTTGCAGTTAACAAGAAAAACAGGAGAAGTGCATAGAATTTTCAGAGATGATGGAGTATCCTCGTTCCACTCTAAGATGTCACCAAAACTAATGATGGATGAGACCTAAACATTGCACTGGAAGAAATCAAATTGAAAATGTTAAATATTCTTTGTCTTTCTGCCTACAGAGTCTCACCATTTGTACTGAATGTCATCCAAATTTATTGAGATCAGTTTTCATCTGAGTCAAATCCCTCACCAGCCACGCTGGTTGCAGTTGGATAAAAAGGTAGTTCTCTTTGTATGAGCCTAACTTTAGATGAGATGGGATGTGTTTCCTAGTTCATGGTGAAAGTTTTGCTATGAATTTATAGGTTAGCTTTACCTATACTTTTATTGATAATAATATATATTTAATGGGGATAGCTGTGTTGGCAATGTATTGCTTGTGATGCTCTCTTAAAAACTTGTTGGGTGGCATCTGAGATAGGAAACCAATGTGTCTAAATCAAAAGAGAATCTAAAAAGTTTGAAGCAAGACTGAGACAGTGCATAGGCAAGGAAAGAAAAACTAGATCAGGCTTTAATTGAAACACATAAAAACTATATGAGAAGGTGATAGAGAGGCAGGGATTTTGCAGAATAGAATTAGAAGCTAGCAGCTGATAAGAAAGTTTTAAGAAAGTTTTTAAGAAGAGTTTAGTGAGAACACTCTAATAGTCTTAGGGGGGAAAACATACTTCATGGTCGATCATAAATAAAAGGTAAGCAGTTATTCAGAAAGACAGACTGAACTTGAAAGCCTATGCTTAAGAGTGAATTTTCATCAGAATGTCATCCACTTCTTTGTCTGTTGCTAAAAGAAAGACCTTGGAGTTGAAATTGAAAAAATAACAAAGATAACAAAGTAAAGATTGAAAATAGATTTCCAAGTTGGCACATATAGAGGGAGGAAACATGTTCTTTGTTGAAACTTCGTCACACAAAACACTGAGTGTATGACTAATGCAGCACAACCCTAAAAGCTGACAGGTATTTGGAAAGATGTTTCCTTGTAGCCTAGATTCCAGCTCTGAAAAGGTTTCCCTTGGAGATATGTAACAGCAAGGACAAGATGCTATGGTATGCACAGAACCTCACTGAAATTTACAATTGTGCATTGGGGCTGCAGGTTAAAAAGGCTTCGCAATCTGGAACTGCTTGTTATATTGCAATAAACTTACGTTATGATAGGATTGTAGGTGCAAAAGATTGATTGAAACATATGGGGATATAAGACACAGCACGGGTGTGAATGCTGCAAGCAGCCCAGACGTGCTCAGCAGACACCCCAAGCTGACAGAGGGCCACAGTGAGAATGCCTGAAGTCTTAATTTTTGTACACACAGGCACTACTTATCGGTTAATGTTAGAAAGATTTTACTTATAGTAGGCAGATGTTTTGTAGGTACTTAGCAGAGTGGGAAAAGCACAGGATAAAATGATCAAAGGCAAGCAGAACTGGTGTACTGAACCATGTGAGGATGCGGAGAGGCTTTTTTTTAGAAAACTGGTATTGATTGTACTGGCAAGGAGGTAAAGGACATCCTGAAGGAAGAGGTCCTAGTGCCCTAGGAAATTGTGTGGCCTGAAAGTAAGTGCTGCCTTCCTTGGGAATCCCAGAAAGCTTCCAGAGGAACTGTGTGATCTACTGCCTAAGGCTGAAGTCACCTCCAGGAAGGCAGGTGAGAAATCGTGAGGAGCCCAAAACTGCAGTGATGGAGTCAGTGGCAAAGAGAATCACCCATTTTACAGTGACAGAACCCCTTTAGCCATATGTAGGATCTGAGTTTTCTGTTAAAGGATGGCGAAATATTCTTCATTATCCCCAGAATATTAAATGCTGATGCAGGAATGATGCCTGAGTGATTAAAAAGCAAGATGAGTTCCATACAAAGGTGTGTTACAGTAAACAACAGGGAAGCCTCCAAGGTATTGTTAGGAGGTATCTTGACTCTGGAGATAGGATTAGGAAATTGCTTTGGCAAAATTCCCCTAGAGTCTCTGGGTACCACCAAGGCCAAAACCTCTCCTAAGTGGCTTGAGGGTACAAAGCACAAAATAGATTGAGAAACCAAGCTGTCTTTCTGCTCCCACAGTCACCAGCTCACTCTGAGAAATGAAAGGCATGGAATATTTCCAAAATGGGTTGTACTGGACAAATCTTAAAATCTAGGGAAGGTGGTTGTTGCGGTGCATTAGTTAAGTTCATTGTAAATTGATTTTCCCCTGTTATAGCAATAAGTTTCTCACTATATCTTTCCCCCAAAGTTGGTCTGCCCCAGGCCTCCCTTTCCTGCCCTTACCCTATCACTCCACCCTAAGCCCCTCCCAAGTTTATGTCACTCCTCCCCGGCTCCTCCCAAATCCCCAGAATGTTCCCTGTCCCTCAGCCCTAAGCCACTCCCAAGCCCCTATCAATCCTCCCCAACCCATCCCAAAGTTCTGGAAAGTTCACTGTCATTTACCCTGTTCTCGAATTTGTTGTGGTTTTATGTACCCCGCCCACATTGTATTTTATTGGAAGTTTGGATTCTTGTCCCCTCCCCATGATCCGCCTACCATCTGCCCTGATTGGATGTTCTGTTGAACCCTCCCCTTGGACCTGCCCCGGACTTAAGTTGCTGTCCTCTAGTGCTGTGTGCCTTTGGTGGTTCCCTTTCCTGATGCCCAGTTGCTTGCTGTGACCCTTCCCTAATAAACCTTGTGGACCCACTAAAGGACTCGCCCGATCCTTTGTTCTTCCTGGGCGTGCGTCTGTCCCTGAAGGCCCTCAAGCCTTAGCTGTATTCCCAGCAGAAGATCTCACGGGAAACGGCCCACTCCTGCCGTGGACTGCCGCGCTCGTGGGCTAGCCGGTGTGAGCAGAGTGGACACTAGGAGGGCGGGCCACGTCAGGTGGTGATGCATTTTTTACCCTGAATTGATGAGGCAAGTTTTGTAGACAGAGAAATATCTTTTATTAATCCAAATATTGGCAGAAAAAACAGGAGGAGCTTCAAAAGGCTTTAAAAATGCCTGATAGCCTTCTTTCTTTTTCCTATTGTATGAGTTGCTCTAATAGGAAACATGATCTCTCTACAAATCTTCATTTAGAGCTTCATTTAGAGTATCCTGGCTACATCAAAACTACTATTATAATTAAGGGTTTGAATGCCCACGTCCAGAAAATGAGAAATGCTAAACATAGTTCACAAGGAGAATGCAATGCTTCCAAGTGGAAATTTTGGCAATTAGCACACTGAGGAGGGAGTCATCCACATGGGTCTACGGGAGAAGCCTGCAAAAGTATGTCTTCAATCTGACCACTTTCTAGGATATGGCTTTCTCATTCTATGCTAATAGGTACCTGATTTCCCTCAGGATTCCCAGTCTAAAAGCTTGTTCTGCTAATAGGCACCTTCATCAACTCCTCTAGAAAGAAGGATGCACCACTCTATCATAACGGCACAAGCAAATCACTTTTCCCTTCTTTAGGATGCTCAGGTTCACCAGAAGATTCTGACTTACGTTTTCACACTGCAAGACTACTTTGTGCATCAGGCTAAGGGCAGTATTAGGACCAAATCCTTTCTGAACCAGCTCCACTTTGCACAGAAGAGTTATGAAATCTTGGTCAGAAAAAGAAGGAACATAATGACCTCCATTTACTAGTGCTTCAAGTGGGATGTGGGAACTCTGGATTCATGTTGCTGCCCCCAGGACTGTATCAAGAGTCTTGTGTTAAGTATTATTATGCCAAATGCACAGGCAGTGGTTGGGGCTGCGAAAAGACCAGGAATGACCTCCTCTTTGAGATTGCTTGCATCATGGAACTAAAGCAATATTCCCCTTTCTAATTCGCAGGTTCAGGAGAGGTTGAGAATTGCCATTTACCAGGGAATAGCTGTCTACAGTGCTATTCCATAATGTAAGAGTTGGAAGCACACCAGCATCTGACAGGCAGGACTGGGAATTGGCCTGCATCCTCCTTACCTCTGAATGGGAACTCTAACCACCAAGCAACTGTAAAAATAGTCCCAATCCAATTGGCAGAGAGAGACATCATTCCTCTAACCATATTTCCAAAAGAATAAGCAATTGCAATCCAATTTTGTGCAGAGACACATTCAATAAATATGTTCTGAGACAACCAACTACATCAAGTCCATCAAACAAGACAAGAGGAAAGGCTGGGACTGGCTCTTAGTAGGGCCTGAATTAGTAAACTGTCTCTAAGCATCTCAGGCTTTGTCACCTGGAAACCTGAAATCCTGGAGGCCTAAAGAATTTAGGCTAAATAACAACTGAAAAGGGGCTTTTATCTCTGTTAGTCTGTGTTTGGATGCCTTAAATCCAGCCCAGGAACCATCCTAAGTGCTGAGAGATTTCAGTGGATTTGTCCTAACTGTCCTAATTTGTCCTAATTTTTCTCTCCTTTCATAGCCAGGGGCAACTCCTGCACTGCTTTTTGTTATGTCTTTGATCACTGGTGAGTACCAATGTCTGCTGAAAATTACATCCCACATCTTTTCAACCCATAGCATGGAAAAAACTCCTGGAGATGAAAAGAAGTCTCATAGAAGGTACCTACTACAGTTCCTAGGAGCCATGGCCATCAATGCCTGGGAAAACCCTCTACCCTTCAGAAAATACCGAGATTTAAAATTCTGCTGGTTCCAGGGCCCATTTTGGCAAGTCCTAACAGTTGTCCAGGAATGAGGACTCTCAGGCACACCCTGCTTAGTTTTGATTCAGAGAAAGAAGGAGTTGCTATTATGAAGCAGGGGAGCTACATTTAAACTTCAGTCTTTAAGTTTATTTAATGGACTGGATCTTACAGGATGTTCCAGTTAAACTGGGAACAAAGTTTATTTGATATATAATGCCTGCATTTTGAGAGACGGAGATTAAAGCATCCAGTGCATTTGGAAAGGATTTCATTCTCATGGCATCTGGTTTCACAACTTATTTAAACAAAATGTGATTCTTTGATGTGGAAGTGATGCTAACATACAAGGGAATAAAATACATGAAATTTAAATGCAGGGAAGGAGTTTACAAATACTTAACCCTGTATATAGGCTGATGTATTGAAGTGCTCTTGTCCCATGCATCCTATATAGTTATTCACTCTCTTTATATATTATGCAGGCTGGAAAAATTATGACATTTGAGACCACAGCAGAGAGAATATCCTTTTCAATTCAAGTCCTCATCAAGCATAAGACAATCTGGCAGTCTTCCGAACAAAAAATAAAAACAGAAACTGGCTGAAAATGGAAGAAAATTACTGCAGCCTCTTCTGCAGTGCAAGTCCACTGTGTGGAAATATTACCAAAGGAGAAATATAAGATTTTACTCCTAAATGTTTTTGAGGGTTTTTTATATATACCTTAAAATAAGTTAAACGTATTGCTGAAAAATGAAAATAATCACATAAGTTGACAACTTATAATCTCTCAATCACTTTTGTGCATTTTTTAAAAAATAAATACTGAGAATGGCTAGTTTCTTGTAAGCCATTGCTTAGAGACAGCAGTAAAGTAATACACTCCTTTGACAAAGCTTATGTATTTAAAGATGTCCTCCCATACTCTCCTATGTAATGCTCTGCTAACGCTGGTTTTATATGCTTAACTAAATTCCTTATTAATTTATCTGCAAAAAATTCTTTTGCCAGGGATGACCTTCCTTTGGCTAGGGTGAATAAAATGACTTAATTCTCCTGACCCTTTGATGCTAATAGGACCAAAATGGATTGAAAAATCATCGAGAGAGTACAAAATATTGGCAGGTGCAATGGGAATATCAATGAAGTCAGAGAAAATATTGGTGAATTAGATCATCAATGAAAGTAAACAGCCAGAGGAAGTGAGAGAAACTGACAGCATCATCAATTCACCTCTTATCCTATGTGGGATTTGATAAAAGAGCTGTGCACTAATCTCCTTATCCTGAAACCTTCCTATTTTGAGACCCTTCTACCATGGCTTTAAAAGAGGTTGACAACACGCAAACTGCTAGCAGAAGAGTTCAATTTACAGGGGTTGACATGGGGCTAAATTGAAGATAATCCCCGGAAGTTAGAGTGGACAGAAAAAGGAGAGGAAACAGCATATTTCAGAGATGTACAATGTGACATCTCTGTACAGTACTCAGTACTCTGTACTCTGCTCAGTACATCTGAGCAGTTGGAGAAAGAAGGAACCCATCCATAAAGGGTATGCAGCACAGGAAGTTTCCTCTTGGACCAATAAGATGCAGATTACTGCTGTCCTAGGGCTAGTCCAAAGCTATTGTCAGCTCAAGGCTCTGCAAACTTGCCTATAGAGAGCTTCCCTACTGGTGAGCAATATTTGTAACCTTTAGAAACTGTGATTGTGTCTGCATGACAACTTGTACACATCCAAATATGTAGAAATTGCTGTTTTAAATCATATTGCGTTGCAAGGGTTGGAGACTGAGTTTGTAGTGTATTAGCTTGCCAAAATGGGAAAGAGAGAATTTTAAGCCATTTTGAATAAAACAAGGGCAATTAGGTTAAATAATGGAAAATTGCATAAGTTGCTCAATAAACAGCAATTCTGATAAGCCTAGCAGCTGCCTCAAAGAGGCTGGAAGAAGGTTATGTTTGTTTATTCTGCCATTATCATACATTCTTAAGTCTCAGACAGGTAATTTCACAATCTAAATCCCACTTATGCTCATATAAAGTGCAGCTGTTGACTTCATACTATATCTTAAAAGTATACTAATTCACTTTATTGCAGTTGCAATTTAATTTGAGATCTATCTTGCTTTATTTTATTTAGCTTAATGGCTAATATTGGGTTTAGGCTTCTTAGATTAGTAATAGGTAATCACTCTTGTTAAAGGCTCTCAGGCACAGGGTTTTTCCCTTGCAGAAATGCAGAAAACCTTAGCCAAGGTTTTAAAAGCCATTGTATTTCTGCTGGTAAATATTTATCTCTATCTCTTGATGTATACCTGTATTCTTCACAGTACGTTATACACTTCTGTGTAAGACACTTGCTTACCTTAGGTTTTAGGACTTATATTAGATGCCTATATATACCTGTGTGTCAGTGAGTACTATATTAACAGGGTATGAATAAATATATTTAAAAATCTAGCTATTTCTGATTAAATATAACTTCTGAAGGTTTAAAGGACTGTTTGTGCAATTATGATCTCGAAAAATTCTATTTGGTCTACACTGCAGTTCCCACTGTATTTTGTCATCTGTCATCATTAGGCTCTACTTTTTTATCTGCTGTAACTCCTAGAACTCAAAGTACTTCACCTTGAATTTGCATTATGTGTAACAGCCAATGGATCTTGAAATATTCTTCAAGGTGATTTGATGTGCTTCTGGTACCTCATCACAGATCTGTCAAACACAAGTCAAAAGCTGTGGAGTTTATTACCAATGCTGTAAATATTTAATCCATCAGAATATGCCAAAAATTATTATATAATTGACAAAGATGTTTTTGATACATTCTAGATTTACGTTTTTATTGCAAAGGCAGGCTCTTCAAAACTCACAAATTCCTGCATGTATTATAACGTTCCACCTGCCTTGCCCAGTGCATTCATTCATGTAGGCCTGAAGGAAGCAATGTAGCAAAACCAGTATTGTGCAAGAATGGCATCATCAAAACCTCATTAATTGAGGCAGATGTATCTGCTTATGTGTAGTACCATTCAAACACCTCCTTCAATGCATTATTTCTGTTACATATTATTTATATCCCACAGAAAAGTCGGGAGCAGCATTGAAGTACCTCACTACGCTGGCATACTAACACTTGAAATAAGACATATTATAAAGGATTTTGTTTTTATGAAGCATAGAGGCTGGGCTCCAGGCTGGTGAGGAAAAGACCTGAAGAAATGGTACAGTCTTAATAAAAAGACATTTTAATTTCACTGACATTATCAATTACATTGACCTGCTGAGATGTTAATGATGTGAATGTTAACACCTCTGGTTATGATGTGATTAAGACAGACAGGAAAAGAAGAGTTTCAGAGGTAGGACTGTACAGTGAAGATACAATTACCCTGTTTTAGGTCTATAGCTCGTAGAGCCGTGGATTATTTAGGTTGGAAGGGACCTCTGGGGGTCATCTGGGGAACCTCCCTGCTCAAAGTAATTATAATTAGATCAGGTTGCTCTGGACCATTTTTAGTTGAGTCTTGAACATCTCTTGGGAAGATCCTGTAACCTCTCTGGGCAACCTCTTCCAGTATCTGACTGCTCTCAATGTCAAAAAAAACCCAAATCAAACCAAAAAAAGGTGATCTATAATTTAATTTTTTTAATGTTCTAACTTGTGTCTTTTGCCTCTCATGTTATTGCTGTGCAGCTGCAGCAAGAGATGAATTAGAAGTGAAGATTTCCGAATGCCTGTAGACCACTGTGCCAACTAACACTGGAAAATACAATGAGGCAGCAGGGTGGAAGGAGAGAATAAGAGAAATCTGAAAAGGGCCGACCCCTTAGAAGGGTTAGAAAACCTGCAATTGCATTGATGAGTTACACCTAACCAAGTTTCTGTAATGGGCAGAATTCAAATCTGCACTGTTATGGGGAAATTAAAAACTGAAAGGTTTGCAGTTACCAATTAAACATTAATAGAGATTCATTTTTGTTCAAAGACTTTCAGACTCTCTGGACAGAAGGGACCTCCCTGTTCACCTAGACTGACCCTCCCTGTGCAGAGGCTGGATAAAGTTTTTTCAGATCAAAGAATGTCTTTCAAAAAGAGATCTAATCTTGTCTTCTGCATTCAAAAGGATGGTGAACTAACCACTTTTCCCAAAAAGTTGGTAAAATGTCACTTACATAACTTAAAAGCCTTACCATCATAAGATAAATATTTTGGACTTCACTACAAGGAATAAAGATGAAAGTTGCTGAATTGGAAGCTGGTGGTTACCAAGAGACCAGTGTTCAAGGCCTGATTATATTTAGTGTGGCCAATCACATGAGAGTCTCAAACACAGCTTCAAAAGCTTTAATTTATGAAATCTCAGGAAAGTTATAAGGAAAATCTGTTTGGGTAATATATCTGGGCAGAACAGCGTACATGGAAGATGCAGGCTCTTGAGGAGCATTTATTAACTATCCAAAAGTCACTGTCAAAGAAAATAACATTGGTGCTGTTTTCAGTTGTTAAGGGAAAGCCACGATTAGAAATAAAGAAGCAATTTTTAACAAACGAAAAAACTGGATACAGGCCAGAAGAATGTTGAATGAGGAGCCACAAATCTTGGGAAATTGATATGGGAAGTTAAAGCTGCCAAAGAAGGTCTCTGATTGGAAAGTCAAAAGGGACTATAAAGCTAAAAGCATAAATATTAGAAAAAATCCCCAACAAACCCCACCATCAAGCCCCAGAAATGTTTGGCCATATCTAGATAAAGCTGGTAAAATTGCTTTTAATGGTGCAGAAAGGACAAAATAATAATTTCCTTATTATATTTGGAAGAAAGCAGTGTGATATGCATATATCAAATGAACTGCTTTCTGACCCACTAATTATTGGCATGCTAAGTAACAGATACTAACATTGATAAATCTGCAGGCCCAGCTTATTTGCTCCTATGAGTTATAAAAGTACTGGGCAACTTGACTTCTGCACCTTTGATAATTTTAACAAATACGGGAATGATGAAAACAACCTAGAAAATCATGTCTTAGTGCTAATATTGTGTCAATATTCAGAGAATGAGAATGATATTGCTAATTGTAACTTAGCCTGATTCAGCCATGGTAAAATAAGGGAAAAGCAGTTAAGGGATTAGCTGAGAAAGACCTGAGGGATAAGATTATAATTAATGTCAGTTAGCAGGTTTTTAGGGAAATGAGTCAGATCAAACACTTGTGCTAGAAGACAGCAAGATACACAGATAAAGGCAACACTGTTGATACACAATATACAGATGTTTATAAGGTGGTGGATTCACTACCTCATTACACTGATCAAAACTTTACAAGTGCAGTGAGAAGGGAGCCCACAAAAACTGGGTTAATAACTGGCTAAACAAGGGCTCCCAGAACCTATTTGCAAGGCAGAAGCCGTGGCTGAGCAATTGTGCTTCGCTCCTGCGAAGTGAGCACCAGCTGGCAGTGGGCTCATCAGTGCTGTGTACTGTGGATTCCTCTGAAACTGCTTCTGGGCAGCTACGCTGTGGCTGGGCACACGCTGGTGGCTGGGGCTGTGCTCAGCAGGGCCATGCTGTGGGGCAGATCCCTGTACTATGGGAGCAACTGTGAGGAGCCTGAGGGGACTCTCACGGTGATAGCTCTGGCACAAAACCATAGGTAAATGGACCACGGCTTCTTCCCCAGATGGTTTTGAAAGAAAACACCCACTTTCTCGGCGAAAGAGTGGAAGATTCTGGTTCCTAGTCCATGCACATGGACAAATACCTCAGAGGAACTTGGTGCAAATCAGCTCAGAGGGTCTGATAGCCATGGACTGGCTCTTCTTGGGCAGGAAAGCCAACTTGATTCCTCCCTGACTGTGGCAGGAATGCCCCAGAAAGGTATTTTCAAAGTCTCCTTACCTAATTTAGTCAGAACTTTTCTTTTTCAATTCATTGTTCAAGTTGGAAACGGTTTGGAGATAAGACTGTAACACAACAGGAGTTCCCCCAGCTTTCCTGATGAGAATGGCAGAAATTTGTTTTGCTTAAACTTAACAGAAGAAAATTCAGTAACTGGATAAACCAGGCATGGGAAATTTTTGTCAGAAGGTAATTACGGGCAATAAGAGAGTTGAATTTAAACCCTTATGCATCTTAACCAAAATGAGCATTACAGATTCAGTAAAACTACATTTTAGATGCTGTATCTTTTGTTTAGCCCCAATTTTTCCACTGTTTTTTTTTTTTTCCCCCCTAAAAAGGGGCTCAGTTTAGGCACACATTTCTCTGCTTCCCACAATCTGTGTCTATGAGCACTGAGCAGAGGCAGACTAAAGGGAATTTTGGAAGGATTTTTCAGAATGAATCTTGGGTGCTTTCTCCTTAGGTGCATTTCTCTTTCAGTAATAATAAAGAAGTACCACAGTAGAACATTTATTCTGACCTGTGGGGAATGTGTCATGGTTTGTTCCCTGCTTGAAGACTGATTAAGCTGCTAGCATGTGAAATTCCAGTTGTTGGCCATGCTGACAAAAAAGGAATTTGTAGTTTTTAAGAACTGTCATTAATCATACCTCATGTCAGGGAGGGAAGAGTGCAGCAGAGCCAGCACATTTCTAAGGAAAGCTGACACAAAGAGGAGTGGGACTAAAGAATTGCCTGTGCCTGGCTGTGTGGCTGTTTGGTGCTGTGCCATGTGGGTGGAGTGTGCTGGTGTCCCAGGTAAGGGGGGGTCCCCAGGCAAACGCAGATGGGAAGCTGAGCTGCTGATTCAGAAGGTAACTTTCACAATGCACATGCCTTTGGGAGAGGTGTGGAAGGTGAAGCGGGTTGTTTGCCCAAACTTTTCACTCCTTTGCTTACCAAGGTCTGTGCCAAGACTATTTGTACTTGTGTACCTTAAAATTATTTTTAAAGTGCACCAACTTAGTTTCCTAATACATTTCAGTTGTTAAATAATGTCTGTGAGGGATATGAAGTGTAGCTGATGACAGAGAACATCCAAGATTTATGTGCTGTCATTAGCTGCACATGAATTTCATGCTATAAGCCATACTTTAAAGACTTCTGTCTAATGTAAACAAGGCATTTCTTCTACCTTTTGCTAAGTAGGTAAATAGACATGGAAAAAAAAAAAGTGAAATCACATAAACAGAACCATTCCAGGCACAGATCTACACTAAATGTTACAGCCATTTGCATTATTTATTATGGGATATCCATGAACAGTCTCTGAATTTCTGCCGTGAGAAAAATTTAGCCAAAACTAAATTTCAAGCTCTTCATAAAAAGAAACCATAAAATCTGAATGGTGGTACTTTAACAGTAGCATTTGAGCAGAAATGAATGGCTATAAATTAGTCCAAGCAAATTTAAGACAGATGCTAGAAGATTTTGATCACTGAAGAATGAATTTCTGGAACATTCTTTCACCCTGAGATGTAGGTGCAACTGAGGTTGCATCAAATATAGCACAAAAGAGGCAGAAAATGTGGGTATGGTATGTAATAAACTCATAAAAATGCAGCTGATAAATTGAGAAGTTGATAGATCTGATGATGGGAGAATGATGGGCTGGGGAGCGTGTCAGTTTAGCCACAGGATTTCTGCCAGAATTGCTCCTCTATGCAGAAGCAGGCAGAGTAGGAGTAAGCAGGAGGTAGAAACCAGGCCTGGCAATATCTAGGCAGGTCCTTGTGTCTGTGCAGAAATGTCACAGCTGCAGAGCACACTATGAAAGAGTTTTATGAGGCAGTGTCTACCAAATGCATGAGAAGAACAAGTCTTTAGTATTGTAAAAAATCTGCAAGTTACAGTGATCCCCAAGGCCTTCTATAAATATTCTTTTGTCTCTGAGAGACATCTCTTTCCTGCAAATACAACTCAGTGTGATGCAACCGGCTCACTCAGATCTGGGTCAGGTTTGTTAAGGAAGCTGATTTTCTGTAGTTACATGCACCTTGTCAAGGCCAAACACATGTGCTCCCTCTGAGATTCTGATGGAAACTCACTGGTTGCCTGGGTGTACCCCTGTGCCCTTATGTCACCACTCTGCCTTTTCTCTGAATCGATGCTACCCAGATACTTGGTTCTGGAATTTCTCCCCCAGTGTGGCATTTTACTCTTTGACATTTCAAGCTTGTTTCATGTATATAATAATTTTGTTTCAGTTATTTCTATTTCTGCTTTCACTTTCCTTGATGATGTTCTGTCTGTTCTATACGTTAGAATATGAAACTTTTGTGCCTGGTTTTATTAGGTATTCTCAGAAATTACACGTTTCCCCTTTATTCTGCTTACAAGGACCTTATTCCCAGTTATTCCATCTTAACCCAAATATTTTCCTGCCTTGTATGTACATCTTTGTGAACGAGTTGGGCTTATCACTACAACCACTGGTATTTTAACATTTTCTGTTATATCCGTTCAAACAATGTCAGCTGCTGTTTTGCTGACATTTTTTGGCATGTTTATTTATTTTGCTTTTTGTTTTCTCTAGTCTTTACTGAAATAGTTTTAAATGGGTTGTTTAGTATCATGTAATCTGTGGCTTTTAAAGACCTTTGGGATTTTGATTCAGTTGTCACTCAGATATTTCTTTTTCAATGAATCACAAGTTTCTGGTAATTAAGGAATAGTTCTGATTAAACCAACCAACCAACCCAAAATCCCCTACATCCCACAACAAAACTCTTCACAGTGGCGGGGGGGAAGAATTCTACTTCCTCCTGTTATTCTGAACTCTCTCTGAGAAAACGGACATTTCTTCCTATGAACACAATGTTCTTCCTACCTTTGCATTGGCATTTCATATCAACGTTCTCTTTTACCTCTTTATACAAAAGGCAACCAATACTCCCCAAACCAGTTCCATTCTTTTAATGGTCTTCTCTTTTACTAGTCTAAATAATTTTCATGTACAACAGTAAGTGCTGGATGAATCTGATCTTTTTCAAGGTTTCATCAGCATCTCATAATTTTTAAAGCTGCGACATTATTTGTGCAGCACCACCCCAGAGAGGTTGAAACCCTGCTTTTATTGTGATTTCTCTGTACCGAGGCTAGTGATTGTCTTCTAACATCTTAGAGTTATAAAATCATTTAGATTGGGAAAGACCCTTAAGATCATCAAGTCCAACCATAAACCTGACACTGTCAAGTCCAGCATTAAACTACGTCCCTAAGTGCCACATCTACATGTCTTTTAAATACTTCCAGGGATAGTAACTCAGCCTCTTACCTGGGCAGTCTGTTCCAATGCCTGATCACTCTTTCCATGAAAGAAATCTTACCTAATATCCAGTCTAAACCTCCCCAACAACTTGAGGCCATTTTCTCTTGTCCTGTAGCTTGTTACATGGGAGATGAGACTGACTTCCACCTGGCTGCAGCCTCCTTTCAGGGTGTTGTTGAGAGTGATAACATTCCCCTGACCCTGCTTTTCTCCAGGCTAAACATGCCTAGCTGTTTCTCATCAGACCTGTGCTCCAGACCCTTCACCTGCTCTGTTGCCCTTCTCTGGACTCGCTCCAGCCCCTCTATGTCTTTCTTGCAGTGATGGGCCCAGAACTGGATACAGCACTCCAGGTGTGGCCCTACCAGTGATGAGTACAATCACTGCCCTGGTCCTGCTGGCCACACCATTTCTGATACAGGCCAGATGCCATTGGCCTTCTTGGCTACCTGGGCACATGCTGGCTCATGTTCAGTTGACCAGAACCTCCAGATCCTTCTCTGCCAGGCAGCTTTCCAGCTACTTTTTCCCAAGACTGTAGTGTTGCATGGGCTTGTTATGACTCAAGTGCAGGATCTGGCAACATCTTTCACTGCCTTGGTCTTTTTTCTATATTTACTGGAATTTGTGATTTCCATTTTAAGGACTCTAATGCATTGAACTCCTATTAGATACAAATTTTAGGCAGCAAAATCACAAACAGTAAGCACAGCATTCATGCTGCTATCTTTTATTCTAGCTTTTGACTCGGCATTGTCACTGAAGGAATATGTGAATATCTAGCAATGATACAACACAATAACCTGTCAGCAGTTATTTAACTATTGGATGGAACATAAACTTCCATTGCAGCAGCATTTATAGGGAGGCTGGATAGGCTCTCTGAGGCATGAAAGGACTAAATGTAAAGCTCTGAAGACGTTCAGGTAAGATCAGCAGATTTTTATTCATGCTTCAGAAAAGGGATGAAGTTGGCTTCATTCTTCCTGAGGGGAGACAGCTCTGTGTTTTTAGTTTTCAGAGTGTGTGCTCACATGTGGGTGTTTCTGGAAGGGGAAAGAAGAGAATGTATAATGATGGTGAAGGTATATAATCACAGATACAGTAGAGCAAAAGTTCCCAGTCTCCTGTCTCTGGGCATTTTCATTAACAGTGGCAACACTTGTCATCACAACCAGTAGAAGCAGGCACAGAAGCACCTTTTTTCTTCACCCATTGTCCCATGCCTCGATTTCACCAGAGAAGCTCTGTTTTGGTATCTAGAATTTCAAACTTGCTGGAACAAGAGAATTTCTAAGTGTATCTAGTAGATCCAAGTAGCTGCAAGTCTCCTGCATAGTTGTTCCAGGTGGGGGGGCTGTGTATCTGGAAGTCAGGGTGGTTTCAAACACACACCTCACACAGTTGCTACGTATCTGCCAAGCAGAGCTTGTGCCATGAGGATGCACTGGACTCAATTGCTTTCTGTCTGCTACTCAGCCAGTGGAGCTTGAACAGCATTTTAAGCAAATTCTGGGTTCATTGTGTATATATGACTTTGATTCATACCTTAATAAAGGCAGCATAATCGAAAAGGTCAGGCTTACTACTCACCCATACTTACACACATCTGGGAAACCCCAGACCAGTAATGGGAGGCCACTCAGGCTCACATGGCACAGCTGGAATACAGGCAGGGATCCCATGGGATTTGTGGCTAGAAAGCCTCGTGCAGTGGAAGGAGGGAGGATGTTAGAAGTTTCTAACTAGAAGCACTTTGGAGATGCAATGTGGGGTCTTTGCTGGATACGTTTCCTTTGCAGCTTCGGCAGGGAAGCCCTGCAGTGCTAGTCTGATGTTTGGGTATGTGTAATCACAGACCCACACACAAGCTCAGCTAAAAGATGGTGGGTAGGAAGAGCAGTGGCCTCCTCAGGGCTGGGTGGCTTTAGATGACTTGGAAGGAATGATGGGAAGTGGGAGAAAGTGTTAGATAAATGAGGGCATGACTACTGAAAAGTTTAATGGGCAGACTAACAAATCAAGAGGAAGCCTTGTGTTTGGATGAGCAAATCTTCTTCCATTTCCACTGGCTTGACTTTGAATCTGTAGAGAGGCAGATGGAAAAATCCCTGTCTTACTGTTACTAGTCCTGATAGGCACTCTGATGGCTTCACAGGGTAGTAAGGATGAGCACAGTGATTGGGACACAGCACAGCAGCTTTCCCAGCTGCACAGCACTTTGCAGCTGGCTGGATAAATGCAGGACAGACAACAGTGTGACAGACATTTGTTAGCTGAGCATTGCATCCATGCAATAAAGTCATGTATTTGCCCACTGTGACTGATGATGGTGCTCCTGGTCTGGCTTTTTTGGTTAATTTGAAACAAAAGAGCATTTGAACATGAACTTCACAGTGTATCCTGTGAATTGACAGCTACTGCATCTGCTCAATTTGTCTTGATGCCTTCAGCTCCACCCTCAGGCTTGAGTCAGCCTAGGAGAACCCAGGTATGAAGGTAATATAGGTAAAGCCTGGAAGAGCTGCAATTTGTATAGAACCTTTCTTCCCTCCAGATCTGTGGCTGGGCTAACGAAGGGAGGTAACAATGTGAGAGCTGACGCTGTTATTATTACATCAAGTGATATACTCTCCTGTAACAGCAAAATTCTTCACTGACTGTTTATGGTCCAAGGCTCATTCAGTAACATGAACTGAATGAGAACATTTTACCCAAAGATTAGCCTTGCCAAAGGACTTGCTTATCAGCTTGTTGTAGTTTTAAGGCAGTTCATTCTTGAATGTCCACCTTTCCTTCATGTTTTTTCTCTTTCTAAAGTGAAACGTCTTTTAATTGCTCTCTAGGCATTGAATGAAGATAATGCAAAACTATCAGTAATACAATGATAAAATGTTAAATGGCAATATATGCAGGGGCCCTTCAGTTTTCCACATATTTATGATTGACTTTCTTTTAATAGAAAACATTTCTTTTCTTTCAATGTACAGATATAGAATAAAAACACTTGAAAGCAAAGAGTGAAATTGGATCTCATTAAAACATGGAGTTAGTGAAATGGTGACAGATGGGCCCTGCTGGGAAGGAGAAGACTGTTGAATGAGACTGGCATAAGTTAGTGACTTTGCAATTATAAAGCATGTGGCTTTGTAATTTCTAACCCCCAGTTCTGCAAAGTAATCAGTGCAGTTGGGCCCATATGCCTGCAGGGAGGCTCATTGAGACAGGCATGAAGATCTGCATAGAGGAACAGAGGACACGCAGATATTCCAAACCACAGCTGCAAGGGAGCAAATCTCTTTTCCAGCCAAATTTTAATGTGCCCTCTCCAGAATGGAAGAATACTTCACTATGAAATATGAACTTGATTTTCATGCTCTCCTGTAG
The DNA here is from genome assembly GCA_013397075.1 of Rhabdornis inornatus. NCBI lineage: Eukaryota > Metazoa > Chordata > Aves > Passeriformes > Rhabdornithidae > Rhabdornis > Rhabdornis inornatus. Next base: position 1,013,412 of record VWZS01010225.1, on the reverse strand, counting down.
TGCTCACCAGACTAGGGATGGGATTTTAAGAACAACATGACCCTTTCAAACATTGATTGATCTGCCACTGTTAAATGTTGTCCATATCAGTATGCCTGTGGCAATGGGTGACAGGTTTGTCTAATTATGTTTCAAAGATGACTCTGACTTTTTAAAATAAAGTTGAAAATCTTTATCTTGACTTCTGTAATAAACTTCTGGCAATGGGAAGCTATAATTTATTAACTTAGAAATTTCTCATCTCTATTATCATAAAGATGTCTTACAATTGTATTTTTAGGATTGCACAAATGTGGCATAAATCCTGTTTTTCTTTTAAAGCAGATTGTGCTAGGATGTCGAATATCAAATGTGTGAGATTTGTGTCCATCTGAATGATCAGCTTGGTTTTTTATTTCTAAGGACAAGCTAAGTTATCAAGTCCCATCATATGCAAACCCAGACCACCAAGTAGATTACATATTTAACTTGTTAAACAATCTCTTACATGCATTTAAAAAGCTGCAATAATTCAGTGATGGTCTTACCAGTGCACACTACAGGCAACTATTTGGTTTCAAGGTCTTGAAGCTGTGCAGCTCTTGATTCTTTCTTCTGACCATCCCTGGAAAACTTATTTTCACTTCTAAGCCAAAGAATGGCATTACTGCTGCTGATTCAAATACATACTCATAGATATCACATTTTCCTTTACAATCTGATATTTATGCCCATTTTGTGTCTCTGTAGAGAAGCTGCCATGAGTAAGTTCAGTTTTCATAGCCGCAAATTTTCTGGTGTAGTCTAGTATACTTTCATGGTTCTCAAATTTCTTTTTGATGTGCAAGTCCTTTCATGCCTTAGGAAAGCACAGAAGACAGCATGGAAATACTTGAAACATTAATAAATAGGTGCTGGAGGCTGATATTATGGGCCAGCTGGGTGCAGGAGGAGCTGGTGTCTTAGTGATGAATTAGAAATGCTAGGAAAGGGGGAAGACATGTCAGGAAAGATTGGGAAGATGCAAAGCTTGAGTGTCATAGCAAGGGCAATCACTTACAAAGAAAATGCCTTTCCAGAAGCACTCCGAATGGACATGAAAAGTGCAATACTGCCTTTTTCAGAATCAGAGACAAGGAAGCATGACAATACCTAGGTGGAATAGTTTGGCTGAGATGATGGATCAGGAAGTTAATTTCTTTTATGTGTTACACAGAAAAAACTGAGCAAGGTGTGACTCAGAAGTTGGATGTGAGGACATAAGGAGAATTCAGAGCAGAAGACCTTGCACAGGATATAGGTCTGAATTAGTAGAAGAGTGTGTTCTCACGTCGATTGAAAATGGAAGGAGGAGAATGAGATTAGGACAGTATTAATCATCCTGCTATAGCTACATTAAGGATGAACAAGGCTAAAGGGTAAAGTCTTTTTCAGAGAAGCTGTGATTGGAGGGATAGGGAGAAAATATAAAGACAGTCACAGGAGCTGCTAGTGAGTCTAGAGACTAGATTTCATAAAGGATGTGCTCTTGGGACCCCAGTCACCATTGAGTCCAAGAGAATATAAATGTTATTTTAAGCTACATTGGATTTTCCATGGAACCTGGAAAGACTGGACAGTTTTGGAAAGGAAACTGAAGAAGAGGCTTTGCAAATAATGAATCCAGACTGTGTACCCAAATTGCAATGCTAGAAAGGATCACTGCAGTTTCAAGAAGAAAGAAATAGTAGATTGATATGGATCTGTACTTCTACAAGACTTTGTGTACCTTTGAAAAATGTGAACTGCCCTAATAGCTTTCCAGAAGTGTTGGCTTGTGGAAATACAGTGACTTTAGTACTGATGATCAAGCACTTTTGGACCTTAAGTTCCCAGTTACATTAGCAATTGATCAAAGTCAAGGCAATGAGTACAGGAAATTCCTGGTTCTTGTGAAAACCTTTAGGTTTCAGCTCAGGACACTTCTGAGAGTGTTCTGGGCATCTGTGATAAAAGACTAATAGATGGAAAATCTGTATAGCATACACAGGCTCACAAAACCCAACTAATTCAATATAGTTCTATATTTAATGTTCAGCTACAGAGTAACACCACTACAGCATGGAAAATCACTGGCAAACTTAAAAGGATATGCATATCACCCAGTATTACAGAACCAATGGTTGAAAAATTACTATCAGACTTTGGTAAAAAGTAAGGAAGTCAAGCACAAAATTGTAGAAATACAAAACTTCATCACAGTTTAGACACAGATGCTTTAGAATTTGGAAAGGTCATCATAAACTAAAAAACCTACAGAAATGTCACTTTGTTCCAATAAGCTAAACACAAAGAAACATAAAAAAATTGGAAGCTTCTGCTCAGTCTTTTAAAGCAAAGGAAAAACTAGCAGTTGGCAGAGAAGAGTGAAGCAAAGGACAAAAAGACTGAAGAACAAAAGCCTTCATGAACTGATCTTTGTTTTCCAGACTGTGTGCAAAAGCAATTTAACAAGTGAAGACATGAACATATTTGAAGATAATTTACTTTACCAGATCAAAACTAGAAGACAGCTGAAATGGCCAGCAGACCAGTTGAAGCATGTTGATCCTGTTCTAATAACATTAAATGTTGGGTTTAGTTGCTGTACTGACTGGAGTGCATTTTAGTATCATTGATAATACAGCTCTTTTTGTATGTCCTCCTTTTGGTGTCTCTGTCCCACACTGGCTTTTTGGGTTTTATCACCTAATGGCAGTTTCTCACTTTATTCTGCTTTTCACTAGTGCAAGATTACTGAGCAGAGCCCAGCTGTCTCCTGCATTGCATTGTCACAGGTCCTCTTTGTAGAAAACAGAGAAGAGGAACCAAAATAAGTTGATGGAAGAGTTTAGCTGGGAGGAGAGATGGGAAAGGCCAACATTTCTGATATGGTACGCAGTAAGATCCAGCAAGGTGGAATTCATAGCTTGATTGTGAGGATATAAGGAGTGGTCAGAGCAGAGACGTTAATCTTGTCAATCCTTTACCTTGAGCAGTTAACTTCAACTAACTTGATTGGCCCTAAGTGTTCATTAATCAGGATTTTTTTACACACCCACACCTGTGCCACAATATTGACTGTCAGAGTATCTTTTGATAGCCCAGCTGCTTTCCTTCCCTGGAAACCTCCCATAGTAACCTTTCTTGAGGACTTGATTTTCATAGTAAACCACAATCAGACGAGAAGCTGAGGACTAACCTTTATTAATTCAGCACATTCAGTTGGACTTGGACTTCTTTTTCCACAGGCCAGCATAATTCCACAAATTCAAAACACAGAAAGCAAAGTATAAGCCAGATAACAAACCTAAATGCCTGGGATTGCTGTTATCAAACCTGCATTGCTCAGATTTCAGCTGCTGTGACAGGGATTAAGGGCACCCCACCCAGGGACATCAGCAGCATTTGTGGTACTGGAAACCACTCCTGGCTGTGTGTCTGCTTTGTATACCTGCAGGACACGTGCCTCGAAGCTTTCTCTCTCACTTTCTTTGTGTATTTACACCTCTAGATGGGATTCCTCTTCCTTCTGGAGCTTGTCTCAGCAGGAAGATCTCCTGCAGGGAGCTGCTGCCTGCTGCTTCAGTTCAGTTCTCATCCTGTCACTCCTACCCAAACCTGGGGTTGTTGCCTTGCACCTGGGAAGTCCTCTCCAGCCCAGCTAGCTTTACTTCAGCAGGCTGAACTGACCTGTTCTCTCCCCTGCCTTTATACTTCCTTGGCTGTGATTCAGATTTGGCTGAATTCAGGTTCAGCCTCTAAACAGACTCTGGTCTCCATAATCTGGGAGTGCCTGAGTCTCCAGTGCTGTTGTTAAACTTTTAAAATGTGGAAAACACCTTACTCTGAAAAAAGCTGCAGGTGCAACTTATCTCCCAAACTTATGGAGCTGCTTTTGTTCTGTGACCTCCACTGAATTTGGTTCCTGCAGCTTCCTTGACCAGGCCTTTCCTTCACTTTACCTTCTGCTTTTGCATGAAACCCTGCACATGGGGCGCTGTCTTATGGGGTGCCCGGGATGACTTTGTGGAGATCCTCTAGTCCAAGCCCCCTGCCAAGGCAGGGTCACGTGGAGCAGGATACTAGGTGCAAATAATAGAGCAGGAATGCGTCCAGGTGGGCTTTCAATGTCCCCAGAAAAACAAACTCTGTGGATCTCCATCAACAGCCTGTTCCAGTGCTGTGCCACCCTCAATGTAAAGTTCTTCCTTCTGTTGAAGTGAAACTTCTTGTGTTTTAGTTTATGGCCACTGTTCCTCGCCCTGTCGTCGAGCACCAGAGGAAAGAGTCTGGCACCATCCTCTTGGCGCTCATCCTTGAGATATTTATGTGCATTGACGAGATCCCCACTAAGCCTTCTCTAGACAAAACAGGCCCAGTTCCCGCAGCTCCATCGTACGAGAGATGCTCCAGTCCCCTCAGCATCTTTGTGCCCTCCCATGGGCCCTCTCCCGTAGCTACTTGTCCGAGCAGCATTCCCACACCCACACGCCCGGCTCCCGCTCCCATTCTCGCTCCCCGCGAGGGCCGCGCCGGCCCCGCCCCCGGGCCCCGGCCGCGCCNGCCCGGCCTCCCCCCCCGCCCTCCCTTCCCCCGGCGCCCGCGGGGAGGATGGTGATGGTGCAGCCGCCCGCGGCCCCCGAGCCGGGCCGGGGCCGCCCTCCGCAGGGGCTGAGGGGATGAGCCGTGCCCAGCCGGGGGGTCTCTAGCGGAAGGATGACCACTCCCGCCCTGCTGCCGCTCTCCGGGCGGAGGCTGCCTCCGCTGAACCTGGGGGCCTCCGCCTTCCCGCACCACAGGGCTACCTTGAGACTCTCCGAAAAATTTATCCTGCTCCTTATTCTTAGTGCCTTCATCACCCTGTGCTTCGGGGCGTTCTTCTTCCTCCCCGACTCCTCGAAGCACAAGCGCTTTGACCTGGGCTTGGAGGATGTGCTCATTCCCCACGTGGACACCAGCAAAGAGGGCAAGAACCCCGGCGGCTTCCTTATCCACGGGCAAGGGCACGACGAACACCGGCACAGGTGGGTCCCTCGCTCGCCGGGCAGGGAGCGGGACTGGGTGGCAGGGAGATCCCTTAAAATAGGTCTTTCCCGTACTGCTCTCCGTCCTCTCACCGACGTCCTCGTGTCTCCCCTACGTGTAGCAACTTCGGAGCGCTAGTCTTGTATCCTCCAGCTGCCATATGTAGCTGTGGCTCCATGTTGCCTTCCCCAGTGTGAATTTAGCCTTCTGGCGAGCGAGGGCTGGGAGGGCAAATACGGGGTGTCCTCCAGCGACCGATATATTTCCTCGCCGTAGCTAATTCCATGCATCAGCCATGGAAAGAAGAGGGTTAAGTTATGGTATTTGTGGAGATAGTATAAGTGACTGAAAAAATGCCGCAGCTCGTCTGTAGCTATTATGTGCTTACTCAAAACAGCTGCTTGTTGCTGAATAGTGCATAAGAACTTTGATCTGGAAAAGACTTCATGCTGTGATCCAGAGGCTGTCAGCCTGTGACGCGCAGGGCACAGAACTAGTGCAGATGGCACAATTGCCTTTTTCTGGCCCTTAAAATCACTTGCTCTGATGTTAATCCAGGCGATTGAAGGTGCCGATGGCTGAGTTTCCTTGATTGTATTTGCCAGTGTAAAGAAATCACAGATAAAATAAGAGTATCAAGGGTACATATGCTCTATCAACAGCTTTTTGGGGCCACCTAAAGCTTTGTGTGGTGCGAGCCTCTAAATCTTCAGGACTGGATCATGTGAGGTTAAGCGTTCAAAACGGAGGTAAAAACCTTAAACGATGATTATACAGTATATTCGCTTCTAACATACTTCAGTTGCCTAAATCCTACCCTGCTGCCTGGATCTTAATGAGGCTGACAGATCTCTCTTCACTGTCAAAGATGTGTTAAAATATGATGATGGGTGATAAAATACCTGCTTTTCCATACTCAAATTAGTAATACAGGGGATTTTAACGAAAGGTTACTTGTGCTGAGAGTGTTCCTTTGAAAACAGCTTAAAATATATCTCACTGGCATAAGAATTATTTAAAGGTTATTTGTATGAGATTAAAAGGAGAGGGTTTAATTTACTTCTTTTTATTAATCTGTTATGAGTTATAAAGGATACATGGATACTATGGTATTTTTCCTTAAGGCATCTTTGCTGTTGAATGTCTTGGGGCACTTAACATGAGCCCTTTCTCCCTATCTGAAAGGGCACGGGTACTTAATATTTAACAAGGACTTATTTTGTCTATGATGTTAATTGCTGGTGTGGTTAAACACTGCATTAAACATAGCTTTAGACTGTCTCTAATATGCCTTTGAATTCTTGTCTTTCAGTGTGTGGGTTTTTTTTTTTTTTTTTTTTTGTGTGTGTGTGTGTGATCTTATTTCTTAGCTTCCCCAGTCCCTGTGGCACCTGCAGTCGAAATCAGTTTCTAAAATACAGGACAGATGAAACAAGAAGAAGAGTTCAGAAGTGTTCAAAACTCCAGCTGTGGCTGTTGTACCTTGTGTTGCCCAATAGATGGGCTGTAGAAAAAAGGAGTCTGTTGGTAGTGATAGTTCATATGAATCCTTTCCAGGTTCCCTCTTTTAGTTACTGGGGCCACAGCTTTTGGAATGAAGTACATACTTTTTTGCATGTCACGCGTAGATAAGCAATAGCTTACAACGGTCAGAGCTAAATGCGTTTTGTTTGTTTGGGATATGTTCTTAAACAAAGTGGTTATCCTGACATGAGTTAGCTGTTCTATGGTTCCTGTATTGCTATGATTGTCTGTACCTCCCACCTGCCTTCCATCCAAAATTTTCTTGTCATGTTCATGTTTTGAGTTTTATTTCAGCAAGAATAGTTGTTATTCCTGTTGTTTTAGCTTTGCAAACCAGGCATATGTTAACTACTTAAAAAGCCTGCCTGCTTAACCTGCTTGTAAGACCCTTGTGTGAATGTCACAAAGTATGTGATGCAAGGTTATGTGCTTTACTTTTGAAGCAACTTCTTTGGCTGATTACCACAGTTTAATCAATGGGCTATTTGCCATCAGCTTGGGTCTGATGTGGTTGTTTACCATAATGGAAAACACATTTTCACGTTGGCGTTCTTGCTTCTGGATTGCAGGGGCATTGACAGATGGTATTTTGAGAAAGTGTGGGATCTTCAGTGGTGAGCTCTAGATTACTTATTGTCTCAGTTTGAGATGAAAAAATTTGTTCTGCTTACTATCAAGGGGCAAAGTCAAGCATCAGTTACTTTGTAAGTGTTGTTTTTTGGGTGAGGCAGAGGAGTTAAGGTACAAAAGGTCAAGAGAAATTAACCTAATCCTAACACGAAGAAGGATGCAGTCTAAGATGTGAAGTGTGAGGATGGATTGACAATCTGTATTTCTGGAAATTGAGGGGCTTCAGAACTAATTGGATCAAAGGTCATTAATATGAAGTATACACTTGATTATGAAATGACAGATGTTTTGATTTCATCACTAAAAAGGAAAGTATTTCTTCTGTAAATGCTGGTATTGATGTCTATCAAATGATAAAACACTCATCTTATTATACTGCTCCCTTGGTATGTAGGGTATAATATTTTAATACTCATTTTGCCTTACCCAAATCTTTAGTTTTGTAGGCTGCTGGAAAATATTTGTGTTTCTGTCTTCTAGAAAAATGCAGCAGTGATGTAGGTAGAAAATCATTGTAACAACCATACTTTAGCGTTGGGTGTGCAAACAATGGTTCCCACTGGACTTCCTCTGTATTCCTTGCATTGCTTTCCCACCTCTTCCCCTGGGCACCCTTGACATTCTTGAGTGCTTTTATTTTTATTGTTACGGTGGTTAGCCCTTGCTGATGTTAACTTTACATCTTCCATTAAATTGTTTTCTTTACTGCTCCTATCCCTCTTTTAATTTCCCCTTCCAGGCAGAAAAGGGGGGGAAGGGGGGGGGGGCAGGAGGAAAGCCCTGCTCCCTTCCTCCCTTCCTGATGGTCTTAAATATTTATTCAAGAATTACAATGTTCTTGCCTATCTCCAGAGAAAAACACATTTCTTCTAAGAAGATGGTTAAAATCTGGAGTAAAATTGCAATTTCTGTTTGGGAGATGGATGGACTGTATTGCAAGGTAATACTCACTTTCAGTTGTTCATTTCATCTGTAAGCTCTTCCTGCAGGGTAGTGCGTGGGGAATGAATGAGTAATGTTAGGAAGGTGTACCACAAATTTTTGTCTTTAAGAGGAGGGAGAGTGGAAAGGATTAGTCCAGGACTCAGGAAGATATGTGCATACATACAGTTTTAAAAAATCAATTTCATTCCTGAAGATAAATTTATTTCCGTTTGAAATAGGGTATTGCAGAGATTCTGGAATGAGAGCTGCATGGTTTTGAAGAGGCATTTTGCCAAACAAACTTGTGTGGCACCCAAAATTTGTTACATGATTTTAGGTAACTGTAATTTTTCCCGAACTTCTTCGTCCCTTTACACGAAGATACTTAAGGTGTTTCTTACTACCTTGTTACTTTTCAAGTATCTGTGGTATTTTATTCTTCAGTAGGAGATCTAAAAGATAAGTCTGGAAGTAGACCGAAACATTCTTATAGCTTTTTTGCATCTGATGCAAATGAGTGAGAATGCAAATGCCTTGTAATCTCCTTGATTTTTCAGATTTTTTTAAAACTAAGATTATCTGCAGTATGAAAATTGAGAAGACGTGTTTCTTTAATGATGTGTCAGGCAGCTGCTCTCTGTATTACTTGACAAAAGCTAAGGCCATTTCTGTGGTGAAAGTACATAAATCTTAGAGGCAAAGAATAATGTAATTTTATGAGCTCATAGTTATTTTGTAGCAGCACTTGGACTGCTGTTGGGCAAGCAGTTCAATCCTTCAGAACTTGTGAAGATGTATCTTCAGCTGCTGAATTCCTGTGTATCACTTCAAATCAAAATTTCTGTCTGTGTTCAAAAAAAAAACAACTCACCAACCCTCAACTCATCAGGTTGACAGCAGCTGCTGCTAATACAAGTGCCCACCTCAGTGGCCTTCGCCTCTGTGTCAGTGGGTATAGATCAGTTTAAATCATGCTTTTGACTCTGTTTCTGGAATGCTGAGGAATACTGACTGCTGTCTTATGCAAAGATGGAAGCTCCGCAGTCTTATATGATGAGTTGTGGGTCAGCAGCTGTATGGCCATAGTCTAAAAGTGCTCTTTCTTCTGTTGTTCGGTATGTGGTTGTCTCTTTGGTAGTAGCAGCGGCTGTCTCTACTCTTAGAAAGTGAAAGTAACAAAAATTATTCTGAGGTGCTTTTGGTCTTAATTTCTTCTTCTAATTTCTGCATTTTTTTAAAGAAACGCGAAAAGCTTAATATGCTTATTTTGAATCCCTTTATCTTCTCTCATCTATGTGACTTAATTAGCTATAGTAAAAGTGAGTGGAGGAGATAATTTAGCTTCTGTTACTCAGTGGGATCAGTGTCTTCTGTCATCCTCTGCCATGCCATAGAATATAAAAGTGCATGAAACTCTTTGCTCTTCCTTTCCAACTTTACTTGAGGCACAGTTCATTATTGAAATTAAGAGTATATGCTATTCTGGGAACCTGTTTTTTCCTCCTGAAAAAGCAGGAGCCACTCTTGTGTCTGCACCCCAGCTCCTCCTCCATTCAGTTTTTCAGTGCATGAGATTGAGCCTGTCTTCAGAGCAGACTCCCCAGTCTCTCTCAAAAATGGGCACTGATTTTAAGCTGAGATGCTTGATTTAGAAGCAAGGATTTTCTGGAGTGTCACATTCAGGAAATGCAAGTCCTCTGGAGCCAGTGGGGGCAGGATAGTGTGTTCCAAGTCAGGCTTCAGAAACATCTCATATGTCTGGGGTAAAGTTGAGGTGTAACTGCCTGGTGTCAGTCTTCAGGTGCTGAAGCTTTTGCAAGGGCACTGACCCTTTTTATTTGAAGACTTTTCTCAGCTGGAGTTCTTAGTAACCACATGTTATTCTTTTCTCTGGAGCCTGTGTTGGAAGATACTTGAGAGATGATGCTGGTACTTGAAGAATTATGGGAGTTTGACTTCTGGAGTGCCCACATTATAGCCTTAAACTTAATTGGAATTTTTCCTGAAGTTGCACTGGACAGTGGGAGAAGTGCCCTCTTGGATTATTTCTAAGGTTCTGCTGAAATAATTGCTTTATGTTGTAGGCTGAGAAATGCTTTCAACTTCGAAATGCAAAATTCAAATTCTAGACCATCTGTTTAGATGTCCTCCCTCCTCCCCCCCATCTGCTGAGCAGCCTACATCATATGTAGAGTGCTGCTTTCTTCATGTTCTCTTGCTGTACTCCAGTTAGTCAAAGTACTTCCTGTGTTATGAAAGAGAGGAGTTGAGTGTTGGTGTTCTCCAGTTCTTACTTTTTCCAGTGAAAAAAAACAAGAAACAACAGAGCTTGAACTTGTTGGTTTTCTGCATGATCTACACTTTGTCTGCATGCTGGAAAACAATCAGGCGTGGGAAAACTGCAGAAAGCCTGCTGGCTGGATTTAGGCCAGCTAGTGGGTGGGAGGCAGTAGCAATTTGGTTCATTTGGAGTTTTGTAGATTAAAATCTCAGAAGAACTTCAGCATAAATGTGGGTTGCTTGATGATGGTAGCAGTGCAGGCAATAGTAAGCCGTATGGCTAGTTGTGGGCATACTGCACTACAAGAGTCTCCCCATCTTCCTTCTGATCCTTTCAATTTCCTGTAGTAAAACAAACATGTCGATCCTTCTGGACTAGTTCTGAGTTATGGGTTTTTTCTTCCTTACAACAAATATTACCAAACTTGTAGTTAGTTTTACATACATGTGTGGTATGTGTACATGTTTTCATAACAATTGAACTGAGGCTGAATATGAGGAAAGGAGAAATTTTATAATGCCTTGCTTCTTATGTCCAACCCTAAGAAGCCTGTAAAATTTTAAACATGGTCAGTGCTTTTATTCCACCATCCTTCACTTTTAATTATTGCAGCTCTTGATGTTGAGAAAAGTCTGGTCTCATGGGTAAGCAGCTGTTTTTCACAGTAGTTATTCAGGCTAACGGAATAGGAACTTTGGGACACACGTTTAGGTATAGCTTGTGGGATTTGTTCTTTTCTCTTCATTTTCAGAAGCAGACTCAAGTGAGTGCTGTTGTCTGTCTTAATTCAGTAACCAGATTATCACTTTTTAACTGAAATTTAGAGTTCTGTTGAAAGTAAACTGTGAGGAGAGGGGTGTTCAACAGACTGATAAGCCAGTAAGGGGCAAGAAAGGGAAAAAATAAATGCCTTTTTCCTGCCACCTCAAACCTTGAAATAAAAAAATTGGAGTGCTCCAAATGTCTGATATGCCTGTAACTGTTTTATTTAGAGTGAATACATGTATTCATTGGAGTGGGGGGAGAGTGGGAAAAGTTTTGGTTGCTAAGTTCTTGTCATATGTTTGCTCATGAAATCTGTAGGCTTTTGATTCCTTTTGTCTTTATGTTGTCTAATCTGGTGCCCTGTATGGAGCAAATCATATAACTTCATCCATTCACTCAAGGATGTGGAGGTTCTGTATTATTTTTGAGCTCTACAAATACTAAATGATAAATAGTGAGATAAATTTCCCTGATAACTTCTCTTCTTTTTTTCTTGAGTATCTAACCAGGTGCACTGGCATTTCTAAAACCTAGAAAGAAAAAAAAAGCTGAGAAGATGGGTTAATATGTAACCTGTAATATTCCTTTGTTATCTAGAGACTGCTTTTGAAAGGTCTTTTTGGCCTTGTCTCCTAAACCAATGAAGTTTGTGGACATGCTGTGGACACGTTGTAGCTCTCACTGATCCTTCGCTGTTCTCTATTCCCTCTTTGCCGGTCAATCAGTAGCAAAGTATGACCTGTTAGAATAAGTACATTTCTGTATCTTGTGTGTGTCCTGGTGTTGAGGGAAAACCTTAATTGGAAGCAGTGCTGAAGGAAGGATCACAAAGCCCAAGAGCAGTTTGTGATATTTCTACTACTGCTAGTCAGTCTGCACAAGTGTAATTTTGAGCCAGCCACAGCATGAGTCTTGTTCTTCACTCATTGTTAGAGAAGGGTGGTTGGAAATGAATGCTGTGGTAAGGAAAACCTAGGTTTTGTGGGATAGCAGTAGCAATGGGGTATTTTTACTGAAGTAGTAGAAAACATTGGGACAGAAAGCTAAAGACCATTCATGTTTGAAATACAGGGCTGTGTTAGTTCTGCTTCTCAGAGGATTTATTTGCCCAAGCATTGAATCATACTTGCCATTCTGTCTTGCTCCCTTTGTTCTTTTAAATATTCTTATGATGCACACCTATGAACTAGACTACCTTGCATATTGTATTCGGCATCAGTGTCATTAATGTTTGATGTGCTCTGTTACCTGTCAGTTAACTCTTAACCCACCAGAGGATTTTGGAAGTTCTTCCCCAGGTCCAGTAGTGCTGCCATTGCAACTTCCAGTGGCCAGCTAGCTATTTTTTGTGATTCTATTTGAGAGAGCAAGTTTGAGGTTTTCACTTGGCTTAATGTTGTGTAATCTGATCAGCATGGCATGAGCAAAATTACAGTTTTAAGGGAGTGCATGTGATGAAAGTATTTTCTTGCTATATAAAGCTCTAAAAGCTCCTCAATGAGATTACTTTGTCTGTTAACACCAGCATGCAGAACTGTCAGTTTTCACAGGGTCCTGGAAGGGTTTGGGTTGGAAGGTATATGAAAGGACATCAATTATTAAGTCTCCTGCCAAAAGCAGGGACATATTCCACTAGACCAGGTTGCTCAAAGCCCCATACAGCCTGGCCCTGAACACTTCCAGGGATAGGGTATCCACAGGTTTTCTGGACAAGTTGTTCCAGTGTGTTGTCACCCTCACAGTAAAGAATTTCTTCCTAACATCTAATCTAAACCTTTTTCAGCTTAAGGCCATGCTCCCTTATTCTATCACTACACAACCTTGTAAAAATTCCCTCTCCAGCTTTTTTGTAGGACTCGTTTTGGTACTGGAAGGCTGGTAGGGGGTGTCCATGGAGCTCTCTCCAGGCTGAATCAACCCCAACTCTCTCAGCCCGTCTTCATAAAGAGGTGTTCCAGCTTTTTCAGTATGCTAGTACCTGGTTGGAAGTCTTTGCATGATGACATTCATCTCAGCTGAGCTTTAGCACCCTTTGCAGGCCAGCAAGGCGTTTGAAGCTTGCACAGACAAGCTACATAAGTATTTTCTCAGTAATTTGTTATCGTATCTCTGTGATCTGCTGACATGTTTTAAGGCTGAAGTGTACTTCAGGCCACTTAAGAGCAGGTGACCATCAGTGGTAAATCAAACTAATCCAATTTACTTTTTATTGGATCAACCTGAATGTACTCACAAAGGGTGAGAAAAACATATCATTTGTGGGAGCAGTATATCCCTTAAATCCTTCAGTGGGAATGGGAAGATCACATTTTCTTGCTCTGACTGTCCTGCTGGATAAAGAAACCTGTGGTGAATATACTGGGTTCTATTCCTGGTTTAGGTTTGTTGGCTAGTAAGAATAGCTTGCAGCCATGTGCTGTTTCCTCAGCAGATATTTCTGGGTATGTTGCTATATTTATCAATGTATTGCATTTTGAGGGCTATTTGCTGTTTTCCCAATACAAGTTAGAAGATCTGCTTTTTCTCCAGAATATTTGCATCCTTTCTGCAGTATGTTTAGAGAATCATGACCCAGAGCAGACGTTCTGGACCACAAACTTCCTGTTTGTATTCATTACTTTTATGAAATAAAGTTTGCTGTGCACTTTAAAAACAAAACTTGAAAAAATACTGTCTTGGCTTGTTTGAGATGGCAGTAGTGGGAAAGATGCTTAGAGAAGAGGGAAGTTATTTTCCTGGTTAAAATACAATATTTCTCCCCCTTACTCTTTTTTTTTTTTTTCCCCCTCACAGAATGTATTTTATCTTGAAAAAATGATAGCATGAACTAGCTTGACTCAGAACCATGTTTCTAGTGACCTTTTAAATCTCTTAATCAGTTTTATCTTGGAAACAGTGATGAGTATTTAATTCTAAACTTAATAATTGCAAATGATGCAAGCATGTATCTGTTTTTCCAATACTGTAATCACACATCCTTAGTTTCCTAAAGACATCTGTTCTGTTGTCACTGGCTTCTATTTGAGTGGAAAGTGTTCTCCAAGTGATTAAGTAACACATGTAGTGAATTCTGAATTGCAATGTACAGTGTTCTGGAGAAGAAAATATTGCAGAGATGTAAGAGACTCTTTGCATCACGGAGTTCTGATGTTATAAGGAGTACGGTGGAAATTCAGATTTCTAATTTGTGAATAATTCCACCTTCTGCAGACAGTGGAATCCATGACAATTAAAATATTAACAGGTCTGTAATACAGCCATTTTCCAATAAATAGAAAAACAGAACAAATGTGAAATAATGCAAGCAATTAAACAAAACTTTAACTTCAGTTTTATCATTGTCTTGCACATTATTTTAGCTGATTGTTACTGGGATCTGTTCTGGTTTAGATACTTAAAAACAATCAAGCCAGGTCTGCTGATTGTTGCACCTGTTAAATTGCTCCAGATCCTTGCAGTGAAAAGTACAGAGTTTCACGATTGCACCTGTTTTTACCTGAAATGAGTTACTTTTTCAAATCGCAGATGCTGGAAGAGAACTTAACTGCTCTTCAGTAGCTGTCACACTGGTAACTAAAAATTTTTTTACTTTTGTGTCATGTCTGGGAGCTTTGTCATTTTGAGGGTCTGATACCTATGGAAAGATACCAAGGTTTCTGTGTATGTGATATCTATAAACTGCCTAGTGAGGTGTATAATCAGTTCTCACTGCCATCATTGAAGTACTTGGATGTGAAACTTCAAAGCCAGTGGCTAAGGAGATGACTGATACTGTACTAGCAGTTTTTATGAATAGCTTCTGTATGAACTTGTTTTAGTATTTTCTTGAAGTGATATCGATGAACATGGTGATTGGAAATAATTCAGAGTTGTACTGCTAACCAAAGAAAGCTCTTTGGTGAAAACGATCAAAATCTACTCAAATCCCTACCCAAAACCAAGCAATAAACCCTGCCATCACTCCATCATTCTTCATGTGAAATTTAATTTTAGTGTAAAAAAGATTACAAGTTCTCTTCCACCAGTGTTTTTTTTGTTGTTCTTTCTGACTGGCTTTTACTTAGCCCCATGTTGGCATTGCAGTGTTTGACAGCTGCTTACTGGCCAGAGTAGGCAATAGGAACAGTTTATTGACTCACTAAGCCAAATGCCTAATGGTGACTTTGTTCTTGTGTGTGTTGGTGAAACAATGGAATTTTTGTGATTGTGTTATAAACATTCCATGTGAACCCCAGGTCCTTGGTTTGGTCCAGGTTTTATACATCTGTGGTCTTTTGATATGTTTTGATTTCCATAAATCACTTGAGCACTAATTTTATTCAAATGGATTTGCTGTTGCAGTTACGGATAGTCGTTTGCTTGACACCCTGTCTCTCCTTTTCAGACATAATTTTCTCGAAATAGCATCTGGCCATCATGCTACAGTGCGACTAGATCATCCAATCTACTGCCATTACAAAGAAAAATGAGGCTTGACATATTCATGTCAATTTGGCAAGATGCCTGAATCATTAGGCTCAATGAAATATGTGACATTTCAAGTGGTAATGTAACCTGCAGGAACACTTGCAGGAGAAACTTGAGGCAGTGCAAAGAAAATGCCACCCTTACTTGGGCTGGGAGATTCAGGTACTGACATAAGCCACTTGATCAATACCCATCACAAGATTGTAGCTTAGTCCATGAAGGTATTTAATTTTGTTAAAAATTTTTCCGTCTCTAGGAATTGGTAATGGTGGTCGTGGTGATCCTGGGAAAATTTAAAGTACCTTTTCAGTTTAAAAGGAAACAAAAAATCCAAGGAAACTTCTATGGAGCTTTCTTTCATACAGTAACAAGTAAATCAACTAGCAACTAACGCAAACTCCAAAGCAGTGTGTGTAACTTTTGAGTCAGTTGTAATTACTTGCTGTTCTTTGGTTCTTTAGCAAATTTGCTTTGAACCTTCATGGATTCATAGTGTGGAATTTTTAGAAAAAAAGCAAGCCATGTAATATTCTCTAGTGTTTTAGTAAATAGAAGATATATGGAAGCATAAAAAAATTTAAGTACTCTTTAAATATGATACTTAACAAATTCATTTTTCTATATCTGAGTTCTTTTAAGAAGAAAAAATCCTGGAGCCTGTACATACTGTAAGTAGAGTTCCTCCAAGCTGTCTTGAAAAAATTGCCTTGAACTCCATCAGCCATAACCTGCTCTTTCCAGCTTTAAAGTGTATTCAGTAATGCTTAAAACAGAATGTCTTTTGAGATTTAGAAACTGTTACATTTACAACAAACTGTTCAAACACATTTGTGGCAGATGGCTTTTGGTTTTGTATTTTCAGTTTCTGCTCTACCTTTCCTTTTTATAGAATTGTTCTTTTAGCAATTTGACCCTACTGCTTTCAGTTCAGTGCTCAACAGTTGAAATAAAACAGGGCAGTGAAATGGCAAGGGCTATGCGATGGCTCTCTGGTCCATAACTTCTAAAACAGCAGCATCATCTTCTATGCTTTCTAGAGATGGAAAAGCTGGGAAGGGAGGAAAGGATAGGAAGAGTTGGATTGAAGCGTAACCCAGAAATTTTTCTTGTATTCCTTTATACCAGTGTTCTGGGGTGACTTTTTGATGGTGAATTGTATCCCCATTCGTCTGTTTAGCCCAGAAATAAATTTTGCACCTTTAAAACTAGATCTGAGAGTGAAGGTGGGAGAAGAAGTGGTGGAATGTCTGAGGAGGCTGTATTCAAAAACATATAGATAAGAGTTTCAGCTTTCCTGCTCCTGGACTGTGTTGACTGCAGCATGGACAGTGGGTGAGAGCTGTCCTTTGCTTTTAGTAAGTTTTTTTTGCTAGCTGAGGCATGGAAGTTCCCTGGACTATGGCTTTTCTTTTTCTTGGAACTGATCAGCCTTGCTCTGGACTGAAAATCAAAAAAAACACCGTGAGCTCACACCTGTGGCCCACCGGGTCCTGGGATGTGGCATTTTCCATCAGGAGGGACTGAGAGAGACTTAGCAAGCTGAGCTACACCCCACGAAAAGGACTTTCTGCGTTTGCCATCTCTTCAGAACAGTGAGAGGTTCCATTGTTTAATATTATTCATTTTTCCATATTTGTGAGTACTTTACTTGTTAAATAAACAAGTTTTTACTTGTTAAATAAACAAGTTTTTTCCCACTTTTCTCGAAGGAGATTTTCATCTCCTGAACTGTGTGGGGGAGCGGCCACTTAAATTTGTTTTTTTAGAGGGACCCCTTTGGAGATTTCCTCCCTAAATTTGCCCTAAACCAGGACAACCATGCTGATTTTCACATCACAGCCTTTGCCCCAGCCTTTTTCCTGCAAAGTCTGGGTGTGGTCCTGAAAGGTGTTATGGTGATGGGTGCCTTTCCTTTTAACCTGTTGATAATGACTGAACTTTGAGCTCTGAGAAGAAGGAATGAGTAAAAGCCTCCATAAAACTAAAAAAATCCTCGAGAAAGAAGTTATATTAGGCTTTGACAGCCATCTTAAATACTGTGTTTTATGTTATTTATTTTGCCCCGTACCTTATTTCTGGAATCCAAAATGGTATTGACTGATGGTGACACAATATTTATAGGGGAGGGAATAGAACTTCCATTTCCTAGTCTGAGTGCTTAATTTTGCAGTATCTTTGCTTTAGGGTTGGAAAGAACTTCCAGCTAATACTATCTCCCATGTAGGACATTGGCTGCAAAGATACGACCTTTTGCCAGACCATTAGTCTTGAGAAGTAGTCTGTCTTTGAAATTGCAGTGGGTGAGTGTTTGGCATCTTCTGCCATACACAGAGGTTCCTCAAGCAGGAGATACACAGCAATTATTTACTGGCTCATGCAGAGAGCCTAGCCAGTTAGACAATTTACTGTGGGTTAATGTGCTTACCAGCTCAAGGAGTCCCTGCTGGCCTGGAAGGTATAAGGTAGGAAGATACCATCCTCCTTTGATCTTGGAGTGGGTTGATTCTTGATCTTGCTGAGTCAACATATTCCAGCTCCACTTTTTTTCTCAGCTTTTATGCCTCTTTGAATCAATATTTTTCTCTTGAATTAAGTTAGTGTCTCATCAATTACACTCTTTTTCTTACCTTTTGCTGTTTACAGCAATGAGGGAATCCCTTTACAAGGTACCAGTTTATTTTTGGAGGAGCTCACACTGAATTTTTAGGTTGTAAAAGAGTAGGATTATTGGTTTGGTGGTCTTGGGACTTTGTGCTTGTTTACTCTGGACCAGTGTATTTGAAACTATTAGATCTGAACTCAAAATAAACATGGCTTTGTTGCCTACAGCCAGTGAAGTGAAGGGTTGTGGGTCTTTTTCCATTTCCAAAACTTTCATTAGTCAAATCTGCAGTGTTATTCTGCTTTAGTCATATCTTTCTTAATTATGTGCTGTTACAGTGTAGATGTATTTGTTAGTAAAATGAACTCTTTTTCGTGGAACAGGTAAGAACATTGCCGTAATAGTTTTAAGTAATGAAACAGATTTTAATTTAATCTGCAAGGAATCAAACATGTGACTATGACTATCCATGAGCTGCATTTTGTTATTGGGAATTCAGGAAGTTGTATGTGGTGGTGGTAGAGAAGGAAGAAATTAGCCTTAACATGCTGTATGCATATGTTATTTTATTCTTCAGATGAATGGAGGAAGACAATGCTGTGTACAATGTCCTGTTTCTACAGCTTTCTGAAAAACCTGAGATTCTATTGATGAAGACAATTCAAAGATCAAATTGCTGAGATGTTTTATACCCCCAGCTCTGCCATTTTTTTAGATTCATGTTTTGGGCTGTGGTACTTCTATGTGTTTTCTGTTTTGGTCACATCAAGAGTAGTTTGTGTCCAGCTCATCTGCTGCTGCGTGCATCTAAAGCCTGTATATGTAGCTTGTAAAACATGTTAGTAATAGTGTATTTCACTGATATTGGAAATAGCACTGTTAGCTTTAAATCAGCATTTCATTGCATTAGCTTCATCTGTTAATATTATGATAGGCTTGTGAAAAGCACACATGGTAGTTCTAAACGTACATACTGCTGAAACATTGCTCTTTTGCTATATTTTGTTTCACTTCTTGTGTCCTGACAATATTTTGATTACAGATATATGTGAACAAAGATTTGCTCAGCAATTCCCAAAGAATGCCAAGTCATTTCAGGCTGAATTATTTGTGATGTGTTAAGAGTAGTTTACACATCATAGTTTCTTCTCTTGGACTTTTTCTTTTTGCTTTCTGTTACGTTTACTGTCGTGATGCTGACTTCCTTGTTTATGGGTCAGTGCTTCTTTAAACTACATCCTGGATTTTGAGATGGCTGTCAACAGTGTTGTTTACTCAATTGGGAAGATATTTCAGTTCGGAAGGTATCTTTTGCAGAGCGAAGCTTATAGTTCACGTTTTGTGCAGTTTGCTCATGGAATGGAGCAAATGAGCAAACTCCTGCATAATTTGTGGCAATGATATCTATATTTTTAAAGATGTTCAGAAACTATCTGGATGTGATCCTGGGCAACCAGCTCTAGGTGACCCTACTAGAGTGTGGAGTTGGATCAGATGATCTCCAGAGACCCTTTCCCCCTCAGCCTTTCTGTCATTCTGTGATGAGGACTGTGTTCTCATCTGACATGCAAATACCTGCTTTCCATATTCATAGGTGTACTTAGTAGTCAGAGCCTTGCATTGTTAGGCTTTTTTGGATGGGGAGCTACTAATCTAGTGTTGCTTTTCTGGCCTTTTTGGAAAGGAAAAAAATCAACATCCAGTTATATGTCTCCTGAATCAAAATTGCATATTTTATTAGCAGTGGGGATTATTGTCATGTGGAAACTTATTAAAAGCACCTGGAAGGCTAAATAATTCATCATACAGTTATCTCTTATCCTCTGCTTTACTGACAAGATTAAAGAACTTTGGGAGTAATGAGATAGAGTTTTGCTCTGTGGTAACAGTGCAGGTTAGACTGTACATGCCATGATTTCCAGGTATTTCGTTGCTCTATGTTTAGTTACTGTTTTGGCTGATTTGTTAAGTGGAGAGGTATAATGCTTTGGTGTTCTTCTGACTAGTCCCAGTGGTTATGAATGGGAGAAGAACTTACATTTCTGTTTTAATTAATGCAGCATTACTGCATTAATGCACACACTGCAGTCTGTGTAATTTTATATGAAAGCCTTTTGAATCACAGCATATTTGCTATAGGTATGTATGTGTGTGTGTATAGATTTCCCTCCTGAAACAAGGACAGCTGTGTTTAAGAGCATAACATTGCCTGCAGCTCCTGTCAGAGCTTTTCTCATGACATGTCACGTAATACCTTTTGGAAACTATTGATATTTGGAGACTTAGTTCAAACTAATTGTTTTGTTACTGTTGTTGCCCTGTAATTCATCCAGTGTCTGCAGAGCAGGGCTACATTTTAAACTGCTGCCACATAGAAGGAAGGGAGTGATCCTGCCAATCTTGCACTGCAAGGATCTGTGTCTTTCAGACAAATACAGTGCTGCTGTGTTGCCACAGCGAGGTGAATCGAGTAGCACTGATGCTGTGTGAGCCAGGAGGGTTGTGCATATCATAAGTGAGAGGAGCAAGTCAGGAGAAATTGTTCTAGGCCTGTGTTTGGACAGAGCTGCACACCCCTAGCAGTGTTGATTCCCCATAACGAAGAGCTTTGTCTCATTTTCCTATGGGAGATCCCAGGATAGTCCCCTTCCTCTTTCTCTTCAAGTGCTGCCATACAGCATTTAAGTGCAGGGCTTATGGCACCATACATGTTGAGTACTATTCTGATTTTAAACACATTGATAGACAGGTGTCGATTTACCATACAGACATACAGTAACAATTATTGGTACAGGAAGAAGATAAATATGAGCAGTGTGTGTGAACTTCCAATCAGATATTTAAAGCAGTGTTGCTTCTGGGATTTGCAAGGCAGCTTTGGCTAGGTGATTAAAATAGCATTATGGAAATGTGGTAGCTTGAGTTGACAGAACATCTGTGTGAGGGTAGTCATTTCCTTAGAGCTCTGTAGAACCTGCCAGAGGGTTTCCCATGCAGAGAAGCCTGGTACCATCTGCTTACCTGAAAGTTTGCCATCTCTGAGTCTGCATTTTATGCTACTTGCTATACTTTTACTTTGTAACAGCCATTCTCTCTTCATGTGCTTTTTGCTGTCAACTTATTTGGTATTTGAACAATTAGGAACTTTCAGGCTAAGGCCATACTACTATCATGGCTATTGCTTTAAATTGCTGACTATCTCCAGCTGCTTTTCTTCTGTTGGTGAGAGTTTTGGTGCTTACTGCTGGACATCAGGATACCAAGGAGACTCAATGTAAAAGGAGGGAGCTATCTTACTGTGATACCCCTTTTGAATACAGACACCAGGAGAGGATATTCCTTCAGTTAATATAGTTCTGATTTTCCCAGTATAGGGGTTGGGAAAAGGGGAGGAAGTAACTGATTAGGAATGGGAACCTGGAGGGGAGGGGTGAGATTGAGCCAGGGTTAGCGGAGGACCTTGGTGGTGGTGAGGAGCAGCAGTTTGCTTCTTTGAAAACTGGAGACGGAAACTGCCCTTGGAGCAAAATAGACAAGGGTAGGATATCTCTGAAATAGTGCTTTTTGGTTTCCTTCCGTTTTTCCCTAAGTAGAGAAAGATTATTGTTGTCTCAGATGTAAGAAGAGGCAGGCATTGACTGAGTGAGATACCAGAGACTAATCGGATGCTTTGGAGAAACATTTGAAGGAAGCTAGTAGTCAGGAAGGCATAAATAAAATTTAGGATGGTAGGGAGTGACTCTTGCTGATGGAAGAAGTGGTATCAGTGGGGTAAACTAGAGAAGAGAAAACTGTACGGCTAAGTGATGGAATAGATAAAAGTGATAGGGAATGGCCATGGATAGTAGTGGTTAATGGCCACGTGCATTTATGTGCAGAAAACACGCTACTTGTACCTTGGGCTTTAGTTTTAACACCCCTGAACATGGAGGTCTAAAACACTTTGAAGCTCATTTCTTGTTCTGCTGTGTCCCCGGACATTTAATCTTGACTATATTCTAGCCCCAACATCAGTGTTTGGGCAGTCAGCCAGTTAGGAGACCTGATTTGGCCTGAAGTGATCAGTAGTTTTTCAGCTGGCTCAGCTCACCACTGGCTGAATGGCTTGTTTCCCAGTCTCCTGAGGACCAGCATAAGGAGTAACTGAGCTTGCTTTTACAGGGCCACTAAAGCCCTGAGAAAAGAATGATGTGCACAGAGGTGGTGACCAATATAAGGAATATAGGGTTATAACATCCTTTATCTGTAAACCAGTATTTCAGCTGTTACAGTTGATCATTCTAGTAATGCTGCAGTCATACACAATCAGTCTTTAACCTGCTAAATCAGCAGCATGTGTAGACATCCAAGCATCCTTATGTGCCAGTTGTCTTGCTTCTACAGAAGTACTAGTTTTGTAGCCATAGGTGACTGGCTGCAACAATGCCAGGGAAGTTGTGTTCTGGGCTTTAACTGTCTGGTGATCAGCAGAGGGGACGCATGCTGATGGTGTGCAGCAATTACTTACCCAGGGATATCTTCTTACCACATGGGTTAACTTCTCAATGTCAGGTAAGCAGTGAAGGCAGTGTTGTCACTTCTCCAGCTGGAAGTTGGGTCTGCAGATGGGTCCCCTCTGAGTTTGTCAGAGAAGAGCTTCCCAAAGCTTAAACTGCCAAGACTTGTGCATGCAGTGGTGATCTGTGCTCTAGATGTTGTTTTGGTTGTCCAATTATCATTTATCTCACCATGTTTTTATCCAATAATCCTCAGTTTCCAGCAGATCCTTGCTTTATTGCTGTTGGGACTTTTTACCTGTCAGTAGCTAGATATTAATCAACTTAAATATAATGTGCAAATGTAACTGGAGTCACTTTTATTTTTTTTTTTTTGCTGCAAGCTGATATGCGTGAAACCCTGTCAAGGTATTTTCTCTTCTTGTTTTTTACATAGATAGAGGATGACAGTCTCCTGC
This sequence comes from Rhabdornis inornatus, assembly GCA_013397075.1. Taxonomy (NCBI): domain Eukaryota; kingdom Metazoa; phylum Chordata; class Aves; order Passeriformes; family Rhabdornithidae; genus Rhabdornis; species Rhabdornis inornatus. The sequence goes on along the minus strand of VWZS01010225.1, from coordinate 990,240 downwards.
TAGTAGCTCAAGTGGTGGATTCTCTTAATGATGAAAAGCTCCAGGATTTCAGTTTTGAAACACAAGAATACTGAAATGATTGTCAGAATTTTTAGTGATTTCTGCTTCTTAATTTTCTTAAAAAACCACACCCTTACCCCCAACCACAATTCTATATGACAAGTATCTTTTGTCAGCCTATTTTCTGTTGTCTCAGGTTCTGCTCTTAAGGTTGCTTACTTGGTACTTCTAAAAGTCAGGAAGATATTGCTGCTCACAGTTGGTGTCCAACTTCTTCTAGTTGTTATTTGAAGCTAAATAGTTTTCAAACCCTGTTCTTAACAAAATAAAATCAAAAAAGGGGGTTGATAGAGGTGTTTGCTTGTTAACTGTTTTGCTTGAAAAGTTTTCTTGGTCTATGTTATAGTTTACTTGGTCTTTTATCTGAAACATGAGTAGACCAGGAGTTTTCTTCCTTCTGCTGTTGTTCATCCTGGAATCAGATGTTTAGTGTGGGGTTTTTTGGACAAATTCTTTTCAAGTATGTCCCCTCTTGTACTTTCATTTTAGAACAAGCTTATAATGTCTGTGTAGAATGTCACAGAAGCATCTGTCTTACCACATGTGGGGAATGAGGATGTCCTGTTAAGTATTTAAAGCGTTTATATTAAGCAGTTCTCATGGCAAGGAATTAATGCAGCTTTCACTGTGATATTCTTACACAGTGACTGCAGCAAGCTTTTGATACCTGCTGGATGAAAGTTTTCAAGCTATAAGCTTATGAAGGTAACAGGCAAAATCCTGTTTCTCTGTTGCTTGAAGATTCTCATATATTGCTGTTTCTGTATGTCAGGTGAAATGTTCAAAAACTTTTCGTAGCTTTTTAGGCAAACAAATATTGTTCTCGGGCTGAACAACCTGAACAAGGGCATATGCACATCAATAGATGTGCTAAAAATTCCTTTGCTTTAACATGTGCGTATGCAGAAGCAAAAGAAATTTTTTCAAGTTGCTGAAGCTCCTATGCAGAACTTCAGTTTCTGGAGGCTATTATTTGGGTCCTTTCCATTACTCCTGAAGATTTCTTGCTGTGCCTCCAGAAATTTTTTCTTTTCCTCTGGTAGTATCATGTGTAAAAGGAGAGATTGATAATTCTGGGGTCAAGGAAGATCAGAAGAGGGGAGAGAGCAAGATACTGTGTATAATGCATGTGTTTGATTGCCGTTCCTTTGTTGTCACTTTTGTTCTTGTGTTTGTCCCCATATCCTACCAAAATTCCTGTACAAATCTGAGGTTTTGAACCCAGTATCCTGTCTTGGCACAGCTCTTAGGCAGTGTGGGTGGTACAGAGGGTGAAGGAGTAGCAAGTTAGTACTGCTGTAGTGCTGAACATGTAATTCAAGTTTCTGTAGAGCATATGCCGAAACAGTTGCTGGTGGTGTACAAAATGGAACCCATGATTGATTTTTACTTGGATAAAAAAATATTTAAGAATTATGTTTCTAAAAAATCAAAACCTTCTCACTCCAAAGCATATTAAAATGTTGTAGAGAACAGTAGTTGCACATGCAACTTGTGAGTTTGCATGTGCTTGAAAGGGTGAAAATTAAGGTGTAGCAGAAACCAGTGATATTTTTGGATTTTAGGTGTTTGAATCTATTTTTTTAAAATCTAAAATTAGCTAAGTCTGGCTAATTTTAGGATTCTGTTTAATGTTGGGTAGCTAAGTTAGCAACTTTTTCCCAGAAAAACTTCTATCAAAGCAGCTTTGTTTATCATAGTGAAAAACTTGAGTTTACAATACTCAGTTTTGTATAGAATAAAGAAAAGTAAGTTATGCTTGTGAAGACTGTAGCATGGTGACCTCTGCGAAAGATGAGCTTTGACTGATATGGAAAATGCAGTAATGTTTCAGACTCTGCAGCAACTTCCGTGATATATGCCATTTCATGGAATGTTTAAACACATCAACATAAGCCATAAAGGAAAATAAGAGTGGTCTCTTATTTTTCTTTATGGCTTATGTTGATGTGTTTAAATCTTTGGGTTTTTTTCCTGTTGGAAACTTAGTTTTGGGCAATAGTAGTAGACTAGAAATAATACTTAAGAGCTTAATGCTATATGTAGGAGTACTCTGGTTCTTTTTAGTTCTGCTTGAGTATATGCTTCAGTATCTGATTGGTACCGTCAACATCAATGAGACTGCCTTGTCCTATATGTAAATGTGCTTATTTATAAAAGTTCGTTCTTTAATAGGAAGCAGAGATGATGCATTGGTCTTGCAGGACAGCTCAGTTCATTACTTCTTCAGTGTCACAGGACCAGCTACATATTATTCTGCTTTCATGAAAGCGTTCTTTGTGTTGATAAAAAATACAGTGTGCAAGATGTTGGTCCATGCTGTCTTACACTTGATTGTAGTGAGTAGAGTGTAAATAATTGCTATATACATGTTTAAATTTGTATGACAGCAGTCTTTCCAGTGACTTAAGAGTGATTTGTAGTAAAAAATACTGTGGTTTGACATTGTTAATTTTAATGGGCTTCTGAAATTAATCCTAAATAAAATAATCCTTCTGCTTTTTGGTGGATTGAAACCCACATAAAAATAAACCTTACATTTCCAAATGGAGAATTGTTAACTTTGTATCCTACCCAAGTCTCTTGTTCAGTATTGATTTCTTTTTCTGTTTCTTACTCCCATAGTCTATATGTATTTTTCGCTCCCATTTCTTGTAAAGTTTTCACCTTTAGTACTTCTAAAAAATAAAATCTTGTCTCATTTTGGCAGTTGGAAAGGAAGATCTGATGCTCTAGTCAGTATGGTGCTAGGATACAGGAAGCTATTTAAAATAGTTTTACACAGGACAAGGTACCATCATTCCTGAACTTTTAGTAGACTTTTCAGAGTCCTTTTTTAGACATAAGATTGATTCCTAAAAGATATATTTTTCCCTCTATACTAGCATTGCAAGTGCTTTGACAGATTTAAGACCTTGTTCTGCAGAGGTGTAGTATTCTGCATAGAAGTAATTAGTTGCAGATGTTAACTCAAGTTCCTTTAACCATCAAAAAATCTGGAATAATGCCTATTTTTGATTGTGTTAGTGCCTTGAGGCTAGTGCAGTTGTATCTTATTTTACACTGGAGGAGCAGAAGAGATGAGAAATACATGTTTGATGGAGGTGTAGTGACTGAAAACTCTACATTCTTGAACTTTGTGTAACTATTGCTTTTTCTAATGAAGTGGTTTTGTACCTGAATGACATTAAGACACAAAAAATTGAATGAGCTTGCTTATATTTAGTTGAAAATGTGTATTTTTGTTTGCTCACCAGCAGTGAAAGTTCTATTCATTGCTGTTGTAGTCTTAAAAAGTGTTATTTTTCTTCCTGAAATAGTTGACCCGATTCTTCTGAAAAATCTGTTTCAGCTGATACTGTAACTACAAAACAAAAAAGTTTAATTTAAGCTTAAAATGCTGACACAGTCTCTAGTGACCCTTCTTAGTGTTGATAAATGCCTGGCTGCTCATGTAAGTGCAAGTGTAGGAGTGTTTGTAGAAAACAACTACTTTTCTTCTCTAGTAAAATTTGAACTGACTGTACCAGCTATAGGAGGCTTCCTGAGCTTGACACCCTCATCCTTTTTAAAGTTGGTTTTTGGGATTACATGGCTGCTGTAGACCGAGTGAGGACCAAATGCCTTTGCTAATGGCCACACCACTTGACAGATTCTCAAAATAAGTTTTACCAGTTCTGTTCATGTAAATATTCATAACGTAGGAAGCAAATAATTCCCAAATAATGATCACTTACCTGCATATCTTTTTTTTCCTTCTTCTTTCAGATGCTATACATGTTCCACATTTGATAATGTTAGCTGTACTGTTTTGTTCTTAATTGGAAGATATGTTTTGTTCTTTTTATTATGGTTGTAAAGGAACCCTATGAGTTATCTTTTATGTTACCATTCTTTATTAATAAATTTTTAGCATATGAAGATTCATGAAGGTCTTGGCTATATTCCAAAATACTATACAAAATACCAAGGAATACTCAGTGTCTTTTCATTTTGGAGAGGACTTCATGCCTAAGGGATGTGCTTCAACTCTGCACTCCCTTCTGCAAGTTCTGTGAGCCCATTCAATCTGTGTTTTTGAAATTCTCTCTAAATATATTTCCCCCAGAATTTTGCTTGCCCTCATTCTAGAGCTGTTTCCAAGGCCCATACCTAAATTACAAGACAAAGGAAAACAATTAGGTAGAGACAGTAAAGGAGTAACAAGCAGAAGTGGCCTCTAATGGCCAGCATAGAAATCTGTGACTTTAACATACTGGACTTCTGGAAGTAGACATGTTTTTTGGGTCTTTTTAAAAAAATGCATATAATGAATTATAATTGCAGGGGAAAAAATACAGAAAGGCAGTCTGAGGATGTCAGTAGTTAAGTGGCTTGTCTTCATGGTGCAATTGCTGGATGAAAGGAGCACGATCAAATTCTGAGGGCTTCTATAATGGTATGGGTTAAGAAAGACTGAATTTAAAATACTTGGAAATTAAGCAGATAAATTAGGTGTAGTCAGGTTCTAGAAAATGGGAAGAATGCCCAGACACTAGCAGTCTGGACAATGGAGAAGTTTTCACTGCTAAACAAAATATATGGAAGGAAGATTAAAAGTTACAGTTTACTTGCCTTGAAGGTGATACCTAGATATCTACAAAGAAATGTCAAGGGCTAAGGTTTTGGTTTAAACAAGAGACCAGATCTGAAACAGGATCTGTGAGCATCCATCATGGAGATGAGAAGTCTTGAGGGCAGTGATGAAGGTGGCTGAAAGCCCAGATTCTTGGTCTGAGATTTGGGCTGCAAACAAGATCAATCAGGGGCATCATTTCTTGCCGAGGAGTGGAAGGAAATTTTATTTGGAGAAGGTCTGTGTAGACTTTGCAGGAGTATTTAGGATTCAAAGAGAGTGCCTGGGCCAATGAACTCTCTCTCCCTAGCATTGTCCAAATAATTCAGTGATTACAGTGAGGAGGACTGGCATCCAGAGTGGTGGCCGTGCCATTGCTGAAGATCAAGGAAGCAAGCTAGTGAAGCTTAAGTTGGTGCAAATAATAGTAAAGGAAGGTAAGACGTTGGAAGATGAAGGAAGTTAAGAGGAAGTGTCACAGCAAGAGGGGAAAAAAGCTAAAACGGGATGGAGAGGGGTAGGAGTTAAATAAGGATTCTGTCTCATGTTCCTTCTGTTTGAGGAACAGTGCTCATGTCATATGCAAATCTAACCACTTGCTAGAAATAAATTCTGCTGTCATCTATGTCTAAAAGAAACCACTCAAGGAATCTTGTTTTTTGGAGTAATTTTCTGGGCAATAAATTACAGAATCATGGAGTACCTTAAGTTGGAAAGGACCCACAAGGATCATCGGATCCGCTGCTGGTACTGAGGGGGCAACCCCAAGAGTCACACGCTGGACCCAAAAGTGTCCAAATGCTTCTTGAACTCTGTCAGGCTTGGTGCTGTGACCACTGCCCTGGGGATCCTGTTCCAGTACCCAGCTACCCTTTGGGTGAGGAACCTTTTCTTATATCCAACCTAAACCTCCCCTGACACAACTTCAGGCCATTTCCTCAGTCCTGTCACTGGTTACCACAGAGAAGGGATCAGTGCCTGCCCCTCCTCTTCCCCTCTCTAGGAAGTTGTAGACCACAATGAGGTTTGCCTTCAGTCTTCTCCAGGCTGAACAGACCAAGTGACCTCAGCCACTCCTCATAGAGCTTCCTCTCCCGACTGTTTATCATCAGAGGATGGCTCTCCTTTGGAGAACCCTATGAGAGCTCTATGTCCTTTGTATATTGTATCACCCAAACCAGCCCCCAGCACTCGAGGTGAGCCTGCCCCAGTGCAGAGCAGAGCAGGACAATCCCTCCCCTTGCCCTGCTGGTGATGCTGTGCCTGATGCCTTCCGTGATGACGGCTGGCTCTCCTGGCTGCCAGGGCACTGCTGGCTCAGATTCAACTTACCATTGACCAGGATTCCCAGATTCCTCTCCACAGGTTTTCTGTATATGGAAGCGTTGTTTAACAGTAATTTTTCAAAATGTGTTAGATATGTTCTCTTCTGATGTCATAATGAGCTGTTATTAACTCCCTTGAGGGAAGAAGGGTTGAAATGGGGAATATTCTGCATTTCAGCATTTCATTCCTAGGCCACTAGATACATGCACAACTATATAGTGTGTGTGTATATAGCACATGTAGGTATTGCTGTTTTAAGTAAAACGGTGAACAGGTAGGATGCTTGCAGATAACTAAAAGCATAATGTTCTTAAAGTAGTTTAGAACATTCACAAGGGACAGTTTGACTGTCATTTTTTTTAACTACAGAAACTTTTTCCTACTAAGTTATCATCTATCTACTCTGCCTGTGCTAGAGTTTTAGGCTGTGTCCATCTGCAAGGTTATTTTAAACAAAGGTGAAAATATATTTAGAAACAGCACTTTGGGCAAACACTATCAGATAGATGATTTAGGGACAAAACATTCTGTTGAAAACATACATAAGATTCCTCTTAAAGTGTATTTGGAAAATCTTTATAACCAATACTTAATGTTTTTGATATACTAAAATTACCTTCATGCCTGTAGGATTCACTTATTTTCCAATAAAAATATTCTTTTCTAACCAGTGATCTCTGACCAAGTTCATTACCTGAAGGAAAAAAAAAAATCAGTGAAATAAATACAACCTTAACTTGCCTTGAAAGAGGAAACTCTTGCTAAGTAGCAGCCTCCCTGTTAATGGTGGAGTTTCCCTCTTCAGCTGTCACAGACACATACAGCTCTGGTACTCCTTCATGAGCGTACTTCCGTCATGTCAGAGCAGCCCAGCAAAGTGGGAGAAAGTGGTAACTTTTGCAGGATGATCATAATGAAAACCAAACATTAGGAGAAAACAATCAAGCCTCTTTCTCTGTACATGCTTGAGAGTAGAGAGTAATGCAGCCATCCGTATGGGAAGGTTGATCCAGCAAGACAAAACCCAGCACAACTGTTCTGTTCTTCCAGCTCTTCCTCCTTCAGACTCCAGTCATGTGAGGGGCAGTGTGTGTATCTCCATGCCTCTTGTATGCCATGAATGTGTATTCACCATATACTGAGAGAACTAATGGGGTTGTGATACATGGGGATATTATAAAACTGTGTATGCTGAAAGAGTGGGGTGAAGTCTTGCAGTTAATGTGTGAACTGTTTTTTAGGTGCTGGGTTTCTTTGTTTCACTGGTCACCACAGAGAAGAGATCAGTGCCTGCCTGTCTCTGAAGGTAGCATCTGGTTGAAGATCAAGCTTGACCAAAAGATAAAAGTTCATAATTTCCACACAGGTTTTTTTCTGAATAATAGGCTTACACAAATATTTATGTCCTCTAACAGTTGTCTATCCATCTGCTGAAAATCCAATTGATAATAAACGTGTCCTTTTGATATAGTAAGCCAGTGGCCTACTTTTTAGTGGCAAGAACAGTTGCTGGTTGCCTGTTTGCTTTTCTTCACTCTATTATAATTTTTATTTCTGTTTTTTAAATCTTGAATCCCACAAATAAATTTGAACGAATTTTTAGAGGGTTTTTTTGCAATTTGCTTTCTCAAGAGCCTGCTGTGTCACAGCAGATAGGAAAGACTTTTGTTAAAAGTCATTGTCTTGACAAGTGAGGCTTGGTAGCTGTTCAGAAGACTCGCTACTGTGTGCGTAATTAAAGCACGATAAGTTCCAGTTGGTGATTTGGGTGTCAAGCATTATAATTTGTGGTCTTCTCTGAATGATATTTAGGCAGCTCGTGGACAGTTTGAGAGCAGTGTTCCTGAACAGGCAGCTGCAATAGCTCATTGCAGTGATTAGAAACAGGTGAAAGTTTTTTAAGTAGTTTCAGATTCTAATTATTAGATCTATTTATGGTTCTCAGCAAAAACAGTCTAATCTCAGGTTATTTTAATAATATTGCTTGTTTTAAAGTAGCTACTGCTGTAGTTTCATGGTACTTGAACCTCTCTTGAGACTTTTGAATAAGCTTTTGGGATGACTAGAAGAAAGTAGCTTTCTGTTAGATAAGGTTTTGATGATTTACTCAAAATGCTTTAAATTTTAAGAGTTTGCTTATGTTGCTTGGAAGTGGGGATAGGATATGGAAACAGTTTGACAGGTTTTGGTATACAGGTTTTGGTATTTATGTTGGGATTCTCTCCAGTCTTTAATTTTAGATTGATCCTTCTGGGGTCTCTAATTATGAGTATTTTAGTATAGTTCTCTCTGCATGTATTAAATTGTTGCTTATTCCTTCTTCTGCTGGCCAGGGAGCATGTTAGTGACTTGAGGGGGTGTCAGCTGCTCACCCATAATCAGTATTCTCATTCTCTTAACTTTATTCTATATTTTCCACTCAATTCTTGTTGCTTAAGAACTCAGAAGGAACGTGGTATTGTTATTTAGGGATGTGATTTTTCTTCCATCAGGGTCGTATATTTGAATATATTTGGTAAAATATGTCTTCAGTTGGCATGTAGAATATGACATATCATCTAGCTCATGCTGTCCATCACTGGTAATTGCACAGAGAATATGTGTCTGCAGAAGAAGCTCCTGTGCTATCTCCTGTAAACTCCTTCAAATACCTGTTGACCTTTCTCTTCATGTTACTGTTTTCTTATGTTTATCTCAAAATGTCACTTCCTGGAAGAAAGGCTTTGAGCTGATCATACAGTTAGCATTGGGATTTTTAATCTCTATTGAATCTGTGTATTTTCTTCTGAGTGACTGAAGGAAAGCAGACTGTGCCATTCGAACTTTCTAATGACTCTTAATTGGATTATAGTGCTCTAGAAATCAACAGCTTTTGTGTGTTTATACAGTGGTTCCTGCAGTGTAGACAGATGTGAGTTCAAAACTTGTTTTCCAATTTATTGCTGTTTCATGCAGTCTGAATCTAGAAACAGGTGAAGTTTGTAAAGTTATGGAGCTTATATTATGGTTGTTGCATGCAGTACCTGGAACTGAAAACTTAAAAAAAGGTAAAAGCAAAGTCTTCCTGGCACTTCATATTGATGGTGCGAAGTTGTGAAGGTGCACATCAGCAGTGACTCATTTCAGTGAATCAGACTCACTGTAGCTACTCAAACTTCATAATTCTTTTCCACACAGGGGATTGTATTTGGGGGCTTGCAAATTAACCATGTGTTTTACCAAACATATTTCTATTTATCAGTAAAGCAGTTAGATTAATGTAAATAGATCTTGACCAGCTTTTTATTAAGATCTGAGATACATTGTTTTTTCCCCTCATAAAAATGCATTTATTTCAAGGATGGTTGATTCTTTGCAAAAATAATTTCAATATCTATCAGCAAAATGTTAGTGAATTTAGTCAAAGTAAAGACTGTTATTTGCCTCCAGATACTGAGTTTTGAATATGAGAAATGTACCTGCAAAGTGCATTATTCCCACACTGAAGTATTTTGATTCTTAACCATTTAGTAACATTTCAGATTTCTCATTCTCTGTCAAGCACCTCTTTGGCTCCTTTACATCATGCTGTCTCCTGGGGAGAACATGACTGTGGGAATGGTGTCCTGTTCTGGCAACCTCATTCTCTCTAGTTGCATCTTACCCAGAGTCCTCTGCTAGCTTTGAAAAAGCTTTCCAAAGCTTCAAATTCCAGGTGGTAGAAATTTTTGTCTGCTTTTGTTATTGATATTTGAGCATGATATTGCTGCCACGACAGAGCATGAGTAGCTTTTGCAGGAATGCAAGGAAGTTATTTCCTGATATAAGTGGATCATGGTAGAAATAAAGTTTATCCTAAATGGTATTGCTTATTTTCTCTTTTTAGAATAGTGTTTTGCTGCTTTGAATGTTTTTTCATAGCTTCTCAGTTAAGGGAGAGAGGCACTGATACCATTAGACAGTATTAATGATCTTGCATTTGACAGTCAAATTGAGGAGCTCAGTCCTTTGTTTTTTTATTGTTTGGAAGAAATATGGATGTGGTGTAATCCTATTGAGAAAAGTGGCTGAAGAACTTAAGTTTGAAAGCATTTTCATCAGTGCGTCTATTAAAATGTTGCTTTGTAGTTCTAGTACTGATATGTTGAAGGTAATAATGCTGCTATAATTAATTTTAAATGCAAACCTAATAGCACTTTGGAAAAATGTGAGGGCTAATAAAGTACTCTTCGTGTAACAATGCATTTTTTTAACCTAATGCTTGTTTTAAATGCCTACCATTTTTTTGGCTTACGTTAGTCATTGAGCTACTCTGTTTTTTAAAGAAGCTTGAAAAGGTGGTGCTATATTGAGAGTCTGATGTGTTTCTTTCTGATGCCTTGAAATATTTTAGGACTGGAATGGACCATTTTTGTCTATTGTTAGAATAACCTCTTTAACAGTACTCTTCATTCTATATGCAAATCTTTAAACCTTAACTGTTTGTTAAAGATCGCACTGAAAGATACTGCTTGAAACCAAGATGATCTTGGTCTTGTTGAAAGTGAATTTCAAAATCATGTTTTACTAAAAGCTTTTATGCTCCTAAATGGCTTTATAATTAATTCTGATCTTAGGACTCATGGTTTAAGGACTGGATTGAAACAATGAGTTGTGAATTGAAGGGAAAACATGCTGTGGTGGGTGTTGTTAATAAACAAAGTGGCTGTGACTTTTTTTTTTAGTGGTCACTTCAGATCTTGTCAAGTTGTGTATGATATATTTATTGTGGAGAAAGTGAAGAAGAGCCCTTCTGATTTCTTAAAAAAAATATTATTGAATTATTGCTAGATGTGCCTCTGCACACATCCTGTAGTTGAAGTAAAACTCTCTAAATTCTTGAGTGGACAAGCAAAGGTGCTAAGACAATCTAAAAAATTCCCATGATAAATTTTTCCACAACAGTGTTGTGGATATATGTGGTGTTCTTTTGGGGTTCCTGGCAAAAATAGTGTAGGATTGTGCACTAATGTGAATCAATAAACTTGCCTGAATCATTAGAATTGCTTAGAGAAAACCAACTTAGGATATGTTTCTGTTGAAGCAGCAGTTTGTAAGCAATATGATTTTAGTAATGAGATGCTGACTAGCATTTGTGTCTCTAGAGAAGAAGAGGAACGTCTGAGAAATAAGATTCGAGCAGATCATGAAAAGGCTCTGGAAGAGGCTAAGGAGAAATTGAAGAAATCACGGGATGAGATTCAAGCTGAGATTCAGACAGAAAAGAACAAAGTAGTGCAAGAATTGAAAAAGAAAGACAGCAAGCCACTGCCTCCTGTTCCTTTACCAAACCTGATAGGGATAAACAGCGGAGAACCAGCAGACCCAGATATCCGAGAGAAGAGGAACAAAGTTAAAGAGGTAAAGATGATGATGATGGTGTGGTCTTACCTGTTCTTGTGTCTAACAGCAGTTATTTATGTTGCTATGATTTATGTTAAAAAAGAAAAACAGATCTACAAACCATTTAGTAAACTAAAAGTGCACAGATATTAATGAGCATCAGCATTATTGCATGTTTTTTTTCCTGGTTTTGGAGTATTAATATTTCACTGGATAACAACTTAAAAATTATTTTAAGGAATTTCTTCAGCTTAGCGGTATGGATTCAAAGTGAGTTTGTCATTAACACATGGAACAGTAACAAGAGCATCTTTAAAGCATGACTTTGTAAGTTTCCTTTCAAAGAGTGGGATCTGTTACTGTTTACTACATATTACTGTAACAACAGGATATTTTTAGACGCTAAAACATTAGGTCGAAAAGATAAGGAAAAAGAAGACCTGCTGCTAATATTTGAAAATTACCAAATAATCACATACTTTTCAAAATACATTTTAAATGGGTTTTAAAAATCTAGTAAATTTGAGTGGATTTAATGTTTTGGGTAAATGAGGCAAACTAAGATCTTTGCTTAGGCTTTTGTTTCTGTGGCAACTTACACTTTGGGAATTGCTGTTTATGGTCTTATCCTCTCCACTACTGGTTGGCTTAGAGAGATTCATTGCCCCTTTTTGTCCTGGCAATGCCAATTTCCTATTACTATTGCCAGACATTTCTCTGAGTCTCTACTTGTAACTAGTATGGCAGAGACCTTGTACAGCCATATTGTTCTTTTACTTTCCTGCACTCTGATTAGTTTGGTGCCAAAAAATCAGTTTAGCAAAGCAGGAATGGTTCAGGCCAGATTCAGACAAGCATAGACTCTGCTACTTGCTAAGGAACCTCCAGGATGATAGCACTTAGTATTTACATCAGATGAATCTCCTTTAAAATTGTAATCTGAGTTTAATTAGCTTATAAAACCAAAAAGAAATCGGTCCTTGTCATAGGAAGGAGTTGTAGCTGAATTACATGCCATTCTGTGGGTAGATGATCCAAGCTGGAATTTTACTTAGAATATTAATGATTGCTAGATGGAATCCAGTCTTATCAAGTAATGAGCAGCTGCTTATTATATATGAGTGATGCAGTATGGAGCTGTGGCACTATTGGTAGTAGTTATTCCATATAGAGCCCTGTCACAATCTGAGTATCTGAACTAGCAAATCCTTTCCTGGAAGATGTGCCTGTTAGAATTACTGCAGAAGTACTTTGGCCTAGGAAGTTGTGTCTGGAATATTGGACCTCCTTGACCCTGCCTGGTTAGGGCTGCTTCTCAAAGGACAGTATTTAATTGTGGATTTGAAAAGGCTCTACTGATTTGTCTGCAAACATTTTGAGTGAGAACATACAGAGCATTTTGCTTTTCTAAATGTTTTTGTAGGGTGAACAGTGAATGGCATGGTTGTCAACACTTCTTAATTTTTACTACATATTACTGTAGCAAAATACCTCTGAGATGGATTTAATGCATAGAATAAAACTGAGTTTACCAAGTAATGCAAAATTACTGAGCACAGCTTACAATGAAGAACTAGCTGGAAGAAATGATCAACCAAAGGTCTTATAAACCAAGTCTGGAATTGAAGGGGGGGTTGAAAATTAGCATTTGCATTTGTGAGGTTGTTTGGTCAGAATGTAGACTGAGAGATGATAAGCTTTAGGTTAGTATAAAATGGCAATTTTCTTGGTCTTGTGAAAAAGTAGTAAGATTTGGACCATTCTTGATGATCTAAACCTGAAGGTATAGCAAATTGTAAGGAATTCAGGGTAGTTTGTGAGTAAGAATCACCAGGTGGTGATCCATAGCTGCAGTTTCTACACACCTTGTGCTGTAAAAGGCTTACTCCTTTTTTTGATGATCAGCCTACGTGTGAGTCACACTGACAAGCTCTTTTTCTGTTGCATAACTTGTTGATGAAACTATTATGGTTTCTGAAGTATAGCTTTTCATCACCAGACCATAGGTTTTTGTGGGGCTATGTTTTAAGTGGGTAAGTCCTTCAGTTAGGATAATAATGCCTTTGTTTTGAGCAGTTTTCACTTATGCTTATAACAGCCCAGGTTCATGGGAGCATGACTGAAAATTCTTTTTTCTATGCATTGCTTTCATTGACTCAGTCGTGTCATTACTGTAGGAACCAGGTGATCTCCAGAATTTTTAATTTTTGTTTCATGCAGGGTAGGAAATTGTCACTTCTACAGCTAGATGTGTGAAGGCAATGAACACTGGAGTAGGAGGTCTGCTAGGGAGAAGGGACAAATGGTAATGCTGAGGAACCATTGATGGAACAATGTGGCTCAGATTAAACATGTGTTAATAGTGTCAAATGAATAATATTTTGTCTGAAACCTGTTTTTAACAGCATCAGATGTCTCAGAGAAGTCTGCAGCAATTTCAGAGATGGGAAGTGCATTGTGAAATATGTTCATCACTGAGGTCCTCCCTCACTGTTTCATGTAACCAGTGCAGACTAATACAAACAGTCTTTGTAGATAGAGACTTTGCAGAAAAAAAGAACAAGTTCCAGGAGACAATACCTCTAACGTAGGCCCACAACTGATATATATAAAAAATATGTATATACATATATAATTTTTGACATGTAAGAGGTTATGATTGCTTGGATTGAGGCCTGAAAAATAGTCTGGGGAAGCTACTGGCTTTTTGGAGGTTGCATATCTGGCTTCAGAATTCCTGGTGGTCTCAAGAAAGCATTTGACCTGCTTTGGTTTACTGTGAATGGTCCTGATACATATTTCAGGAACTTCACTCTCAAAGAACAGCTTTAGACTGTTCAAATTGACAAAATGAATGATGTTACATAGCCTATTTCACCTCCTATTAAATGGTGAAAAACTGTATAGAATTGGGTGAAATGATGGGGGCTCTTTGTAACACACGAGTCTTTTCATTGGAAAGAAAGTCTGGAAAATTTTCAAATGAGGATCCAGTTTCTGTTATTTTTGCAGAAAATACATAACCAGTTTTTCTTTCCAAATAGCGTCTTGATGAAGGCTGGTTTTTAAACATCTCTGTATAAGAAGTGGTTTGGCAGTAGTTTAATATTTTAAAAAGACATATTTTGATTTTAGAAAAAAATGCTTATAAAAGTAAAAAAGAAGTGTGTAATGCTCTTTAGAGAGCTTTGCAAAACATTTGACAGCTTTATATAATAGGCATGTTTGCTGAGCATAGACGGGGGGCTTCTTAAGGTCGTGGAATACAACTGGGAGCTGGATCTGCATCTTACTGGCTTTGTTTTTGTGTGTCATTTGGTTCTGATAATTATATTTAGTGTTCTCAAGTTTAATTTGGAAAGTTGTATAATCTGTCTATATTCTTCTAAGGAGCTGTTAATTATTTCAATAAGGACCATTTATGAGTTGGCTGATTATTTTAGATGCACAGTGACAACTCTGAGAAGTAAAGGTTTTCTACTTGCTTACTGTACATGCTTTATAGCACTTCTCTGGCATATCAGCTTGCTGTTCAGGCTTTTAAAAGATGCTGTGGTGTTTAATTAACTGGTACTTCAAGAACAAATGCATTGCATTGAAAAATCTTCTTGCTGCTACACTTTAGCTTTGTATTAATATTTTAGCTTTTTCTTCTATGTAAAAGAAAAATATTGAAATTAGAAAATATTTTCCTTTTTTAGATTGTAAATGCAACATGTATAATTTTACGGCAAGACTTTAAGATGTGTCTTTTCATTGTGATTAATGCAGAGAAATTAAGAACAAATCCTTTCTTTTGGAAGTCATTGTCTTCTTTTCCAAGTTAAATTAGCTATAAATTGCTTGAGCACTTGGAATTTTGGCATTTAAATTCCATTATTGTATTCCTTAAAGGTGTTCAGAGTATTTTTTTTTCCTTTCAGTTTAAAGGTAATTGTTATATAGTGCTCTCTGTTCTATAGTGAGTTTTATTTCCCTAGGAAGGTAAATTTTACCCAGTCAAATAAGGAAAATTTTGTCATTTTTTTCACTGTACTCACAGTTCATGTTTTCTTTAATTTCAGCCTAAGATGTCACAGTATTATCTTACTGCCAGCACTCATTTAGGATACTTGTTAAAATAGCATATTTCATCCAGTAATGGTCCTAGTCCTATGCAAGTGTTCCTTCCCCTCTACTCAGCACTGATGAGGCCACACCTGGAGTCCTTTGTTCAGTTTGGACTCCTCAGTATGAAAGAGACACAAGCATATTGGAGAGGGTCCAGTGAGAGACCACAGAGATGCTCAAGGGACTGCAGCACATCTCTCATCTGAGTCGAAGATGAGGCAGCTGGGCTGGATAAGAGAGGGAATCTTACAAAATTCCAGGAGGGAGGACATGAGGAAGACAGAGCCAGGCTCTTCGCAGTGATTCCCAGTGGTATGCACAAAGACAGTGGGCACAAACTAAAGCACAGGAAGCTCCATCTGAACATAAAACATTGTTTATTGTGAGGGTAACCAGGCATTGGAGCTGGTGGCCTACAGAGATTGTGGAGTCTCCCTCCTTGGAAATACTCATAAAATGACTGGGAATGGACATGGACAGCTTGTTTCAAATTACCCTACTTGAGTGGGGAGGTGGGACCAGATACCTTCCAGAGGTTCCTTCCAACTCCAACTATTCTGAGGTAGGATAATGTTTGTTGACTAAGCCTGTCAGTTGGAATACAGCTTCTCCAGAATCTTAACACAAGTGCACATGGCAAACTTAACAGCTAAATAATAATGCTGTAGGTTTCAGATAGATTGGGAAATCTCAGTTCTCTGGAGCTTCTGTTCTGTTACTTGTTCTGTATTTGTTGTGATATGCAGTTGTGTAATTACACAGTGCTAATTGTAAATATAGTTTTTTAAATTGAGCTCAAAGGAGGTCTGGTGTCCACAGAGGTAAGGTAGAGTTATGAAGTGACTGAAGCTGCTGGCTGTACCATTCTTGCTTGTGCAGTTTAAAAGCTCTGTTTAATGATATGGGATGGCAAAGTGATACCTTTCTGAAAGGCTGTTCTCAACACAGCAAAATTCTGGTTCTATTCCTATGTGTCACAGCTTTCTGTAAAGAAAAAAAAAGTGAAGAAGACATTTAAGCAAAAGTTGTGAAATGGACATCCAGGAAGTAGAGGTGCCAGAGTTAAAGGTCATTGAATAATAGAACAGTTTGGGTTGGAAGGGACCTTTCAAGGTCATCTAGTCCAACTTGAAGTTCATTTGTGACATATGACACCTGTAGAAAGAGTTAAGTTTGGATGCTCTGCACAAGTGAGGAACAAGTCTGTCTGGGAAGCTGGGGGTGTTCTGACTTGAGTTCTTTTACTAGTGAACTTCCCTCTGGAAAACTTTCCATTTATCCTTTTTTAAAATTAGAGTTGTAATATATTGCTTCTTTGAAGGGAAGGTAGGAAATTAATTATTTAATATTAGTGGAGGCAATGTCAGAAGTACTTACAGATATGTGCCAAGAAGAAAAGTGATTAAAATGTATTTTTGTCATGGTTTCTGGCTCATACTCAAGAGGCTACTAATACTGTTGAGAAGTAACAGGCTGTTTTATAATCTGTAAAACTAATGGTTTCCTATGGATTTTTGACCTACATCCCCTTATACTACCCTCTGCTCATCATGCCCTTGTTGCTGTGAATATCCTCTTACCTTCCTGTTTGACTGCATGAATTGCAGTGTGTTCTGTGCCTTTAGAGCTACTGGTGTGCTAAATGCTGCCCCCCTGAATGAATAAAGGGTTGAATTATAACTGCCTGTGTCTCAGGGTACCAATTTGTGTCTGTCTGCCTTATCTAGCCACAGATACTTTTTATTTTCCTCAATGCAAAAAGTAGAGTATCTGGTTCCTCCAGCTCTTTAAAATCAAGTGTGAAATTAGAGAATGGATTAAAAGGCTACTGTAAATGTATGTGTCAAATGATGGATGTACAGACAGCAAGATTGCATAAGCCTCATTCTTTTAAGAAATTGGGCTAAAAATAGTAAGTGTCCCTTACCTGAGTTCTGTTTTGTGTGTTTATTGAGAAAAGAGCTGTGTAGAAGACAGAATTACTTATCATCCAGAGATCTTTTCATGCTGCCTAAGTCCTCTTTTCATAGTTGCTATTCATACAACCTGCAATGCTAATCTCATTTATTGTTTCTAATTGCAATGTTATCTAGCCAAATAGACTGCCTTCTGTGACTGGGGGAACTTTTTTCAATATCTAAAACCAATTTAGAAAAATTTTATTATTGATGACATTTTACAGTCTTGGTCAAATTTATTTGTACTTCTAGTCGGTTGCAACATCAGTTTGTAATAATCCATGCCTGTTAAGGATTTTGCATTGTATTTTGTAGTTTACTGCTCCTGACTTACGTTCCTTCAGTTACTTCTGAAACTGAAGGACATAAGTACCATGACACAACTTTTTCAGTATTTAAGTAACACTCCCTGCAGTGGGAATGTTTGTATAAAATCCTTACACACACATTTTATATGTAAGTGTGTGCATATAAAAATCTCTTTGTATCTATATGTGTTATATGTGTGTATACACACACATTGTTTATTAGTTGGTTTTGTTTGCACACTATTTGGATTCTCTGTGTTCTGGGTTTTCCAATGTAATTTGACAAGTTGAGAACAAGTAAGTTGGCTTTCAGTTAGTTTCACTACACTCTTCTAAAGCTTAATTTTACTGAATTAGTGAAATCTGTAAAATAAGGATAAAATCTTTTTGATCGAGCCTGTTGGTAAACTAATTTTCCATTTATATATTAGAATGAATATGGTTCAGTTGGCACTTTGCCAGTATAGGCATGTTAGGAGTGGCTTTGACCAAAGTCGTGCCCCAACTTGTTGGAATGATTTCATAAAGAACTCATTTTACATTTGTTAAATCAGTCATTTATGTCTGTGAGAAGCTTTGCAGCTCGGTATATTTATTTTACTGGAATAGAAGAATGGAAATAAAACTCCTAGTGTGAAGCTTCATTTGCAATACTTCAGCTGCACATCCTGGATATGTTGATTTGATTTGTGACTTAAAATGTGCTACTCATGAAGAATGCAACTTTATTTGAGGGTATTTTAAAAATGAATCAATTTAGTCAAGTTGTAGAAATTACAGAATTCTCCGATGCTCATGCAGTATTGGAAGCATGTTAAAAATTCAGGAAGGTGTTCATTACTAAAGATGTCTTTTTTCTAGACCATTGTGAGAACCACCTGTCTTTCAACAATGAATTAGCACATTTACAGTATGTAAAACTCATAAATGTAAATTAAAATCAAAGAAATAGGGAAATATTTCTATTTCACTTGACCTGATATTATCAGCCAAACAAAAATGATCAAAACTTCAGGTACATTTCTTATCTTCAGAACTGGGTAAATCAAAAGGCTTCATGAAATCTAATTGACCATACTGCTATTTTTTAAAAAAATTTGTATTTTATATGCCACTTATTCCTGTAAAACAGAAATGCTGGTAGCAAAAGTCATGAATTACAGCTAGATTGAAGAGATCTCCATTTTAAATTACACACGATACAAGTGACAATAGGTGTGTTTTCACCTGTGGAGACTTTGATTGGAAAGTCAGAACATCCTGTTATGTTCTTGTTAGTCATATTTACATATTTTCTCCTGTATTCCCCTCTGTGTTTGCTGGAGCAGCTCCATAGAATATATGCCAATGTGTTCTTAACATGCAGCTTTCCTGATGGTGTTAGCTCTCAAGTATCAATAGTAATGATGTCAATGATACACAGTGTGAGCTACTGGTAGTTTGTCGTGGCAGGCCTTGGGGCAGTGGTGGAGTGCCACAACCCTCCAGAGAAGCGTCCTTGGAAGACATCTCTGAGGCACTAGCACGTCCTCCGGCTCGCTCCCAGGCGGTGAGTGATTTAGCTCTTTTGTGATTTTGTGAGCGCTCCACTCCAGCCGACACAGGAGAGAAGAGACAGGAGCCGTGTGCGGGGTTCCAAGGCAAGATTTATTCCTCTTCCTCGGAGGGTCTGGCTCACAGGGTAGGAGTGAGCAGGGCAGATATAGGATAGCCAGAGGGGCAGGGTAGAGCAACAGCGAATGGTCTGAGGGCTCAGGGATGGTACAAAGGGGGAAGGGCCAATGGGGTACAAGAAATTAACATGTAACAGAAAAGCGTGCTGGGAGCAAAACTATAGATCACATGATAAGCAGGGAGTGCCTAAGGGTTTACCTTCCAGGGGAGAGAGATAAGCTGTTTTCTTGTGGGGCCTTCTGCCTCCACAATAGTTAATGACTAACCTCTCACAGTGCATTCCATTACAACAGAGACTATCTGCACACAATACTGAACTACTGGAAACTCCCTACACTACGTTTTGATTAGTTTGCTCTGAGATTTGGATTCCTGGTTTGCATTGCTGGCATCTATTCTTATTTTCTGCTTTGTTGCCAGAGGAATAGTGGTTAACAAGGCATCAGTTTTTGGAAGGGATTCAAGGGGAAACCAAAGGACTGCAGTACCCTGTCCCTGCTGAACGAACTGTAGATTACCAGAAACCAGAACAAGGAGTAGAATCACTGAGCATGCAGATATGTAAGATGTCCTGCTCTATTTTTATTGATACCGTGGTCTCCAAAGCCATAGAAGATCCCTAGAAGAGTCAACAAACATGTGAACAAGGGAGAGATGGTTGGATACATAGTTTTTCAAAAAATACTTGGCAAGGTTCAGTGCTACTAGGTGGTGAACTAAGCAACCATGAGATGGAGGATAGTTTCTGTGTTTGCCTGGAGAAATTGATTAGAAGGTAGGAAATGGAATGTACAGGTAAATAGTGCTGGAGGCCACAGAGGACATGTGCTGGGCATCCATGCTCTAAATTATACCAATGAATTATTTAGAGTTTGAAAAATGGATGAGTAGTGGTATGAGAACTTTGCTGCCAACATGAAGAATTGCAGAAAAACCTTATGGGACTGAGTGATAATCTCCTTTTTTTATTTATCAGCTAAATGTAAAATGATGCATATTGGAGCTAGAGATGGAGAGATTCCAACTTCATGTGAAGTATGAAAAGCTGTGAGGTGACTTAATACACTCGAGAATGAGAAATTGTGTTTTTTATAGTTCCTTGGAAATGTCACTGTAGTGTCAACGGCAGACAGTGAGCAGATACTCAGTATTTCAGAGAAGAGAACAGATGAGGTTCTTATGGTAACCTGTGAAGCTCAAGTGCACCTGCATCTTTTAAGCTTCACGTAGTTCTAGTCTTTCAGCTTCAAAAAGGATAGGATAAAACTGGCAGAGGTGCAGGGCTAAGCTGATGGACATGTTTAGGCTGATGCCTAAAAGTACAAGACTGGAAGAAAGGAATTATTGGAACTTCTCTCTCCTGGCTGATGTGCAGTTGTGGTTGCTTACAAAGATGATCCCAGAGACTCTACTTTTCTGAACAGCACAGCACCAGTCAATCTTGTGAATACCATATATGGTGGTCCTAGAGAGAGAAAGAAAGAGCAGCAACACACATGGACCTTTTTAGGGAAAAAAGGCCGATTTTATTGAGCTTGTATTTAAAGCATGTTATGAGAGACTAGAACAGGACAGTAGCTCATTGGCTAATTGGGATAAACACCCAGGTGACCCTACCTCAGAATGTATCCCATGGGAAAAACAACAGGTGTTAGTCTTTATTATGAATTCCACTCTGTTTTTCACCAGATTCTAAGTTGTTTTTGACCATTTATCACCTTGGGAAATTTCCTTTCTGTCTGCAGCTATTATCGGCTTATCAGCCTGGGAAGCAAGAAGGATTCAGGCTTGAGAGAAAGGATTCTCGAGCTGTAATTTTGCAGCTCTCTAGGTGTCTCTATCCACAACCATATTCTCTTGAAATGATGATGCACAAGGTCAAAAATACCTGCATCATCTTGGATTAAAAATATTTGGATTTCTTGAACATTTTTGAGCAAGGTTCACTGCTGCAAGCTCTCCAAATTTAGGCTCTTTACATCTACTGCTCCACTTCTCATCAGTCTGAAGGATTTTTTGATGTAATTTCATCAGGCATCTGCGGCTTCAAGTATTTAATGCTAGCAAAAAGTTTCCCACTTTGCATTCATTTGATAAGTGTTTTTGTTTTAGTAATGGATTTGTTACTAGATTTGACAGTAAAAGAAAACCCAGTGTTCTGTGTGTGCTAGGAGCATATTCCAAACAGACTTTCTCAGTGACAGTGTTCAAAAATGCATGACAGAGGCATGAACTGATGCCTGACATATTTTCTCTTGAGATAGAGCTCCCAGAAAAATAAAAAAAAGGTATAAGTTTTCTAAGTTTCATCAAAAATCTGAGTATACAAGGAAAAGATAATTTTTAAAATAAACGTCCAAAAAGTATTCTTTGCAGACAGTAGGAAAATGGTTATTAATTTTTAGTCTTCCAATTGAGCACTAATTTTGTCAAGCAAATACTTGGCTAATTTGAAAACAGAGTTTGATGGTGGTATATATAAATCTCTCAAAATTGTACCCTTAAGAAGAATACATTGCTTTGAAAGCAGGACCTGTTTGCTGTCTGTTATGCATGTTCCTGATGGAATGGCAGGAACCAGTTATATATACAGCAGTTTGACAGAAAATGGGTTCTTTTGCTTGTTTCTCATTACTCCTACTTTGTTTGCTAGTTGCCTGTCCAGTTTTTAAGACTGGAAAGGGGTTATTGAATCAATCCTTAGCTTGAATTAGTGTTTCTGATATGCTGGTGTAGTGATAGAACTTCCTTACAGATCTCTTTCCAATAATTGTAACCTCCTTTTATTGTTTGTCAGAAGACATCATTGCCACTCTGTCTTTATAAAAATCTGATTTCCCAGTGACTGTAGAGGATTAGATCCCATGAACATATTCTAAAGTCAGCAAAACCAAATAGATAATGATGTACCTACAAAAGCAGTTTCATTTGGCATGTCCTGCTTCTTGCCTGTCTTGGAGCAGAGTCCAAATTAGTCTTTTTGTAGGATTACCAAGCTGTCTTTTCAGCAGCATCTTACTGGTTGTTATTTCCATTGTGTCCCATAATAAACATTTTCAAGATTAGTATGCAACAGACAGATACCCTATGGATGATTTTGTTTTCAAAAGCAAGATCTGTCATTAATGGTGTCAGTAAAAAGTCCATTACCAAAACTGCTTGTTCTCTGGTGGACAGATTGCAAGATCTATATATGATATGCCCAAGCTCCAATCCTTTCCTATGACAAACTGCTATCAGGTATGGAAATTTCAACTGTGGAAATGTGTGTCCTGCGTTTTTCACAGTTATTGATCAATGCTTGTCATTTTCATTCTACTGAGCCTCTCTTCTAAGGAGGCACCTTATTCTAAGGTGCCTCTCTTGAGCTCTTTAAGGACTGGGTACATTTTTTTTTTTGCAAATTGTTTTACCTTCTTGCTATTATCTGTAGTGCTGATATTCCAGACAGTTCTGAGACTTTCCTCTCCATTTAAAGACAGAGCTTTGTTTTAGGAAAAGCTTGTTTATCCCTGCAGCTATTCTTCAGCATTTCCAGCTTTCACTATGCAAACACTACGTAGTGTACCTATAGAAATAATTTTGTTTTTCCAATCAGGAGTTCATGTTGTTTGTACTTTCTGACCCAAAATGCCATCCTCAGTTAAATTTTGTAGCTGTCAAAGGCATCTGTCTTCTTGTGTTTCTCCAAAGCTTTTGTGTGCACAGCTGCTCCCAATAGTATAGATGTCCTGTCTATAGTGTAACATGCTACCTGTTCTGGCAGTAACAGAAATCTCCATGTTGTTATAAGACCTCTTGGCATATCACACTTACAAAACTTAATACTGTATGCAAGTGCTGTGGGGCTTCTCACTTGCGTGTAATATGCAGTTCTCTGCTAACATGGTATCGTAAAGTCTGCTTGCTTTGTGGTGGAGGAAGGCAACAAGTTGTGTGCCGGAGTAATGGTCAGCATTGATCTGGAAAAAATCAGTTGGCTACTTAGTGCAATAAATGGTCTCGAGGACTTAAAACACCATATTCTTAGTGTCTGGCGTACACAGAGGGGCAGGACAGATGTGTTTGTGATTATCCAAGTAGCTTAGTCTCCTCACAGTGAAATTTCTTATCTCAGTCTTAGTTGATGCGGTCAACTGTGGCTTAGTCTCTTGATTTCAAGAGACTTTCAGGCCTCACTAGTGTATTCTTAAGTTACTTCTGCATTAATTAATGCATCCATTGAAATGTACTCCTTTGTGGTTTCTGTCTTGATAAAATTTTCTTAGGATCAATTATGTATATATAAACATCTTGCGTTGTATGTATTCTGTTTTAGCCCTTTGTAATTTGTATACTTTTTTGGGGTTTCTTCAGAACTGAATATTCTGTAATAAAACATGTACCTTCTCCCCAGAAGCATAACAAATTAGGACAGTGAAATATTCCACAGTTAACATTCTGCTGTGAGGAAACAAGTTGTTCTCCTGGACTTAGCTAGTTTTGATCTGTGCTGGTATTTGCCTATACCATCAGATTTTTACAAAGCTAGAATGTCAATGGCTCTTTGATTCTCCTTCGTGAGATATTTATTTGAGGCGTCCAAAGATCTCAGAAGCCCAGTTTCCTTTATGTGCAAGCCAGTTGGTTGGATCTGCCACATATCGTTGTTTAGTCATCTGTTTTCAAACACAGAGAATGCACTGTCCAGTCTTTAGTTTCATCCTCTAGTTCTTTTTAACCTTTAAGTCTATTTTCCCAAGTAGAATTTTTAGGACTGGAAGGCTGCAGGTTAGAGCAGGACCCTTCACAGAAGCCTTGACTATCCCCAGCCCTTAAGTCTACCCTGACTGGATAAGCCTTGAGTGGCCCAGTCTGATCCCATAAGTGATCATGCTTTGAGCAGGAGGTTGAACAGGAGAGGTTCCTGAGATTCCTTCCCATCTGAACGATGCTGTGAGTCTCAGTTTTATGATACTAAGTTAATGAACAATTTTATACGGAAATTGTTGGTTTGTTCTGGATAACATTAGTGGGAGCTCTCAGAGGAACTTCTGTGCTTACTGCCTGTGACTGGGTTTGTCATGCTGCAGTTTTCTTACCTGTCAAGAGAGGATCCCTTTACCTGACTTGATTTTCCAGTAGCTATGGATTGGCCAGTTTGATAAGTACTTTGTAAACACTAAGGAGTTTGTGAATGCTAGGGAAATGGCTTTTCTCTCCTCTTTTAATATAGTTGCATCCACTTTTTCTTACACTGCTACTTCATGACACTAAAAGAAGTTCTGGAGTATTATGACCTAATCAGGTGTAAAAATTAGTGCAAATACTAAGAGCAACATGTGAGCTGACTTTGAATGACAAGCTGTAGGAATGGGACTTTGGCATCTTGAGGGGGCAGCTGTGCTTAGGTTGGTGCCAATTTAACAGAGAAGTGCTCCCCAGCTTCTTGGGCCTGTGTGTGGGGTTCAAGTTTATTGTCTAGGTGTGAGTTAAATGAGCCATGGGAAATTTGGGGGGAGTTTACATTTAAAGGATTACAGCTTTGTAGTTTGGATAGGGGTCTCTTGATGGTTGTAGGAAGAATAGAGACTTCTTTTTCCATGTCTCAGCAGGCAGTTTAGGTGCAGTTTGAAAGATTTGGGATTCTTGGATGCCAACTTCCACTAAATCTTGGATTTCGTAGGAGGAGGGATCTGAGAGGTAGTAAGAGGAGAGATGTGAGGTAGTGCTGGTAAAGTAGCTGGCTGTACCTCATTTTTTAGCCAGCATCTGCTTGTTCCTTTACATTTTATGTGGGTGTGGTGACTCTCTGATTAAAATAAGAAAATTACAGTTATGTAAATCGTAGTGAAAACAGATTGCCTTGCCTCAGTTTCTTAAAGGGTTAGTATTGTTCTGTTAGTTACATTCACATAGTTTCTTCTCTTGAAAGCATTTATCAAACTTGTGAAAATTATGATTTTAAGTCCTATACATTTTCTTTGGGATTTTGTTCATATTAATACTATTTTAATACCATTTTTAAAATGAAATTTAAAATATGTATAATGTGGATACAGACACATGGCTGTTCTTCTAAAGGTTTTTCCTTACTGTTCTTGTGTCTGGAGCAGTCTGTGTCTTTTGATATCTAATTTCTTCCTATTACTTGCTTTTATCTGTTTAGGTACTAATAATATTTATTTATTTAAAACAGCATTCATTTTGCAGTTTGGTGGCTGCTGAATTCTCAACAAGTAAGGAGTTTGAAGAGTTTTAGCAAATCCATAAAAGCATTGCTTAGTGGCTGATGTGCACAACTAGTCAGCAAGGTCTTTTGCGTTTTTAGATGTAATTTTCTTAGTGGGTGCTGGAAATATCTATTAGAAAGCTAAATGTCTTGTGTAGTAAATATTAATAACATTATACTGCTTTGTTCCTTATGTTTTCTAAAAAGGAAAGCTTTTGGCATTTCTTTTGGTAGAGGCTATATGATGATACATCTTTGTCAAGTAGATGTTGCAAATGAGAAATCTGTTACGCCGTTTCAAAATTGAGTCCTACTTGGATGTACCAGTGTAAATAAATCCTTTTTACGCTTCAGGTATCAGTAGATATATTTTTCTTTTAGTTATCATCTTATAACATTAGCCAGTGTTTCACAGCAATTCCTTACATTTAAATGCATTCCTTATGCTTACATTCTTAAATGTCTTAAAGGAAAAGAAAGAACAAGAAAACGACCTAGTGCAGAGCATTAGGCTCCATAGCTCAAGTCAAATAGACTTGAAATTTTTTCCAAATTTATTCATGCTGTAAAGTCTGATTTCTGTAACAGAAGCAGTGACAAAGTAATTAGTATGCTGGGATGCCTGTGAAAGATGAGGTCTCAAATAAGGAGTAAAATATTGTATTCATAGAGAGTAGTTTTATAATGTAATAAAATCCTATTTTTTTTTTCCGTTTCTTAGATGATGAAGCATGCCTGGGACAATTATAGGCAATATGGATGGGGACATAATGAGCTCAAACCAATTGCCCGGAAAGGACATTCCACCAATATATTTGGTAGGCTGTATTTTCTTGTTTGTTTGTGATTTTTATTATTTTTTTTAATATTTCTGTCCAAGTATCTTCTTTGAAAGTCTGTCCAAACTTAGTAGCAAACTCTGTTTTAATAAAAAATCTTTTGAAGTGTGAGTGACAGAAATGTATTAGTTCAGTGGTATTTCATTGAATTACTTTATTAACCTTTCTTTTTGG
This sequence comes from Rhabdornis inornatus, assembly GCA_013397075.1. Lineage (NCBI taxonomy): Eukaryota > Metazoa > Chordata > Aves > Passeriformes > Rhabdornithidae > Rhabdornis > Rhabdornis inornatus. The sequence continues at coordinate 963,604 of VWZS01010225.1, read as the reverse complement.
GAGTAGTATGGTCTTATTGTTGCAGAAGCTAAGCTGTGTCTATATCACTGATGCTTTGTGTGTGTATGTATATATATAAATGAAAGTCCTGATGCTATTATGGTTATTTTTTGGTTATATTTAGAGATTCAATGAATATAAATGTGGGGGGGATTTTATATTTTTTAAACCCACCTCATCTTGTCTAGATCTATGTGTTTAATTCCATGAGAATCATGGAACAGTTTGAGTCAGAGTGAACCTTTTAAAGTTGATCTAGTCCAACCCCCTGCTATGGGCTGGGACACCTTCCATGAGACCAGGTTGCTCTGAGCCTCATCCAGCCTGGCATTGAACACTGCTAGGGATGGGGCACCCACAGCCTCTCTGGGCAACCTGTGCCAATGCTTTACCAGTGGTACTTAGCACAGTGCAAGGAGAAACTGTGAGCTGAAGGGAACAAAAGGCTTCTTCATGACAGAAGGGCATTTCTTAGATACCAGGACAGCATTGTGTAGTATTCTTAGATACTTTGTTATCTTCTACATAGGCACTGCCTTAAGTTTTGCTAAGAAAATCTCTTCTGAAGCTTATTGTGATTCAGTTTTATGTTATGATTAATTGATGGCTTTCCTTTATATTTTTCCAGCTGATGAAATTTGATTTGACAGGGAAAAATCTTTAATGTTCACCTCTATAATCATGTAGTCTTTGCTACTTGCAATTCTGTTGCATAATTTGCCATGTGTAATTTTAGATTAGCCTTGGTTTGTAACCCAGACTCTATAAAGTAAGTTTTTTTTCCTTCGTGTGGGAGGAAGACATTTTTATGATGTTTGTTTTTAATGTGACTGACATGATATTTTGAAGCAGTTACAAATTACAATTTCACTGTACTCTTTTCTTTCCATTCCTTCTCTACTTACTTCTAACATGTCTGCTAATGAGTCTGGAGGATTTTTGCTTTTTTTCCTTGGAATGATTATTCTTTGGAGTGCTTATTCTTTGAAATTTTGGCATTGCTTTCTGAAAGAATTTGCAGGCCTTGTCCATGTTAAAGTCCTTGCTCCTCTTGTACTAGCTAACTCTAGCAGCCAATGCCCTACATGTTTGTCCTTTTAAAATCGAGATGCTATTTTGTACCATTTAGTTTTTAGCCAAATCATGTCATGATTGCTCTATTCAAGGCTATTTCATATGAAAAACTTTGCTGAAACATATAATCTTCAGCATATATCAAGTCTAAAATAGAATCAGCTGTTGTTCGTTAGGTGGATGGTTGATGGGAGGAATGTGTGTGTGTGGAAATTGGTCTTTGTACCAAGGACTGTCTAGGCTGTATTGTTACTCCTAGCTCTTTACCAATCTCCATTACCCCTATTGACACGATTCCCAGCAGTATTTGCCTTTATAGAAGGGTTGCTTAATTTTTTTTGAAACCGCATGCTAGTTTTAATAAAAAGATGCTCAGCAAAATCTGTTTTTATTATTCATCTCAAAGATGATTTGATCCAAACTATTTTCAGCCATTACTGCAATCTACTGTGCTTCCATTTCAATTCCTAGCACGTCTGTGAGATCCTGCAAGGAGATGGTATCACTGGTTGAATGGCAGCTCTTTGCATGAATCTTTGGGAAATAAGGTTTGCTGATAACTCCCAAGTGAGGTTAAACACGATTCAATTTAGAAGACAAGTAAATCATTAGTCTTCCCTGTTGGACTCCACTTTTGTCTAAAGCAGTGTTTATCTATGTCTATGCCAAGGAGAACACCAGTGTTTCTGACATTGTAAGATTTAGCAGGTTTCAGTCTGGGGTCAGAGAAGGGAAGAAGAGGTGGCTTACTCTGCTCTTATAAATCTTAGTTTTGAGTAATTAAAAATATAAGGGAGGATAAACTTTAAAGCAAGATGCTCTATGCCTCACTGAAGCATGCCAGCAAAAATGTTTACGGGTTTCCTCAATTATTAGTTTGACTTTTACAACAGAACATTCTAGGTTTGCTTTAGTTGGCCTGCAGCAAGAAACTCTTGCCAGTCTTTTTGAGATGTCTGACTGTAAATTGTAAAGGAGAGTCTGCTAAAAATACTGTCTTTCAAACTGTGTCGTTAGGCAGTAGCTGTAATCTTAAATAGCACCTCTTCAAAAGCTGGGTCACAGCATTAGTAGTATGGTACTGCTTTGGGAAAGTATGACTGGGAGTGGGTGAGCTTCTAAAGATACTTACATTTAGATGATACATGAAACAAACCTTAATAGGTTCTCTGTTGGTGAAATGGGGTGATAACTGCTTTTGAAAGGCCTGGCATTTATTCCTACCCTGTAAAATGAAATGTAAAAGTCAAGGAGAAAGTGCAGCAGAGTGGTGTAAATTTTCTTTCCAGTTTAAATTTTTATTTGCAGCTCTGCTGAAGGTTGTAATAGCTATCCTAAAAAAAAGTTGACCTTTTTTGTTGGACTGCTTAAATTGGTGAAAAAATTTGATGGCAGCTTGCAGGGCTTTGTTGCAGAGGGGGTTTGTGTGGGACCTCGGTCAAGTTCCCATTAAAACACAAAGGGTGAAGAGAAAAGGCTGATGGAAAATGATCCATGATAAGAGCATAAGATAATGAGCAAGCACAACAAACACTGACCTTGCTTCAGGAGGGTTTCTGAGTTTAGCACAAACCAGAGTAGTTGATGGTATTGTTGGATTCTCTTCCTGTAATGAAATCTGACTGGATTTGCTTTTGAGGATTAGAGTAACCACCTGAAACATGCTGTCTGAAGATGATTTGTCTCTGCACTTGTTTGATGATCAGTAGGTAAACATCTCCTGAAAACACAATTAAAATTATTCAGTCCAGATATGTTTCAGAGTTTTAAACTGTTATGTATTTGTGCTGTATCTTTTACTCCGGTATCATATGAACTTATTACCCTAGCATAAACTGTAAAGGATACTTTATTGTGAATTAAATTGAGAAGTTAATACTAGTTAGTTTGCATCGGTCTTCAATGTCTGTTTTTCTAAAACAATGTTTATTTGAGAAACTGAATTACATAAAGGAAAAAGATAATAGACAGTCCTTGGGCAGTTTGGAACACTGTCCTCAGCAAAACTAGAAATTGTGTACTGTCATCTAACCTGATGCTTTCTGAAATGAAAGTTCTGACATTTGTGGTGTGTTTTATTTTGTTGTTTTGGGGTTGTTTTTTGGTTTGTTTTGCTAATTTTAATTATCTAAAAATAAAGTGAAGATGCGCTGTTTGTCAAGTAATAAGTACATGGCAATGTACTGGTACAACTCTTGCAAAAATGAAAACTTCCCATATTACTAGCAGTGCATTTCTAAACCTTGCATTTGGATGTATTCTGTCTAGAGGCGAGCTGCTTTATATGAAGACAATCTGGTAATGTACGTAACCCATAGTTATATGTCTAGATATGTTTTGAATGCTGTGGACAGATCTTAATAATATAAAGTTTTAAAGTTGTAGACTCTTGCATACAGACATACCCATTCTCATGTACAAAGATTTAATAAAGTCATTATTTTGTATTTTGTCACACTAGAGTTGTCTCACTCATTGATAGTGCTTTCATGCCTCTCCTGTTCTCTCATCTCACATGCCACACAAAGAGTCAATTTAACCTGAGCTGCTTGCCAGCTCTCTCTTGGGATCCTGTCTTCTAGGGAGGAAGAGAGAATTGTCAGTGAAGTCACATTGTCATTGCATTTGTGGTACCTGGTAGAGCCCCAAGGCTGCAATGTAGTGCCTTTGCTCTTAAAACTTGACCAAATAAATCCATCTTCTCTTTTATGAGGAATTTTTGTCTGGTATTTTAAGTGTCATTGGTGAGCAAGATATGTCCAAGGGAATAACTCAAGGATTCAGGTGGGGCAGCTTGTTTGCTGAGTATTCCGTAATACACCAGTGGACTGCTGGGTCTGTACCACATCATTGAGTGTGTCCTGTTGGCTGTCTTGCACACAGCCAGCCTCAGCCTTTTGCTGCCAGTGGCACTGATGAGCCCTCGTGCCACCGGAGAAAGTTGCTGAGGTGAGTGCCCAGTGCCGCAGCAGTATAGGAAGCTCCTGCAGCAGCTCCTTGTGTTGCTAAGCAGTGGAGATCTGACAGTGCATTTCTCCCTGTACCAGAGAGCAGGAGCAACAAAACTCCTGGAAAAAAATGCATCTGTCAGACTGCAAGGATGGGAGGCTGGTGCGAGAAGGATGTGAGTCAGGCACAGGAGCCTTTGACAAGTACAGTATAGCCTGGGAGAACAGTGCAATTTCTTTGTCCACTTTGTGGTTCCTGAAGTGAAAGGTGGAATATTTCTTGTAAGCACTACAAGAAAACACTATAAGAAATTTTTTATTATTGCTTATCCTTGGAAATACTCGTTAGTTTATAAGACATTTTTGTTATCTGTCCTTGTAGCAATTATTGGGCCGCCTGAGCTGCTCTAACACTTATCATGTACTGTCACCTGATTAGTTGTAATTTACTTTTGAAGTTCCCATTAATTGAGTGTCAAGGGTGTCTGATTTAGTAAGCATTTTGTATTTTCTGGTTTGTCTGTTTGGTTGGTTTTTAGCTGGCCAAATACCTGTTTATAAACAGTATGGAGACAAATACTTTTACTGGAAAGAAAATAGATGATACACTTTAAAAACTGTGGGATGATGTTTTAAAACTATGACAGAAAAATTCTGATGTCTTCTCACTGTAAAATCCTAATAAAAAGACAGATGGAAAACACACCTTCTGCTGAACATCCTTTTTCTGTGCATGTATTCAGACTCTGAATCCATGTAGAGGATAAATGAGAACAAAAAGGGAATATGAGGTATATATGAGAACAAAAATGTTCTTGACTATATGTTATCTTGATAAAAAAAAAACTCCTTAGTGAGCAGTAATTCTTATCTTTTAACTGTACATGCACAAGTAATCTACTCATTACTGCCTTTTCCTGTGGCAAATGAAAGGGGAAAGAACATCCATTCATGCTGACTAGGGAAGAGAGGTAATTTCACAATGCAAATTTCAGCCTAATCTCTATATTTCAGGTTCAAGTCAATTTTAAAATAAATGGAAATGGCCGTAAGACAGGCCTATGCATCTGTGTCCTCTGCAAACTCAGTAATGAGTGACTACAGCAAGATAATGTTGAATATTATATGTACATTGAATGTGTACTTTTTTGACCAGCAACACAAATTTTGGAGAGATAAAATTTTGGGAAAGAGCATAACTCTTGAGTTGCTGGCTTTATTTGAAACTAGAACAGTGCTCTAATATCACAAGAAAAGTTCCTTCAGGTCAGATGACAGATCAAACATGATCGTTACTTAGTCTTCAAAAATTGCTCACAGCAGGTACCTAGAGAAGACACGTAAGAGCGTAAAAAGCTCATAGTGAGCTTGTCTCAGAGTACTCCACAGCCTTACAGAAGTTTGTGTAGTGTTAGTGCTTCTGTAGTCAGAGGCAGCAAGTTTTATTTAATCACTTCTAGTTTATTTTTCCTTGATTTTATCCAAACTGCGTTGGTCAGGGCAACCTTAAGAGCAATATAACCCATTATGAGTGGTTCCATAGTTTGATTTGATATAATGTAGAAAACCTTTTAGTTTTGAAGTCTGCTTGCTGTCGTGAATTACTAGTTTTGGTGTTAGGGAGGGGAAAAAATCCATTATTCGTCTCTTGCTTGCCATTCATGAGTTTGTAGAACTGCATATGCCCTCAGCAGTGCTGGTGTTCTGCATGGAGGGTGTTGGCCTGTAAACTCATTTCTTTTACTTACATTCTTTCATACCTCATATGTTATCTTCTTTCTTTGTATATTTTCAAGGTGGTGGTTTTGGGGTCTTTCCTGGTCTTTGAGAGGAAGATTAAAACTTTGTTCCATTTTCTGTTTTGTTTGCTGTTGCTTTCCTAATAATTGTATTCTCTGTCTTTTAGGCTCCTTGTTGAGTCTACAAACACAGTACAGGGTAGCTTTTCTGCAGTAGCATTCCTTTTAGAAATCCTCATGCACTGTATCCAGTGATATATTTTATAAATCTAACGTTATAAATGTTTTCAATTATTTCCTATTTCAGCTTTTGCCCAAGCAGTCATCTCAATAGGATCTCACTGGTGATTTTACATTACACTGATGGTTTTTTGCACTTATCCCATTTCCCATGTTTTAAACCAGTATTCATCTACATAAGAACAATTTTCTTTTACCCTGTGGCAGGTCAGTTTTCCTCAAAGTTTTTGTTAACGGGTTGTCTCACATCTCTTCTGTGTATGTTCTCTGGCCAAATGCAAGTTCACTTCTTAAAAAGACTTTAACATTGATGCTAAGACAAGACTTCCATCTACAAAGTTTCTGATTTTTCCTTAGTTTATCTCATTTAAAGCTGTGTTCTGATTGATGCTGCCAGTTGGGCAAATAGTGATTTGTTAACACTGTTTTGCTTCACTGCAATGTGTGTCATGCTTATTCAGAATATAGTTGTTCTCTGAAACTTGCAGCTTTGTGCAGACAGGATACAATCTGTCTTTGTGTTCCCTCTTAAGTGTTTTACAGTACTGGTGCTGTAGATAAAAACAACTGCTTAGCTAAGAATGTTTTTTGAATGTCACTGATATTTCATCAAACTGTCACAAGTGTGCCTGTGCATATCGGAAAATTCACCATGAGCAGCTGTTGTTCTGTTCTTTTTAATAATACAATATTCGTACTAAATTCTTCTCACACAGTTTGTATTAGTTTGTGTACAACACATTTAGGGCAGTTGTACTCCGTGACTTTTTTTAGTGTCTGAAGCAATTATGTTAAATCCTATTCAGAAGACTGAAAACTCTGCTTTAACCAGAAAATCCCACAAAACGAACAAAAGATGCACAAAGTGGAATTAGATATACACCTCATTTCTGTAACCTGCCTTGTAGGACAGTGAGGTAAACATCTGCATGAAATGGTAATGAAAAAATTGAGTCGTATTAGAGTTCAGGGCTGAGGTCAGACTGCGAATTTTGAATCTTTCCGATAGCATTCTTTCCTGTTCTTCTTGTATAAACCAGACAGTTTGCTCTGAGGAAGAAAAAATTGTTTCCTGTTGGAAATCTTTAGACTTAACATTTATTTTGATTTGTGAATTATGTAGGTGGGAATGCTATTCATGAATTTAAACTTTTTTCCTATCCATTGGAATTGAGAGCAGAGGGTATAATAAGGAAATGAAGTTAAGGCTATACAGTCTTGTTTTGGACTGTGTTAAAATATGGGCACGTGCACAGCGAGGGAGTCAGGTGTGGGTACGCTTTGCTGTTATCTGAAGCCAGCAGATGTATGAGGCAGCTGGAATTCAGGAACAGTTCAACCATGTGAGTGGAGCACTGTGCCTATGCCTAATACACTGATACTGTTCACTCAAGTTTTGCACCCTTCTGGTGAAGTTCTATGGCTATCCCACAGAAAATCTGCTCCTCTTATGCTGTCCCAAAGAAAATTTAGAATGTGTGTTGGACCAAAATGTGCGGAAGTGGCCCAAATATAAAGATAGAAAAGCTTGTGTGCCATGATGGCTCTTAGGTGGTTTTTTTTTTTAATATGCTTTTCCTGCTGGCTAGCTGACAAAGTAATTTAGCTTACAATTATCTGTGAGAGATTGTATCTTGTCTTGGGAAATCTGTACTTAGCTTGCTTCATACATCAGGTCACACAACTGTACTCATGTTCCAGATAACATCTTGTTCTCTTATTTTCTCTCAAATATTAATCTTGCTTTGCTTGCCGCTGTGTATAACTGATTGCTGCCAGTGTTTATGTTCTTCTTAATTCCAGGCCATCATTCACAGATACTTTTCCCTTCAGTCTTCCACTTCCTGTTTTCTCAAAATGGACTTAGTTCAGATCTGTTTTTTTGGTTAGTTTTGATTGACTGCTTCACATGTGCAAATTTGCTATCACCATTCACTTTTTGCACGTTACTCTTGCTTGGTTCTGATACGCTTCCATGGCCTCCTTGGTACTCAATGCCATGTTCTCTCTCTCCTTCCTTTCCTACTCTGAGATTCATCCTAACCTTTCTCTCCTGACATTGTGGCTTTTCAGTTATCACCAGGTCTTAACCTTCCACTAACTCAGGTCATAGTTCCAGCACTAATCTTTATTATGGTCTGCACACAGTCCTGTACAGTAATTCAGTTTGGTCTTTGTGCTTAAAAGAACAAAAAACATGGAGGAAATTGGATAGAAATGTAGAAAATTGAAATAATCTGAGGATATTCAGGCTTTGTACTAAGGGGACTGCATTCAGCTCTTGCTTGCATGAATTTTGAATTAATTTGAAGGGCCATATAAGATTCAGTTAGGGAACAAAGTAATCAAGTGAAGAGCAGTCAGGAGGAAGGTTTATTGTAGTATAGATTCTTAGACAAAGTTTTAAAATTCAAGTCTTAAGAGCATAGGTATTTAAGCAGCAGTTTGATTATTAACGAATACCAGCAGGTCCAGTTTTTAATAGGTTCAAAGTCTAGCATAGTGTTCTACTCTTATTACTTTCTCAGTTATGAAATTAAGGAAAGCATTACAATTGATCATTTAGTGTTATTTAAATGCTAAAATACTCTATTGTCTGGTACAAAACAGTAAGACCTCCTTCTCATCTTGTCTATTATCAGCAATTTAACAGAACTAAGCAATCAACATGCTTAGTTTTTTATTCTGCTTTTTTAATTAGCCTAAAATGTTAAAGGCAGTTGGTTTCTTCATGGATACTTACAGGCTTATTGATTGCATTTTATGACTGAGCTGAAATAATACACTGCAGTTTTGTATGAAATGTATAGTTTCATTGACTAATTTTGAAGCACTTGTTTTCTCAGTGAAATTAAACTCTCTTTTTCAAAAGTTTAATTAATTTTCTTAAATGTTTTCTTGTTCCTTGTGAGTCATTAAGATATTTTGCAAGTGGTATGCTTCAGCAGTGGCAGCTTTATTGCCAGACCCTCATTAGAGATACAGAAAACTGTTGATAATTGTTTGCTTTTAATTTTCATGTTACGTATTTTCATACCATGTCTCTAATTGTCTCTGTTACATCAAGAAATCCTGTTGCTACAGTGTGAAAACTTGAAATACTTAAATCTTTTGGAGTAGAAATTGGTATATTTTCCGATATATATTGCAGTCTTGCCCAGGATGTATTTTTCAGCCATTATGAATCTGGGCAGACAGGAATATCAATAACAAGAATATTTGTTTTCTTTAAGGTTGTAATAACTCTTATATTTAATGTCAGGCTGAGTTTATCAAGGAAGCATTTTCACGCCGTTGCTAGGAATTAAAACAACTGCCAATGGGAAAAATAACTGAACTTTTAGCTTCAGAGAGTGAGAGAGTATATATTCTTCCTTGGGGAGGCTTTACATCTCCTCTTTTGTTTCTGGAATCACTGAGGTGGAAAAGGGAGGATCTCCTCTATGCTTGTGTACACCCCAATGGTTAGGTTGCTCTGTCAGTAGTACTGAACTAGTCTGAAGCTGAGGTTGCCTGCTTTTTGGGAAATTTATCTTAGAAATTATGGTAAATTATCCCTTGAGGCTTTGGTCCTCTTACATTCCTTTTGCAAGGTGATCCCGCCTCCATCCCCAAGTAGCTACACCAGTAATTAATCATGTTCTGCACCAGTAGGAGTAGGTTCAGCTTCCACTAAGTGATGTCTGTCCAGGGCCCTGCAAAAAACAAATCAAAAATGAGACAGGCTGAGACCAATAATATTTCTAGCACTATTTCCGTTTGTATCTTACAGTTCTGTCAATCAGTATGATCATCCTTTTGGCCATGGGAAACTGCTTTGAGAGTGAAAGCTATTTTCTTGCATCTAGATCTCTAGTCTTTGCACATAACTAACTATGGATTCCAGCTTTTTATTGCTTAGAAAGATAAGTCTGCTTTCTAGAGTATAAAATAAATTATTTTGATTGCAGGAATGTCTTAGCACAGAGATAGATACTTGCTCTTTGTGTGGTGTAGAGACAGTTGTCTTCAGAAATGGCCCAAATGCTTTTACTGTACCCAACTTACTGTTCTTCCTCAATCTTGCAATTCCCTTAGCTTTCTTCAAAATGTAGTTGCTGATGATGTCTGCAGGCTGTCCTTGTAAAGGAGAATAAGAGTCTTCATTAGATTCCTGTGTGATTTTGTCACTGATTTAGGAAATACGAAAACCGTACCTTGATTGTAAATGGACTGATGAGCATCCTGGTTTTGGATGTATCATCTGCTGTCTTTTCTGAGGAAAAATAAAATGCTTCCTTCTCAGTCACTGCTTGATGTAGAAGAGTAGGAATGGTTATGTGCACCTATTAGGCCTATTTTTATGACTTCCTTGGAAGCGGAGTGGCCTCAGTAAGTTTTCCACTTAGGCTGTTTTCCTTGACTTTGTAGCAGCAGTGTACATTTTGGTAATGAGAGATCCTTTGAGTAGGCTGGATTTCCTTCAGGTTTGTTACTCCTCTAGCAAGTCTCTGGGTGAATGCCAAATGTGGTGTAAGACACTCACACACTTGTGGCACAGAGGTGTTGGAACACAGGCAGAAGGAGAAAGGGTAAGAAGGAAATTCTCTCTCCAGCCTTTTGCCTTCCCCTGGCTTATTCATTGTGGGGGTGAAGGGGAAGGAGAAAGCCTTGATGCTGTGCAAGAACTGCTCAGCAATAGTAAAAATTCTGGTGTTTCCAACACTGGTTTAGTCACACATCCAAACCCCACAACACTATACAAGCTGCTGTGAAGAAAGTTAACTCACTCCCATGCAGACTCAGTATCCCTGCTCAACCCTCCACTTGGACCAATGAAAGCCCCTATGGAAGTGTTTTTCAGGAGAGGTAATGAGATTTGTGTGTAGTGTATGCATTTTGAAATAAGGAGGACATATGGGTGAGATGTTAAATAATCAGAGTTTCTGTGATGCATCTATTTGATGATAACCTTTCAGCTTAGTGCATGACTTCAGTTTGCTGGTGCAGAGTTTTAATTTGTCAACTTGTTCCTTATTTAACTTGTCTGTGTCTCCTATCTTTAGTCTTTTCTGTTCGTAATTGATTTATGTGTAGTTGATCTATTCACATATTTTCTTTAGTACCTCACTGCTTATAGTCTCTTCTGCTTCCACATAATAAATACACTAAACAACCCTGAGCTGGTATCAGACATTGTAAATCTTTACACTTTTTCTTTTGGTATAATGAAAATGGGCTACTTATTTTCTTCATACTCCTTTTGTCGTGGAGCACTTGACAATGAACTGTCTCCCTTGTACTTTGATAGTCTCTTGTGAGACTTTCAAATGGTACTAATAAGCCAGTTCTTCATCTAGTGCTTTGGCATACTGAAAGGGTTCTAGATAAGAAGACCATTTTTCTTTTAGAGGCCCTGATATTTACACTTAGTCATGTAATTTGCTAGAAATTTCAAACTATAGATTTTTGTGGTATCAAGTGAAGGAATTATTCGGCTTATCTCAGGAAACTGAAGTCCGCCTAACTACAAATCTGAGTTACCATTTTGCAGTCCTTTGGAATAATACTCTTGCTTAATGAGAGTGTGCATGATTTTCTTAATAGTTCAGCTGTTTCACTGCTAAATTATTTCCATTAGCTCATGATGGATGTTCTGTTTTATTTAGAAGAATGAGCATTGCATTCATTAGGCAAACTTCATTAAATTTGGAGTTCAATCAACTAGAACTATAATTATATGGAGAGGAAACTTCCTAATCTGACGTTTGTTAAACTGAGCCTTTTTGGAATTCGTTATTATCTTATGCGACATGACTAGCTGAGCCTTTGTATTGAACAGAGGCAGACCCTGGGAGGAGTGCCTTCAGCTAGCAGAAGTGTTATTTTCTATTATAGTTTAATTGTTTTATAGCGTTTTTTTTCACCACAAGACATCTGCTCCCTCTATATGTGGAGAAATAACAGACTGCTTGAGGTGGTAGCAAGAAGTGTATACTTTAAACTGTTATTATTTAGGGTTACTTTATGGCGCTTCAAATGATACCTTCCGCAGTTTAGTTCCAGGGAAGTTATCCCCTTGTCCTTTAATTTATGGATCTTGGCATGGCTGTGGAAGGGAAAAAAAGAACATTCTCTATTGTGAATGGAAAATTATTTCACTTTGTGACTTTAGGTGAATGGTTTCTATCAGCATCAGTAGGGGGAAGTACCACTGCCATTTCTGCTTTACCTATAGCAGTATACATGACCCTAATGTGGGGTAGTGGTTGGAACACTTGCTGTTTCTTTCTTCTTTAGTTTTCAGTCGATGCCTTGCTGGAAGTGTAGTACATTTTAAGATGAAGACAGCTGTTACAATGTCACTGTTTGTTTTGGTCAAGCTATAGGTACAGAAGAATTCAGTGGAAGAACAAATTGAGAATGGCATCCTTTCTACATAGTCCTTGAAGAAAGAAGCTGAGAGCAATTAATTAATTAATTTTTCTCTCTGACCAGCCATAATGTAACCCATCAATGGTTTTAAGTTGTACTTATCTTGCAGTATGGAACAGCCAAGGTGTTACATATGTATTGTACTCAGTGTTGCATTATGTTCAGTTCTGCCCTGTATTCTTGTAGGCACAAGACTTCTGAGTGTGAATTCTGCATTTTGGACTTTTCTACCTCAATGCCTGTGAGGAGGGAATTAGCTTGCTTCCTGCTGCCTGATTGACACTAAAGGAAGAAGACTGAGCAAACAATCTGTTGCAAAATTTTGACTTGTCATCTCTTGACCTTTTGGAAACATGTTAAGCCAAAAAGTTTTGAAAATGCAAAGATTGTTCCTCTGAGTCTTCCTCAAGGAAGAAGTACTCATGTAGAAAATAGAAAAATAACTCATATTTGGTTGAAATAGCCTGTGTATATGGGTAAAGCAAAACTAATAATTTATTATAGGTTGGGATGTGTATGCTATCCTTAAGAGATTGGGATAAAAATTAGTTGGGCTCTCACATGGAGTCTAGAAACTATAACCATACTGATCTGTGCCTCAGAAACAGGTGCCCATTGCTGCTTAGAGAAGAGGCACATGAGAGTAGAAGGGGCTTTTCTCAGTAATGTTTTGTTGGACATTCATGGTTCTAGGAAAAGTAAACATAAAAGGTGAAAGGAAGGAGTGTAAAGGCAGCCAGAGGGAGGGCTTGAACAAATCATTAGGGTACAGCCCAGACAAAAATCTCAGAGTGTGAGCCTGTGCCTTTAACTGACTCTTTGGGACAAAAATGCTGAACAAGCCAGTTTGATTGGGCTGCATTTGTTTCTGTGGCTGCAAACAGTGACAAAGGATCTGTTGTGAAATGGGTTGTAGGCAATCCCTTTTGGGGGCCACTGGTTTAGGTGAGATCTCTGTATATCAGGTTGAAGGCTCACTTTTAACACAGTGATAGTGGAAGCAAATTTCTTGTCTGTATTTGGCGAAGTCATACTGTTCAGTCATTATGGTGTGCACTGGGGAAACTATCAACCCTTTTGATCAGCTCTGGAGAGAGCTCTGTTCTGTTTTCTCTGAATTCATCTATTGGATTTGTGAGATGGCAAAAGTTAAGTGCTTTTTCATTCCTATGAACCTTCTTCCGTGGTTCTGTGCAGAGAGAACTCAATGAAAAAGGTTGTTTAAGTTCGTGGTTTTGAAGATACTTTCTTGAGGTCTGGCAAGTAGATATTCTTGCCCGCAACATACTGCTCTCCCATGTTGTGGACACTGGAATGTAGTTCTGAGATCTAGAAAACTGTGGAAGATTGTACTGTGCTATCTGAGGTTCTTTGGGGTAGGTGTGGGGAGCTAGGGTGGTGAACAGTGGCGCCCCAGTCCATTTCCATGCAATGTGTTTTCCACAGCCCATGCCAGCTGAAGAATACAAGAGCTTACTGATGTGATTACCACTGTGTTTAAGTTGGAAAGGCTTTTACTTTTTGAAACTATTGCAAGAGGAACTTCCAGGATTTCCCAAGACTTACTTATCCCTATTCTTTGTGTATTTGAAAATTTTATCACTATGGCTTAAATAAAGGAACAGAAATAACTTTGAGCATGTCGTAGAAGCAGTATAACACATTCCAACTTTATGTTAAAAAAAACTTTATCAGCTGGTACTGAAGGTAGTCCTTGTGTCATGGTCTTATCTGCATATTTTTGAAATTATAAATTGGGTAATTGTCATATTATGCTTTTGAGAAGGTGCTAAGTTAAGTGCAGTGCTATGGCTCTGCTCAAAGCAATCTCCACTTTAGCACAAGTAGTGGAATTTGTCATTTGACTGAAGGCATTAAACCTTACAGTACTTAAGCACCACAGTGAATTCATTTTGTGAGAGTTATAGGTGTGGCTGGTGGACAATTTGTTGAAGGATTTGTCTTTTAATTGATCTTGCAAAAGGAAGTGTGTCCCAATCTGTACTTGATTTTTCTTAACAAACACCACCAACTTTAGGCTTTCCAAATCTAATTGAAATTAATTAAAATTGATGCATGGCTATTCTTTAAAAATTAGTTGGTTGTTACTTTGTTATGGATACTATTGTTTAATTTTTTTATCTGGGGAAAGAAGTCCCTGAAAATGGAATTAAGCTTACGTGTCAGTCATTTTGATGTGTGAGAGAAACACAGTGGGGGCGATGGCTTCATTCAGTTACTGTTATGTTTGAGGGGAAAAAATATAGCTCTAACCATGTGAAAGTCAGAAATGGATGAATAATAACTACCAAGCAGGAATACTGTGCTGTAGAGATTCCCATTATGGGTGGAAAACACATTAAAAGAACCCTAAAATGGACTTGTTAGGACACTTAGTGTCATTAAATTGCTAGTCAGAATCATTGCACTGGTTTATAGATTGATTACAGGTATAAACAGTGAAATTTGGCTATTTTGTTGGTGCAGAGGAAGTTTTATACACTCCATGAAAACAGAGAACCCGTAATTTTTGCTTTCCTCTAGAAACCAAGATCTGTGCCTACTGAGGGCAGCAGCTTGGGCTGGGATGGCCTGGGGAGACCAGGGCTGTCATGGCCCATGGCTCACCACCTTGTCTTCCCTTGCACAGACTGATGCATCACTCGTCAATCAGCTCTAAATTGCTACTGTTTCAAGTGAATGGCATTTTAGCTTAAAGCACCATTGATTTTTATTTGGCTTTCAGTGCTGCACTTGAAGTGGTGACAGTTGAGAAATCCATTAGCAGCTCATAGCCTGGGTCCCTGCAGACGCTGAGGGGAGTGTCTTGGGACTTTGGCTTTGGCAGTCCAGCGCTTCCCTGCTCATCAGTCCGTGCTTTTCAATCGTTAGGTGGCCTCCATAATTGCAAAACTTTGAATATTTCAGAAGTAAATGTTGGGAAATGCAAGGCATTTCTGCAAGTACTGATTGCTTTATCTTGCATATGCCTTTTTTTTTCCTTAATGCTTCTCTCCTAGAATTCCTGGTAGCTTTTTGAAGCTGAATGTCTTTGTCCTTTAGGTTTTGTTTGTTTGTTTGTTTGTTTGTGTGGTTTTTTTTGTTGCTCAAATTCAAGTTAGGAAAGCAGATGAGAAGAGCTCTTCTTTCTATCTTTAGTATTCTTTTTTTCCCCAGAAGCCAAACTGTGTCACAGGATTGATACTTTGAAAGAGAATTGGGAATCCTCTTATGTACCTGATAATTCCTTGCTCATTTTGATATTCGTTGTGCTGATACCTTTGTAGTAACTTTGCTTTGCTACTGCTTGGGTTATTTTCGCATGTTTGTGATGTTTAAGAAAAGTAGTGAAATAGTCACTTGTAATAGAAACCATTCTTTTTTGTGCATAGGAAACTCACAAATGGGTGCTACCATAGTAGATGCATTGGATACTCTTTATATCATGGGCCTACATGATGAATTCAGAGAAGGGCAAGAATGGATTGACAAAAATCTTGATTTCAGTGTGGTGAGTAGAGCCTGTCCTAATACTTCTCTAATCCTTTTCACAGTGTTCATCTTGGGGGGAGACAGAAGAAGTCTTCCAGGTGAAACTGAACCAAACTTACAGATCAAAGTATCAGATGTAAACTTTAGTGACATACTCTCTGTATCTAACTTTGTTTTAGGAAAAAAAAAACCCTTAAGATACATCCATATATTGTATTTTCAAAGTGCAAATTATAATTGGCTAATGGAAGTAAGCGGAAGTGTTTTGTGAGAAACAACCAGGCCTCATTAATGAAGACAGAAAGATGAAGTTTTACTGGCTGATAGTTGCTGCAAATAACTGAACTATGGAAGACAATTTCCCCCAAACTACTGTGTTTAAATTACTAAATAATACAGTCTCTTCTCTTCTTCCATTTCTTAAGAGTTTTAACATAAAATATGCCACTTGAATTCTTGAGTTTTCCTACAGACTCTTAATGTATCACAAGAATTTCCCAGTTGGTCATACAGCATCTGACATTCTTGAGAGTTTAGAAGCATTAAATGGAAAAAATGGCTCTATTTTAGTCTTATTGATTAGTGTTAGTACTAATTTTGGGACTGTCACAGACTCTGTGATGGAATTCATATTTCAGTCCTTGGATTTGCCCTGTGGTTCCAAAAATAATTTTTCATTCAGTAAGTGCACATAATGAAATATAATTGTACATTCCAAATTCAGCAAATGCTTAGTGTTTCTATGTTTTAACCTATTTTTCAAAAATTATTTGTTTGGGCTTTTTCCTTTTGATTCATACCTTGACTGTCTGGCAAACATCTAAGAAATTTTACTCTGCTTTTTCAGTTAGTGCCAGATAATTATTCAGTCAAAAACTGAAGATCCTAAATATATCATAGACAGTGTAGATATAATGATACCATTATGAGGGTGAACTAAATTGCTTCCATAACTTTTGTCTAATCTGAAGCAATTTCAATATAAATTTGCGATATTAATCTAGGATTTGGATGAAAGAAATTTAAATGACCCTCTGGGGTTCAATTACATCTTCCTATGTATCAAAAACCATTTCTGAAGGCTGATGAGTGGTCTTGTGTATACACCAAACTTGACTAATTTCCTTATATGGTTTGGAGTTTATAAATAAATACATAAATGTGATTCTCTTGGATTCTTCTAATGGGAAGTGGAAATCATAGGTTTCACTTTATACTGTCCCACTGCATGTGTGATTCATGACTTTAATAGGTATTAAGTGGAATTGGTGTTATTTTTCTTGTATAACCTCTATGTGAAAAGAGAAAGCCTTTTATTAAAAAGATCTGGGAATATTAAAACTTCCAACTTTTAATCGGTGCTGTTTGAAGAAATCTTTATTCACATAATCTTTCCAAAATATGTAATATGTGCAAAATGCATTTAGTTTTGATCCAAACACTGCAGGTGCCATAGAAATAGCACAAAAGGAAAGATGTGCCTGTAAATGTCATTTCAGCTGTGTGCAGATTGGTGAGTCAGCTCATTCAGTGCACATTGTAGTGACTTTTCTGGATAAAAGGAAGTGTCTTGCCTGTCTCAAAATCTCTTAAAAAAACTACATTTCTGTGTCTAATAGGTTGAAGAGAAGTTTATGGGGGAGACAGATGGAGTGTATGTGGAAAATTAGGTGAATGGGCCACAGAGGGAGTCAGTTGTTAAAACTGTCTGGTTCTTCTTAGTTTTTTGTGGGTTAAATGAGTCAAAAGATACTGTGAATTTAACCTAAGGATAATAATGTGGAAGACGGCAATAAAATGGTTTATTCTTTTGAGTTTCTCACTGGTCCTGCAGTACTACTTGTCATAACATAAAGGCTATTCCGAGACAAAGATTATGTTAAAATAGAGCTCTGAATTTGAGCTTAGTAATTCAGGTTAAAAATGTACATTATGGCAATTCTCTAATTATTGTTTTGCTTTATCTTTTAAACCTAGAAGGTTTGGTGCTATGCTGAGGTGTGAGAGAGAAGATGCTGGATTATAGGAATGTGTGGTCCTTGCCTTCTTTCCCAACAGCTCCAAATTACTGTAATTGCACTTTGTGGTGATAAAATGGTTAGAGGGCAGGATGAAAACTAATTTAATTTTAATAAAATCGGTTGAAGCTGTAACTAGAATTGTCATTTGGTGTCACAAAGATGTGCACAAGAATTCCAGTTCAGATCTAGAGACTGTAACAGTACAGACCCTTGCAGGTGGATTGCCTTAGGATATGTACTTTCTTCTTGTCAATTTTTTTTCTTCCTTGATTAAGGAGTTGGTTAATTATTTATTAATGCTTTCTTTCTATTCTAGAATTCTGAAGTGTCTGTTTTTGAGGTCAATATTCGCTTCATTGGTGGTCTTCTAGCTGCATACTACCTTTCAGGACAAGAGGTAAGGAGATTGGAAGGTGTCTAAAATTCTATGCAACTGTGGCATGTGGAGACTTTTCTAGAAGCTTGATTTCTCAGTAGTTTGCAGACTAATTTTGCAGCAGTCAGTTGTCCAAAATGACCAAATTCTTTAGAGTATGGAATCTTTAAAGTTTGTTTCTGAGTAGATCTTGTGCCATTTAGGACTTGGTTACAATTTTGAAAAGCTTCTTTTATCAAGATGTTTTCAGAAGATATCCACTCAAATAAGCATCAGCTTGAAATGTCAAGTGAAATGTCAACCTACTCATGCCAACAATAACTTGTTTTGATATTCTGTAACTCCATGAAGGTAGAAATAATAGCTTTGTCACTTGTTCTGCAAGTCTGTAGGTTTGGTTCACCAAAGTGCTACTCAGTCTTAGCATTTTCTCAGTGACAAACAGAAATAGCAAGCCAATTTTATACAACTTCTGAAACTTCTGTTAAAAAAGATGTAGAGACATGCTTAGATTGACAGGATGCATGTCCCCAAAGACTTGCAACAATGGACTTCCTAAGTCCAGCTGTCACAGTACTGTGACTCTTACTTAACATACTTGTTAACAAGAGTAGAGTGTGACCCCCAGCTCTTCCTATGTCTTAGGAGCTACCCGTCTTTAACCTGTTGCCTATGTCTTTGATTCTTTGGTTTGTCCTTTATTTTTCATGACCCTTCTGTAGCCCACTAACAGACATATTTCATGGCTTTAGGCTTTCAGGTGTTCTTAGGTATCTTCTTCCTTTGTTTAGGGAAGCACCACATCCATATCAACAAGTTCTCTGGGATTTTAAGACTGCAGCCCTAAAAGTAATGAGGAGAAAGCTCATAATTTGTTGTCTCTTTAAGTCTTTGTCATCTTCCTAGGGTCTGTGAATTTTCTCTTTTATGAGTGTCTTCTCTTAGGAAGAAGAGCTCAGTGGCAAAGCAAAAATCCTATGTACATCCTGAAAGAAATGGGTGGTTTATTTTTCATCTAGTGCTCCTGCTTCACCTTCTTCAAACTGGTATATGTTCCTTGGAGGCATCTACAGTGAATATGAAAAACCTCAGAGAAAAAGCGAGGGTCACACATTTATAGCTGGCTTATTTGTATAGATACAAAGGGGCTTGTTTACAAGCCCTTTAAAAAGAACTTTTTTTGTCCCAGTATGCAGATGGGTGCAGCCAAGCACTGCCAAAACATATGCTTTGCCTGCATTTGTAAAGCAGTGTATTCCTTCTTAAATTTGCTTCTAACCTCTTGGTAGAGTCAGAACAAGCTCCTTTGCTTAAATAGCTTTAATTTCTTTACCTCTTAGAAAGCATCTACCCTTTCTTTCCTAAATATTGTCTGGGCTGAGTCTTTTGTTTTTAAATTTTTATGGCATCATTCTCTCCAAAAGATTTCAAATGTTTCATGATTTGTGATACAAGATTATTCCTGTCAAATGTCCATGTGTATCATCTTTATTTTCCTAAAGAACTGCTAAAAAAGTGCTCAGACTGCATTTCTTTCAAAATAGTAATGCAGCTAGGATTGCTTTGGGTATCTCAGAGACTGCTTCATTTGCCAGGCTGGGTGGGGTTTCTCTGCAATTTATTGTTGCGGATGTGACAAGCAAGGGGATTTTGAGGCTCTTCAGCAACTGAGCCCAGGAGAGACATCTGCGTCTGGGAGCTCCTTGGAGTTGGAAACATGTTGCTTGAGATGTGATTTCCAATATGGTCCTCTCTCTTCCCCAAGAAGGGAACATATTCCTTAGCTCAGGATTGGGGCATGCTTGATTTCTTTATTCACTGCATTCAGACGTGTGAGGAGATACTTCTTGGCATTGCTAAGACAGACAAGCCTGTTCCCAGCTGTTTGGGTGTTTTGCCTGATCAGATTGTGAACGTGCATGTGGACTTAAACCTTTAAGGCAGTCTCTGTTTCCTGGTAGGTATCCTTTCTTTGTTCATCAAGCTATCATTTACTTGATCATATTCACTTACTATACCCTGTTGATACTCCAGTTACCATCTTCCTACCTCCAACCCTCTACTTCTGCAAGATTGTTGCTAGCTTAGTTTTAGAAGGTTTTCATACTGATTTTTCATACTTCTGAATGTCTTGTTTGATGTATTTAAAGTAAGGTCCAGTACAATTAACTGCTCCTTTGAATTAATTCCATTTTTCTCCTTTCAATAAATACAAATTCTGCTTAGGTCTACAACAGGAGTTTCTGCTGTTTGGTGATAGTTACAAAAGCTGTTCTTACTTCATTTTGACTCCTGTCACTTAGTATTGATAAAGGTACTGTAGGAACAACTATAAAACAGTGTCCAAGACTCAACATCAGCTGTGGAACTTTAATCATTTGTAAATTGCCACATCTGGAGAGTTTATAGTCATCATGGTTTATCTACAGTGCCCTTTGTTAGGGAGAGGGTAACTGTGCTTGATAGGATTTTATTTGATTGATTCATAATGGTAGCTATTGACCATAGTTTTCAAGTACAGCCGATTATTAATTTAGATTAAATAATAATTTTAAATTATTTTATTGAAGGCATGTTAGTTTTTAAAGTTTATTTAGCATGACTGTGGCTTCCATGATGTATTTAAACTGTTGTGTTACTGCTATTATTTAGAGGAGCCATCAGCTGAGATCATGGTTTTAATAATGCTGATTATAGTTAATGGTAGAATTCTAAGCCTTTTGTGTTAAGATTGTGAATATTGCTGTCCTTGTATCAGTAAGGGTTCCCTCTTACTCACTGCAGTGGATTTGTGAATAATGAAATGTATCTCCCATACAACCAAAAAGAAAGTTGCTATTTTTAGCAGCTGATAGCTTGGCTGAAAATGCTGTAGGGCTTGTCCTGTCCAGTGTTGAGTCACAAGCCATTCTTTGTGAAACATGACACGTGTAAATTTTTTAACAGCTCAGCCTCTCGCATGTGGGAATTTCTGCTGGACTTTCATGAGTGATGAGAAGGTAAAGCTAAAGCTTGAGAAGGATGCATTTTGGTGCAAATGTTGTGGTTGTTTTGCCTCACTGTACCTTTCTGCTAAAGTACGGAGACAGAGTTGCTTCCATGTCTAACAGGCAGTCTTCCTGATGTGTGAAAGATCACATCTTTCTCTGTTTTTCCATCTCAGCATGCCTTTTGAATAGAAGATAATCAAGATACAACTGCAAACCTTGGCACAGTGGAAAATTTGCCCGTGCATTCTATTTCAGTTTTCTGAAGTTGAAACAACACTGATACCTCTCTGGTGCCAGGAGTCATAGGTTTGCAGTCTGGGGGACCCTTGTTTAAATCGTCTGCACAGTATGTTTTTTGTGGCTGATTGTGGACAGGCCATCTGGTGTCTGGCTAGGTGTATGTTTATCAGGTATAAGAATATGCTTTCTTTGTCTCAGCTCCCACAGAGAAAGGAGGTCTCAATCTGTCATTGATTTTGAGATTCTTTGAGGCAGTGACTTTTCTCCAGGGTCCATTATTGAAATATATCATGAATATATACTAAAACAGTGGAATATAGAATCATAGAATGGTTTGGGTTGGAAAGGACCTTTAAAGATCATCTAGTACAACCCCGCTGCCGCAGGCAGAGACAGCTTTTAACAGACACATTACTCAGAGCCCTCTCTGACCTGGCCTTGAACACTGCCAGGGATGATGTGTCCACAGCTTCCCTGGGCAGTAGAGCCTTGTTACCCTCATAATAACAAATGCCTTCCTAATAGGGCCCTAAGAGGGCTTTGAGCAGCCTGATCTGGTGGAAGGTGTCCCTGTGTTGGGATCTGTATGGGTTTTCTTTCTTCAAAAGAGCAGAGCAGTTGCTGGTTTCTGTGAAGTTGTTTATTGTAAAGGCATCTCAGTCTCAAAAGTCAGAGTCCAAGGCTATGAAGTCTGTGTTAAAGCTTTCTGGATTAAAGTCCTGATTAAAGCAGAAGCAGCTCTCTGGTACAAGAGGTAGGAGCTGTGGCCTGGTACAGAGTCTTGAGAGGCAGAAGCTCCCTGGCCTTTCTTCTTCTGTTCTTTTCTTCTTGTTCTTCCTCTTCTTCTTTCATGTGGTGGTGGTGATGATGATGGTGGTGGTGGAGGAAGAGAGAGAACGAGTGAGAGAGTTCTCACTCCAATACGGATTTTTTTTTTTTACAAATTACCCAATGAGCTAAAAACATGAATCTGAAGCATTTCTTCTAAACCTACTAGAATTCTGGTTCTATAGTACAAAAGTTTATGTATAATTTGTGCATATAGCCTATCTGTTCTATCTGAAGAATGTAAGCAGTATTCTTACTATCTTTTCATTATGTCTAGAACTGTTTTTGAGCTCTCACTGCAGATTGTTTTTACATTGGATTCTAAGGCTTTTGCTCTCTAAGGCACCTAAAACATATTCTTACTTAAGCTTACATCTCTATTTCACGTATGAGTGGCTTAATATACTTTAATTTCTGTAAAGGTTTTTAATTTAACTCCTGCATTCTGTTCTCTCTCTGAGGGAGTCAGAGACTTCTGTTTCACACACTCCAACATCCCTGCCCATGGCAGGGGCTGGAACTAGATGATCTTTAAGGTCTCTTCCAGCCTAAACAGTTTGGTGATAATATCCACTCTAAACCTACCCTCTGTCTGTTTTAGAAGAGTTGACCCTTCTCCTGTGATTAGGGGCCATAGTAGAAAGTCCTCTTCATCTTTCTTGGAAGCCAGGCCCCCTTTAGCTGCTGGAAGGTGCTATAAGAACCCTCTGGAGCCTTCTCTTCTCCAGGCTGAACAACCTCAGTTCTCTTAGCCTGCCTTCAAAGGAGATGTGCTTCAGCCCTCAGATCGTTTTTGTGACCATCCTCTGGACCTGCTCCAACAAGTCCACATTCTTCTTTTTTTGGGACCCCAGAGCTGCAAGTGGTATTAGGGTCCTCAGTTTAAATGGGGGGTTTAGTACATTTCTTTTGAAATTATACTGCCGAACTAAAGTAAGAGGAGGTTGGACCAGATAATCCCGTGCAGTCCCTTCCAACCTGACTGATTCTGTGAAAGAAAAAGAGGCTCAATAGAAAATGAAGGAAAAAAGCATGATCTCTTCTGGGAGTGCTGTGTGTCACAAAATAATAGAATCATCTAGGCTGGAAAAGACCTTGACAATAGAGTTCAGCCTCTCCAGGCAGACTATCTTGTATTTTGCTGTATGCCAGAGATTCCTTCCCAGTTTCAGTAAGCAATCAGTGCAAAGTGTTCAATCATTGTTATTCTTTATTAAATTGTATGTTAATAGGTATAATCTCTAAGTACCTAAAGAGCTAAATAAGAAATGCAAAATTCATTGTGCCTATATGCAATAAGGAGCCTCTAATTAAGTATTTTTGAGGTATAGGGTTTATGAGAGTTGCTTAGTAGAATTGTAAGTGACTGGGAGACATACTGTGAAAACTAGACACTCCTATTTTCTACCCCAGGTTGTGATAGAATGGATAACATGTTCATATTTTACATTTTCATCAAATAGGATTGTAGTTAAAGTGTGCAAACTATAAGTTTTCCACCTTTTGATTTCAGAGGCACCACTGTGCTGCTTCTTTTGCATCTGTCTAACAGAGTTAGTAGTCCAAAATAACATATTGATGGTAAAATATATAATGGCTTCTTATCTAAATTGAGCCATACTGTTTCTTAGTAATCCCTGCAGTAATCCTGTAATTTCTGTAAGAACTACATACAGTCTTCATTATGCTTGTGGGGTGGGGGACAACACAATGATACATCTGGTAATGTAACAGAAATAAGAATTAAATTTTCCATATGCCTAGTTTGGAGTAAACATTGAGTATGGCACCTTAGGATGAAAAGTAGCCTTACATGATTTAAAAAAAAAAATCAATAAAATCCCAAAACAAAACAACAAAAAGAGCAACTTTTTTTTTAATGTGGCTGCATTAAGGGATTTTCTTTCTTTTGTGCATCATACTGGCACAAATATAATTTTTGTCTTTAGTTATGAATTCATGTGGTTTTTTATAGTTTTCATTGATGCTTAGCGAGGCACTGTTTAGCATTTTCCCCAGAACATTAGGCTTCTTTGTTTATTCCAAGTTAATTCCCTAGTCTTACTGTTTTGTGTTCTTCATGATTTTCTTTAACTTAGTATCCAACACTAATAAAATTAAATATCTTGATATCATTCTATTGTATGTATCAGCATCAGGATAGAAATGCTTAATGAAGGAGTATCATGTATACAAGGAGATTAGAGCAAGATAAAGCTACTTGTATTTCACAAAAAAAAAAACAACACCAAAAAAACAAGGATGCTATTGCAAGTTGTACTCTTATTAGATTGGATCTATCTGTTCATACAGTTTCCTAAAGTCATTTTCCAGGGAGGTTACCTGGTAATGAACCCATAGTGTATGGCTGATTTCTGAGGATGTGCCTCTGTAATTCTTTGATCTCCTGTGGTGTCTATCTAGTTCTGCGGTTCAAGATTTTATTCAAGATCAGTCATGTTTGGTGCTTGCTTTTTCTCTGGGTAACATGGTTTTTCTCTTTAGCATGGATGTTGGTATTGGTAAATTCTTTTTTTCAACACAAATTATCTAATTGATCTTTATTTGGTATATGATTGATTAAATGTTCTTCCACTTCTTTCAGTTACACCTGTGAATCTGGGTCTTTTTCGGGCATCAGGGTAGCTGATACTGATTTCTGAGGGAGGATAGGAGCAGTGCTTTGTAAAATCACTGCCTGTCCACAACGCTTTCAGCTCCTGGTGCAGAAGAGCAACAAGCAGTAAGAATGAATGGCACAAAGCAGAAATGAGTTGGCTGATCTCTCTGTGTTAATGCTGAAAGAACGAAGCTTGCCAACAGACCACAGCGATAAGCTGCAGGAGAATTTACAAAATAGATCCATGATGATTGTGTCTGAACGTAGAATTTGTGAGAGTGGGCTACCAGGAGACCAGGAGTTACAGTGTCCTCAAGGACTAAAACAGTGAAAGGTCTGTTGCAACCTGATGTAGGATATCACACTGGAATCTTCAACAGAAGTTGAATTTTCTCATGGTGAGGTTCATCAAGTGTTGTAATTTCTGCTGTGCTGTCCCCAGACCTGGCTAGT
Source organism: Rhabdornis inornatus (assembly GCA_013397075.1). Classification (NCBI taxonomy): domain Eukaryota; kingdom Metazoa; phylum Chordata; class Aves; order Passeriformes; family Rhabdornithidae; genus Rhabdornis; species Rhabdornis inornatus. The sequence continues at coordinate 938,169 of VWZS01010225.1, read as the reverse complement.
GAAGGAGCAATCAGTACGAGGAAGATTTCACAGATGACAATGCCAGAAGAAACCAGCTTTGATCCTTCAGTATTGGGTGAACCTTCAATACTGAGCTCATAAAGGCAGATGGAGAGTCCTCGAATATCTTGCAGGATCCACTGTTCCTCATTTCTGAAACCCATCCAAAAGACAGCAGTAAAGATACTGAACCCTGCTACGAGCAGTATTTTCACTTCCAAGTCTTTGTGAACACACTGCAAGTGAACTTTCTGCTCTCCAAATGGGAATTTGTTCAAGGAGGGAGGGACAGATATCTGCAGAGCCTGTGTTGCATATATGCAGAATCATCCTGTAATTAAACACAAGGAATGATCATTGGAGCAATAAAGCCTAAGTAAGATAAAGAACAATCTTGTACCAGAGATTATTGCTCTGTGTTCAAAATCTGATTTTTTACAGTTGTATTTGGTGAATTCTTGTCACTGCTCCTCTATGGCTCCTGCCCAGTAGCCTCCAGCATTGATGGATACCCACTGCTAGAATGAACATGATTGCCTGCCAGCTGTCTGTCTAACTTCTTGAAAAATAGATAGATAAAGTCCAGGTTTTTTTGCAAATATACTAGAATACTAATCTCTTCACAGTGATCCCAGTCTGCTGTCTCTGGATACTGTGACGTCTTCCCTAAAGGTTAATAATCCTTGAGTACTATTTCTTCACCATGCTGTGGGACCACTTCTTGCTTTAAAAAAGTTTCTTTCCAGAGTGGCTTGGCATACTTACTTCTTACACAGCAAAGGGCCCATCCACTGATATTTACAGAGTTATCAGCATCTTCCCAAGAAGTGAGGGAGTCTTATACCTTCTACATGTTAAGTCTGCCCCTTCCCCATGGCTACAGCCCAGCCCAGGTCTGTGACACTGCATGGCTAGCTGGTGGCTAGCTGTAGTGGCGAGCCCTCATGACTACGGACCCCTTCTGGGGCTTTGCGTTACCTGTGGGAGTTGGTAAACTCCCTCAAATAGCAGTTTCAGCCTGGGTTAGGGATTTGGTATTTCCCCTGTGTGTTTTCAACATGCATTATTTTCTGTTTTCTCATAATGTATGTTAGGATATGTGTTAAGTGAGACACTGTTTATATGGAGAGCAGAAAACAAAATCTTCTAATGCTGAAAGAGAGTACCTGGAACAAACATACGCAGGCACTTGCTGGAGTTATGTCTCCAAGTAGGAGAAGGCAGGATGCAAAATGCATGTCATCATTAGGAGGCTGAGGAGGTGTAGTCAGCTGAGCCTAAGAGAGTCAGAGGAATGTGATGTTATGTGGATTTATTTTGTTTCACTGCAGACTTTCTTTCAGGTGCCTAGATTTTATCCAAATCAATATGGATCTTTTAAATGTGTGGATTTCCCCTGTCTTCCTGAACGTTGAAGAAGAAATAGTACAAAAACATGTAAATAGAGCCCACATCTATACAGGCAAACAAAATTCTTTAATGGTTGTTTCAGTGAATAAACCTGTTTTATTTTTTGAATCCTTAAGAAGTCATTGCTTGTTTTGATGTGCTTACTTTTGTGATTTTTTTTTAGAAATTGTATCACAGGCTCTAGAATGTATCTGCCAAGCTGGTAGTTTTGAGCTAGGGCTTCCCTCAAAGCAGTGTGTGTGCTGACTAGTATCCTGCTACCAGCGCTCCTCTGTTCCATGTCTGAGATGGTCACTACATTCCAGGGTGCTTGGGAAGTAGTGCTCTGTCCTGCAAATGCATGAAAGGTAACCTCAGCCAGAGGGGTGGTCACAGAGGAAGAGCTAGTGAGTCATCACCCATACGTGCTGTGTGGGAGAGTTGGCGTGTGTGTGTGTGTGTAATGCCTGTATTTATGAGCACCCAAGGTGAACCTTCTGTTCTTGATCTTTTCTGTGGAACTGTGGAATTGTACTGGACATATGTCCCATTAATGTTCATGAAGGTTTGCAGTCTTGTGAGAGTGTGTTGTCATGCTCATTTCAGGCATTAGTAATTGCAAAGTGGATAGACTTGAGGATAAAAAATACTGGAGATAGTTACTGGATTTGGAGTGTTTCAGTGATCAGGAGTATGACGTTACCTTTTCTCAGCAATTAGCACTCTTGAGTGCCTGTGGCCCTCTCAGATTATAGAGTTCTTAATGTTTCTGGCAATTCAGCATATTTTCTGAAGCAAGAAGAACCAGAAAAAGGAATGCTACAGTGATCTCTTAAAACTTGGATTTAACTCTTCTGACTAATATCTGATAGAAAGTCAGTAACCAAAGCAAATGCTGAGCCCCATGGCTTTGGAATTGCTCCCCACAAAAGTTCATCTGCAGCTGTTTGCAGCAGAATTTGAAGGTTGATTCCAGTTCTTGCATGTTCTGGTTTGTAGGAAACGTGACTGAGAATTGGACTAAGTAAGTGATACTTACATGCTCTGCCAAGAGCTCCTTTGTTAGCAGTCCATAGGAGATTTGTGGGGTATGCAGTAGCGACCCCATCTTGCCTTTAGAGTTACTAAGTGTTGTCTGGTACGAGCAGCATTTGTCTGAGGAGAGAGTGTACAAATGACCCATTGACTGCTTGCTTTTTGTCATGAAGTGAAGCTTCACAAATCATTAAAACTTGTGGCATGACTGGCGGTTGGAACTAAAATACTCCTGCTAGCAGTACTGCATGGAATGACAAAAGCCTGGAGATGGATAGACGGTTGCTTGTTGCAGTGTACATGGCTGTGCTTGAGGAACAGTAAGGAAAACAAAGTGAATATTATTCTAATGTCTCTTGTGTGATGGCAGCAGGAGGACACTTGCACCGTTATGACAAAGTGTTCTTGTCTGCTGCTGATTTATTAATACAATAGAAAGGGTAGCTTATTGTTTTATTTTTGTTGAACAAAGTTATTTACGGTATTTGCAATATAAACAAAAAAGATTAATAGTTTACTCTGTTTAACTTTGCCAGCTTTAGATATAAAGCAGTTCATTTACATGACTGTCTTTTTCATCTTTTTAAACACCATCAAAATGACATATCTTTCTGGGCAAAATAGTAATATCACTTGTGTGGATAAATCCGGCCTCAAATCTCATTTAAAGTAGAGCACGAGGGATGTTAAGTACCTGATACTCTATTAACAGATAATCAAATTAATCCTTTCCAGGAATCTGACATGCAGCATCTCCTCTGTTCAGGAAAACTCATTTGTCAAATTATGTTATATGTGTCAATGGTTATCCCCAACAACCAACCAAAACATATAAAATATAGGTCTTCAATAAGTAAGACAATGCTGTGTGTACTAGTTTCACTGAATACTTAGATGTACTGATGAAATTACCTAAATTAAAGCTTTAAGACTTATCTAAATTAAGTTTTCAGAGGGTGAAAATCTCAGAAGAATTAACAACATTGTGTACATTCTGTCCAATGAAGATGAGATTTGAGCTTGTTGCCAGGAGATGAGTTGCTTATTCATAACTAGTTGTGACAGCTCACTGGTCTCTTAACAGGACACAGCCTGAAAAAAACACCTCTGTTTTTCTTTGACTTTTAAACATAGTCTCATATTGGGCGCTGCCACTGCTCACTGTAGTACAGATTGCAATACTTGTGCAGTTTCTGTTTACCAGGCTTGTAGTAAACATTTTCTTGACTGGCAAAGGACATTTAGCCCAGTTTATTGCTGCATCTTGGTGCTGAACAACACCTGAAACAGAGAAAACTGACTTCATTGTAAATTTGTTTCCTCCACTCTGATTGGAAATAGGTCTTTCCTGTTAGTATAATATACTTTAAACTGGTGGAAATAAGGGACAATCTGTTTTAGCACTATAAAATACAATAGCTGTGCAGTGATAGCTACTCTTAAAACTCATTCTTTGGTCACGTTCTTGTGGATGACTGTAAAAACTAAGAAGGAATAGGTAATTGTTAACTATTCTTCACATGTCGTGCATCTCTTGACCAGGTCTGTTAGTTTCTCTGTCCCTCTTCAGTAGTTTGAGAAGCATATTGACACCAGTGACAGCAAGCACAGTATCCTTCCTGTTGTTTTTCCAGACATTCATTTATTGGCACTACTCTTGACACAGTAACACATTAGTTTCTACCACGGGGCTTTTCTGTTCTTTCCTCCTGGGGGTTTTCATGTTTTATCTGATCCAGAAAGGATGTATGGCATTGTCTTTTGTCAACTGAAAACACAGTTCTTCCAGCAGGATTTTTTTCACTTCGAAACAGAACTAAAATACAACTCTGGACATGATAGTGCTTTAAAATCGAGTATCTTTGGCTGTCTTTGCCTTTTGGAACTTGTTCTCATTCAGTACTAACTCTCATGTTTTTCTCTTGAAAAGGAATTTGCATGCTAGCTGAGAAGAGATATGGTGAGTGAAAAATAAATGCCAGGAATGCTACAATAACTGCTAAGCAAACCCACTAGAATCTAGGAAAAATATTAACAAAAAAATGTTGCCTCTAATGATGTGTGTACCTACCACACGATAAAGATGGCGAACTTATCTGTTAGGAATCAAAAGGATGCTGCCTGCAGTAACATTCTGTTACAATTTATGAATTGGATAATCAAGAAACAAATTTTAAAGGAATGACCAGAAGGTCTCTAGCCTTCTAATTCAACATTTTGTGATTCTGTGATTTTTTTTTTTTTTCAATTCAAAACATGAGATTGAAGATAAGTGGTTTTATCAAAATAATGCAACTATGTGCATTTTAAGAAAAGGTCTTTTAAGGTGACCTGGGTAATTGTGAGCCAGATAGTCTGATTTCACTTCTTCTGCCCATCCCAGAAATTTACATAATGGAAAATAAGAGATCATCAGTACAGTAGTGACTTGACAATGTAAGTCTTAACTTACGAATTTATATCTGACTGTAGGTTTGCTCTTGATGATATGGCAGATAAGTAGAAATCTCTTGAGAAATTTAATTGAATGTTCAACTAGGCCTGTGTAAATTAAATCCATTTTAGTGTTGCCAGAGGTGTAGGTGCAGACTGGAAGTTACAAGAAAAATTAACAACCCAGGCTGAACAGACCAACATGGGGACAGAATAAGGGATTGTGTTTTGAGTAGTTGTGGCTTTGGAAGAGTATGTGAAACTCAAAAAAGGCAAGCCTGCTCAGCATGAACTTCTGGTGTGAAATCCTTAGCAAAAGACCTATGAGCATTTGGGTTTATAAATAGTAACTTCAAATATGAGGAGGAATTTATTTCCGTTAAAGTCATTAATAAAACTTATAAGACTGCTGTTGGTGTGCTGCAAGCTTCTTAGTAATAATGTTCTTAGAAGGATTTGTAGAAGCAGTAGAAAGTCGTGAAAAGTTAGGGGACTGGTAGTTGTGCCTCCTGGACACATGAATAGTCAGGATGTGTACAGGATGCAGTCCAGATATCTCTCTGAAAGGAGTCTTTAGCTTAAGTACTACTTATTGATGTGACTATAAAGGTATCTTGACACTTACTCCTTATTTTATGCAGATGATCAGATTGTTGCTCTTGAACTTTTTTAATTTTACTTTGCAAGACACAAAAGAACAGCATTTTTATCTTACAGTTTTGGTCCTGAGAACTATAAATTATGCTGCAGGAGTCTGGATATTTATCTCACCATTTTGTCAAAACAAAATGTCTGGTTTTTCAAGTGCCTTGCAGAATTTTTGCAACTATGAAGATTCAATGCTTACTAATTCATTGCTCACAGGTTTTGTTTGCTAACTAATCTTCTGTCAGAACTCAGTCCATATATATATATATAAATAGAGATATATATATATATATAAAAGCTGTAGATAAGCAACATATCTGTTGATTGGGGAAAATAAGGCAGTTCATTAAAAAACCCCAAAAAACCAACAAAACAATAACCAAATGCTATTTACTTTAATCAGGAGCAATGTAATGTGCTTTGCATCTGTCATTGTGTCAGGGGTATGTTTTTGAAGATGTAAAAGCTCTGTGATTTTTACTTTGTTTTTTCCCCTAGACTGTGATTTTTGCATTGTAACCTGTCACATTATACCAGTGGGAGAAGGGAAGGCTGTGTGTATAATGACTGCTCATAGTGTAAACAATATGTAATTTAATCTCTGTTTAACTTTTCTTTGTAAAGGCAAATACTGTCTAAAAGGGACTGAGTCATTTCTGGCAAAGACTAAAGGGGAAATCAAAATGAAATTTAAAATGGAAAGCTTGGCAGCACATTCAAGAGAAATGGGAGATACAGGAATAACTGAGAAAGAAAGTAGAAATTGAGACAATCTAAGCACAGAGCTGAAAGACAAAAAAGAAATATATACAGGAAATATATCCCATGGCATAGAAAAATATATGAGAAATAAAGGAGGTACTTGTCATGAATGGAGAAGGTGCTAGGAAAAGATGTTACGAAAAAGAAAACCAATGTCAAGAGACATTAATAATCACAGGAAGTAGATAACTTCTATTGCACAAAAATGATTCTGATAAAACTTGTTAGCTTAGTACAAACAGCTTAATTATTTGACTTAAGAACCATTTCTTAAGGTTTCTAACACAAATTTTTCTTCTTAAAAACCACAGAGTGACTGGATCATCAGTTTGGTTGTGAACTTCAGGCACATAATGCAGTCTGTAACTCAACTCAGTAGAATAGCTGGTAGTACCAAAATACCAAAGATCATTGATTAATAGAAGAAAACCAGAAAAACAAAAAACAACACCCCCAAGATTCATTGATACCATTTACTTTGCCTGGATGTGTTTGGCTACAAAGGCATGTTGAAAGACTGATATATTACAGTCGATTCTAGTTCCTAGGAATAAGTTTTGGAGAGAGGAAGCATTTTTCCCCTGGCAGATTCCCCAAGATGTTTCTTATAATCCTGTTCCTTACAGCTGTACTCTTGGCAGTCTATTTTATGTCTTACCTTTTTAAGATCTCCATTCCTTCCCTGTCCTTCCTCTTGATACCTTTGTTTCTTCCCTTCACTGCTTATATATGCTCCCTTCTTTTACCAACTTCTCCCTGACACTTCACCTTGTAGGAGGTGGGGGACTGGAAGCCCTGTCCTTTACCACTTCTGCTTCCCCACTGGCAAAGCTCCATGCTGATCTTCTGTCCCTCGATGGCTCTTTTCTTCAATTTCCTGATGGCCGTTCAGATTAATTCTTCTCCTTTCTCTTTCTCCATTCCCTTTTTCCACAGTTTAAATCAGTCCTTCTCTGTGCCAGCTAATAGTGAGGGAACATTTAAGCCAGAAGCCAGACATTGTCCACGCTCTCACATCTGGTTCCCTCTGCTACTGTAGTAATTCCCACAGAAAGAAGAGATGATGCTTAGGCACGAGTGGTTGTGGTTGGTGTATTGAGTAAATTCAAGATTGTTGCTCTTAGTCCAGGGACCATTTTTTTTACAAAGGTAACAAAACTAGCAGGTTAATAGTGCTTATGCAGGTACACTTAGAGTGAAGAAGACAAAGATATGAAAAGCAGGCAAGATGAAGCACAAAAATTGCCTACTACTCTAATAATAATAGCAGAAGAGAAAATTAACTCAAGACTGTCATGGTTTTTGGTTCAGCTAGATGGGATGTGAAGCAGTGTGCGACATCATCTGGAATTACCAGATTTAGGAGGCATTTATATGCCAGATTTTCATCACATTTATTCTGAATTTTAAGTCATCTGTGATGTTGACTGACTGGTGTGAAGTGCCTTGGATTTGAAGGCCCTTTAAAAATTGAGAACGTATAACATTTCTACTCAGAAATGCATGAAACTTGTGCCAAGGAAGCTAATACAGCTATTGAAGTAAATGGAAATTATACAGTTTAATTGAAGTATTATTAGCCAATGCCAGGTAGTTCAAGTATTATTAGCTGGTTGTCCAGTGCATGCCAAATTTTTATGTTCAGATCTTCTAAAGCAAAAATGTTGAATATTTCTAATAAGCTAATATATGCACAGACTTTCTCATATGAGTTTTTCAAAAATATCAGTAGTGTGAAGCCAATGAATATTTCATTACATTCTGAGATGCCTCAGTCAACAGTAACTCATCTCTCTTGTCCAGGAAACCAGCTTTGGAAAACTTTTGAAGAAGATAAAGATAGTATCTCTTAAGAATTCTGTTTGCAAATCTTTCCCTGCTGATGGTAGAGAATCACCAGAGTATTTATGTTTTATTTAAGAAGCAGCATTTGAATATATAATTGCTAATTTGTAAAATGTAAGTAGGGGAAGTTGTAGTCAACCAGACAAAATCTGTCTTATCTGCAGTTAACTGATGGAGTTGAAGTATTTTTGTGCGTTTGTTTTTCAGCTTATTTGTAGACTGTAGCTGAACAACATAATCAAATAGGCATTTTAATGCTTTTCAGTACAGCTCTTTACTTAGGAACCATCACTAGGATAGTTCTCCTAGATTGTTATAATGGGATAGTTTCCTCCCATCTCTTTTGATAGTCTTTGTCCCTGTATCCATTATTCCAAAAAATCATGTGTTTCCATCTCAAAGCAGTCTAGAGCCTCTAGGAAAGAAGCAACTTGGATGTATGAATGGACCTGTCCAGTCCTGTGGGCTTTACTGAGCTTTTGGTTTCAGAAGTAGAGTGCAGAGCACAGTTGCAGCTTCTACTTTGGAAGTCATGATAATTGTGGTACATCTCATTAGCAAATTTTTACAAGCTGAATCTGTGGATCCTTAAGCAGAGAAACTAACGAGAGCCAAGCTTGTGTAGCCATGAGTTTAGTTTAGGTGTTAACGTCACCAAATTTCATGTGTCATCTGAAACTGGACAGCCTTCCTTGCCTTTCCCACTATTCTTTAAAACTGTCAGCAAAAGCATATCCTTCAGGGAGGAATCCAGTGTGACTTTTTTAAGGAAAAGAGTTTGTAGAAGTCTTGTTTATGATTTTACTGGTTAAAGAAAATGTCAACCTAGTCTACGTGTTTTGAAAACTAAGGGAGTTTCTTTTTTCCACAAAGAAGGAACATTCCATGAAGCATTTATTGCCTTGTAAAATGAGAAAATCATCAAGTTTTGTAATATTTGTGGCTGAAGTACTATCTGCTTTATCCTGTTGCTCTTGAGAGTCCAGAATTTTCATAGCACAGGACTGGTTACATTTGCAGCAGCAGATGTAACCAGTCCTGGACTTCATGAGGGTGAATTTGGCAGTGGTTTAAAATTAGAATGAAGCAGAGTTTCTTTCCCTCTGCCTGTGTAAAATGCCTGCATGTAACAGCTGAATGCCTTGCAGAGGTGTAGTAGCCTTGCAGCCAAAGGTTTAAGTGAGTATTGCTGGGCACCAAAGCTACTGTACAAGATAAGCGTGATAGGCATTGCCCCTAGATCACTCCTGCCTTCAAAAAGAGCAAGCATGAGGGTCTAGGGAACTACAGCCTGGCCAGTCTTACCTCTACCCCTGAAAAGATGATGGAGCAACTAATTTAGAAAACTATTCCCCAGCCCATGAACAACAAGGCAACCCTGATGACATATGATGAACAGACTGTATTTCATAAGATCCTCATAAAGAAGCTGGTGAAGTATGGGCTGCATGAGCAGATAGTGAGGTGGACTGAAAACTGTCTGAGCAGACAAATTCAGAGAGTGATAATCAGCCATGCAAAATATAGTTTGAGGACAGTAACTAGTGGTGTACCCCAGGTCCAATCCTGTTCAATGTTTTCATAAATGATCTGGGTGATGAGGCAGGTGGCACTCTCAGCATATTTGCTGATGACACAAAACCAGGAAAAGCAACTGATATGCAGAGGAACCTCAGTAGGATGGAGAAATGAGCTTGGCAGGAACGTCATTCAGTTCAGTGAGGGCAAGGGCAAAGTCCCACACCTGGGGAGGAACAAACCCATGCACCATCACATGTGAGGACTGCCCAGCTCTGCAGAAAAGTTGTGGACACCAAGTTGACCATGTAAAGCAATGTGCCCTTGCAGTAAAGAAAGTGAATGGTATCGTGGTGTGCATTAGGAAGCTTGCCAGCAGGTCAGGGGAGGTGGTTCTTACCCTTTGCTGTATCCAGTTCTAGGCTCCATAGTACAAGAAATGTGAACATATTGGAGAGAGTCCAGCAAAGGACTGACAAAGATAGTTAAGGTACTGGATTATCTCTCATTTGAGGGAATGGTTAAAGAATGCTTAAATGCTGGGACTGTTCAGCCTGGAGGAAAAAAGGTGCAGGTGAGACCCCATCATTGTGTGCAAATATCTGAAGGGATTAAGTAAAGAGAGTAAACTGTCATCATAACCATTTTAAATTGTCACCATTGTCCAGATTCAAGTTGATTCTTGGTTTTTTAACTCTGATCTTAGACTGCTGGGATGAGTTTAGATTTTTCATTTCCATATCATTTTTTTCTGTCACAAAGTAATATAAATTCATAGAGCGTTCCCTTTGCAGAGTAAGTCTTCTCTTGTTTAAAGAGTTTCAGTCTTTTGGAAATGGTAAGTGTTGTTCATCAAGTACTTTGGTAATCATTGCAGCTCACCAAGGACAGCAATAGTACCTCAGCTATGGCATTGTCTTTACAGTATCTGTAAATTTTCCCTCCTTGAACATCTGCTACAGCTCAAGAAACCTGCAGTGATGATGAGGTGCTGTTGAATTTATGTATTTCTACATCATTTCACCTCTATAGGTAGTATAGTTTGTAACTGCCTCGCTAAACTTCACATGAACATGATTTACATTCTCTGGGACCAATTCTAGATGTGGCATACCTCTTCAATCATCACTAACAAACATCTATGAAATATACCTCAAGTGTTTTTCCACTCTCATTTCATACTATGATAGCTGAAATGTTATCAGAATCTTATTACATCTCCCTCATCTCACAAGATGACTTTGTAATTACATCCATGAAAATTACTAGAAGCAGATGTGTAAAGAGGGAGCTATTTTTCCATTTCTCGATAGTAAGATGGCCCCCTCTTGCAGGAGAGAATGCCCTAGAAACAGTGTAAAACCCAGGAGCCCCCAAACTTTACAGGGGCAAAGTGAGTTGGAAATTAAGAGCCATTCATCTAGGAAATTAGAGCTATTCATCTAGCATGCAGACATCTTTTTCCTATGCTTAAGACTTACATATAAACAGTCATCAAACCTGAAATCCTTATTAAGCTACTTCTGGTTTTCTTCATTTGTTTTTTTGGTGATAATGCTGCTTGATTTTCACCATGTGCCTTTATCTCTACTCATGCAGAGAGTCCTCTCTAAGAAGCTGACCTTTAAATGAGTGTTTAGCCACCAACAGGCAGTGAGGAGCTGACTGCTGCAGATTGAAGTCTGAAGGTAGAAAGACAACTATTCTTGATTGGGCCAAGGAATACCACATAGTTTCCTCGAGGGTCTGAGTCTGTCAAGGGCTCTGGTTTTTCAATCTACATTTAGTAATTAGATAGGTCTCCCCCATCATCTTCATCCTTAGTGTTCAAAGGAAATATGTTCATGATTTGATACCAATAGTAGTACTGATGGTGAACCAAGTACTACATTTCTTTGAACTTGTGCAGTATATCTGTTTTGTCTGATGTTTTTTTCAACAATCTAGGGCTATCAAGCCTACATATTCAGGCATGTTGCAGGCCATAGGTTCTCAATAGTTAATAACCATGAGATTAGAGAGAAGTCTGGCATTTATTACTTTTTAATAAGAATGATTCAAAGGTTGCTCCATGGACATAAATGAAAGAGATTCCTTATTTGTAGAAAACATCTATCATGACTCTTAGAGTTAGGAACAGAGGCCATTTGGTGCTGTTTGACATCCATAGTGCTGGAAGGGAACACCTAACAGCAGTATAGCATAATAGAGTCTTCTGAGAGCTGCAGCCATGCATCTAGGCAGTCACTGGATACACCAATATGCCTTTTGAAGAATCGTTGACGTCTTTAAGGCCTTTTCTGTGGAATGTTTTAAAGGCCTTGCTTGGATTAGTAGGCTCAGGAGCAAGCTTTCATATTGTGGGATGGGTGGCAGGTTTGATATGTTAAACATCAGTTTAATGGATGAAAATTATTTAGGCCGTCACAGCTGGTCTGCTGTACATACCAGTTTGTAAGTACTGATTGCTGTTTTCATCTTAAAGAGGGATCCACTTATCCAATTTGGGGTTTATATTTTGCTTTTTCGGCCAATTTTCACTCTCTTTCCTCCTAGCTGTAAACAGCTTGATTTGTTCTTGAAAGGGGGAAAAATACTTCCATTGCTTTACAGTATTTGCAGAAAGAAGCATTAGCCTAATAAAGGCCATGTAAATTAATGTCTTTAATGTGTTAGATTTTGCCATGTAAAATGGAAACACTACAGTGGCTTCTAAAACTTCTCTGAAGAATGTCCGTGTTTTGAGAGTGGACAGAACAGCTACCTTGGGATTAATACCCATTTACCTAGAACAGTATTTTTGCATCTTCAAAGCAGGATGTCTTGTTACCTCTGTTATGGTGTCTTTAAGAGGATTCTGATCAGCTCTATACTTGTAGCTTTGTGCTACAAAAGAAACTTGGGGATAGATGGTCTCCATTATTCGTAAAAGGTGCTGTCTGTGTCTACAGAGTAGATACCACACCTGAGAGGCAAAACTTTTTCCTCTTACATGCATGGAATGCGCACAAGCCATCTCATACTTGGGACCTGTGGTGGGTTGACCCACCTGGATGCGAGGTGCCCACCAAAACTGCTCTGCCACTCCCTTTCTCAGCTGGACAGAGAAGAGACAAAAAAAATGCAATGAAAGACTCATGGGTCAAGGTAAGGACAGGGAGAGATCACTTGCCAAGTACTGTCATGGGCAAAAGAGACTCAACTAGGGGTAATTAATTGATAATGAGAAATAAAAATTAAATCTTAAAACACCTTCCCCCCACCCCTCCCTTCTTCACAAGCTCAATTTCATCAACAATCTTCTCTATCTCCTCCCCCACAGCAGCACAGGGGGTCAGGGAATGGGGTTGCATCATGTGTTATCTCTGCCTCCCCTTCCTTTTCAGGGGGAGGACTCCCCACACTCTCCCCTGCTCCAACATGAGGTCCCTCCCTCAGAGAGAGGCCTCCATGAAATTCTCCAACATGAGTTCTTCCCCCAAGCCACAGTTTTTCACAAACTGCTCCAGTGGACGTCCCCCACAGGGTTGTCAGTCCCACCAGCAAACCTGCTCTAGCATGGGCTCCTCTCTCCCCAGGGCCACAGGTCTGCCAGGGCCCTCCTCCAGTGTGGGCTTCCCATGGGGTCACTGCCTCCTTTGGGGATCCACCTGCTCTGATTTGGGGCTCCTCCATGGGCTGCAGGTCTGGATCTCTGCTCCCCTATGGACCTCCATGAGGGGCAGGGGAATCTCTTCTCTGGTGCCTGGAGCACCTCCTTTCTCTCCTGCACTGACCTGGATGTCTGCAGGGTTGATTCTGTGACATATTCTCACTCCTCTGGCTGCAGTTGCTGTTCTGTGGTTGGTTTTTTTACCATTCTTAACTGTGTTATTCCTGAGGCTCTACCACAATCACTGAGGGGCTCAGTCTTGACCCATGGTCGGTCTGTCTTAGATCCAGCTGGCATTGGCTCAGCCAGATGTGGGGAAGCTTCTGGCAGCTTCTCACAGAAGCCATCCTTGTGGCCCCCCGTTACCAAAACCTTGCCTTGCAAACAAAATGCAGCAACGTGGCTGAAAGAGTGGTTAAGGCAGCTGAGTAATTCTCAGTTATTCTTCCATTCCTTGGCAAAGTTAAATCATTTAAGTCTTTGTATGTGTTGTACAGAGCATTTTTAAAAGCTGTAATGATGACTTTGCAGCAATCACAGTCATGCTGCATTAGTAGTTATTCTTATCACCAAGTTTTTCCTAGTAACTAACTTACTTTTCCTTGGTCCATTTTGGTGTTATTTTCTGTTCTCCATGTCCATGGAAAAAGTATTATTTCCTTTTACTTGTGTTAACCTTTTTAGACTGAAAAGTCATTATCTTGTCCTCTCTTGAACATTTTTGTCTAGACTAAATAACCCCAATTTTTCTACTGTTTCCTAATGATCTCTATTTTTAAGGCAGCCATTCATTTTTTGTTCTTTTCTGTTCTTCTTGCCTATGTATTTTTTGAAATGCATAGCCTGTCAACAGGGAACTGCAAGGCTAAAGTAGAATCTATGAGTTAACCCATTTAAAAAAAAAATTAAAGTAAAAATATTACATTATAAGTAACCATGTTGTCTGATACCAGCACATTATTTATAACCTAGAGCCTGAGGCTTTTACTGTTGTTCTTATGGTAAGTTTGAAACTTGCTAAAGAAGGCACTTTAATGAGCTCAGCAGAACTCTCCGGACACATCTGCAGTTTCCCATAAACAGCACTTCGCTCACCACTGCTTGCTACATTTCTTTACCCTCCCTCTCTCCAAAAATGCTCTTGTGGTCACTAGGCTCTGATAAAATCCTATGCAGCTGTCTCCCAGTTCTTACTCCAGCCTGCATAGGTAAACACTGTGCCAAACACTCAGTGGTTTTTTATGCAGAAGTAGCAGTGAGATCAGACTGAGATAGTAATAGAAAGTAAAGGCATGCCTTCAACCATTTTTTTGTTTCTGTACATTCAGTTTTGGATGAGAGGCATATAGAGAGGGAGTGTTGTCTGAATTTCCTGCTGGTGCTCTGATGATGAAATGGCTTGGTGATGGCCTTGCTTTAACTGTCTTGTCCAGAATTGTGCACATTTAGATCAGCTCAACCTTTACTTCATACACTCTAGCGAAAAACTCCTTCCTCAGATACCGTACATTTCAAACTGATGAAAAGCTGGATAGCAGTGTAAATAGTTAACCATTAAGAATATTCTTGAGCAAGGATACTTCTTAGGATGTTCTTCCATTGAATATTCTTACCCTAATGTTTCAGTATCTTTTATTAATGAACAATATGATAGATATGAAAGCTGAAGATAAACTAATTCATGTTACAAATGTCTTTCCAAACTATTTACCATTTAACTGTAAGTCATAATTCTGTTCTTGATTGGGTGTTGAAGCTTGCCTGCTCTGTAGAGGGAGTCCCTCCAGATGACTCCCAGTAGATAGTTCTGTCTGGTCTTGACCCATGTAGTACTTAAAATTCTAAAAGTTCAACATGAATTTTTGATGCTTCTTTATAGATGCAGATGAGGTAGTTCTTATGCAGCTGGGCCAAGACTGAGGTTTTAGTTCTCGTAAGGGTTTCTTTTTTCCCAATTACCATAGATTCCACCTGTATTATACTTCTTCCTTATACTATGCCCTCCTGTTCTGAATTGGTCCTTTATTCAAGTTCAGAGCGTTATATGAATTTTGCTGCTAAATTTCTGCATGTTTTCTCAAAGACTGTCTCTTGTCAGTTTCTTTACTAAAAATCATTCAAGCCGTACTGCCTCTGTTGCTTCACAGTTCTATCAAATCATATTCTCAGGTATATCCTTTTTCAATTTAGACATATCCCAACTTACAATTCATATGGAGAACCTCTTTAAAAGTTCTTTATCCTGGCTCATTGCTTTCAGATTCACCTCCATCTCTCCATGCTCTACTGCATCAAATACAATTAGATGTCATCTTTAATATTTTTTCTGGTTTATTTCATGTCTCACTAGTCATCTCCTCAAACATTAAGATACTGATTTTTTTTACCACCTTCATATGAAAAATAAGGATATTCTTGATTGCTTATTTTTCAGCTTGCTTCTCTAGTGAGCATCTCTTCAGTTTCTTCCCATGGACTTTACGAATCAACCTCTGCAGTCCTTCTTAAAGATTTTATTCATTTTGATTATAGATTGTTGGTCA
The DNA here is from genome assembly GCA_013397075.1 of Rhabdornis inornatus. Lineage (NCBI taxonomy): Eukaryota > Metazoa > Chordata > Aves > Passeriformes > Rhabdornithidae > Rhabdornis > Rhabdornis inornatus. The sequence goes on along the minus strand of VWZS01010225.1, from coordinate 922,344 downwards.
CATAGTTGACAATAGAATTGTACAATATCTCAAGTTAGAAGAACCTTTAAGGATTGGGGAATTCAACCCCCTGCTTCTCTCAGGTCTACCTAAAACTGAACCATATGGCTAAGAACGTCATCCACACGTTCTTTGAGCTCTGACAGGCTTGGTGCTGTGACCAGTCTCTTAGTGAAGAACATTTGCCCTCTCTGAAAATGGCCTTATGCATCTTCATTAGATTTCTTCGTGTTCTGTTGCTGGTCACCAAAGAGATGATGAACATCTGTGTTGTGTAAGTTATTCTGGGACATGGAAGCTCTTTTTAACTAGTTTGTATGGTGCATCAAACTGGTAAATAATGTTACCTCCAGATTAAGGAGATATTTGTCCAGAAATGTAGTGAATACTGAGAGTGCATTAATTAAAATGTATGCTAGCAACTAACTGGTAAAAGCAGATTCATACCATGGGAATATACCAAATATGCCTTTGGAAAACATGCTGCAGGTAGGCTTAGTAGGAACTTTCTCCCAATTGCTTGTCTGTCTAATAAACATTGGGCTCTGAGTAAGGCTATTACAGATTTACGTTCTAAGTAGAAATAACGCTAGAAATGACTGAGATTTTGTCCTGTCAGTGATTTCTGTGAGGGATCAGACTAGAGGGGGAAGATTAGCCCTGTAATTATTTTGCATATGCATTATCAGTGAAGGAAAAACTAGAGGAAACTGTGTATCTGGTTTTGCATAGACAATGTTCATAAAAGAATTGGAACTCTGTCTGCACTAATTTAATTTAAAAGAGATTGGAAGTTTGTAAAAGTTAAAATACTTGGGTAGGAGAGTTGTGTCTTGGTTTTTAACTGAACGATATAAGGTATGATTTAAAGACTGTTCTAAAGAGCACTTGAAATTCCTAATACTGGTGGAGGGAGCTGGGAGGAGACCTGATATTCTTCTGTAATAGGAATCTAAGAACTGTTGCTGGAGAGCTTGGAAGTAAAGAAATCAAAATGACAAGTTTGCTTTTCATGTTCAAATCTAGCCGAAAGTTATAAAGCGAACAAGTGGCAAAAAATGATAAGTTAATACGTTTTTTACAACGTAAAGCTTTTTTAATAAAAAGAGGTAGGTGGGACAAGGAAATCTTAGTCTTTACAGTTCTTGGAGATAAATCAGACTTTGTAACTATTTGCAATTGATCCTACTATCTTAGGTTTTCAAGATCAAAGCAGTGCAACTGGCAGTAAAACTTCTTCCAGCCTTCAACACACCTACAGGTATACCATGGGCAATGGTGAATCTGAAAAGGTAATGCGTTTTCTTTTGTGAAGTGTGGTCCTCCCCCTCCCTCCAACTTAAAATTAATAATGGCATACATCAGTTTTTCTTAGTAGTGGAACTGTATAAAATGCAGAAAAATTGCCATTCCTGGCATATTAGAAAAAATTTGATAGAGTTCAGCACATTCTAACTCATTAACTGCAATAAATTTTGATCCTGGGTTTTTTTAACGATTCTGCAATAAGCATTAAATTTGCCAGTGAACCACACTGAGTGTATTATTTCTAAAGCTTAATAATTATTTCTTTAGTCATGACAAAATCTGTTAAAAAACAAAATTGTTTGCAGGACATGGTTGAACTTACTGGGCTTTCTGTACTGTGTGAGCTGTATGTTACCTTTAGAAGATTTCTAGTGTTTGAGAAGATGATGGGACTCTGAAGTTATTATTTCATTTTACATTTTAGCTTGGGTATAAAGTCTGATGTGCTGAAGTCAACTGCAGTCTGTGCAGATGGAGAGGCTCCTTTAGATGACTGTTCAGATCAGACTGAACTTGGATGGTCTGCATTGCCTCATGGAAGACAACTGCCTTGCCTAATATCTGTTGTATTCCTTGCTCAGTGCTAGGATTTCCCTCAGATTTTGAGAGAGCATTTTTGATGCAAAGCATTCTTTACATTTTCACTACGTCCTTAAACAGCAGCTGAATTGGGATGTATATCTAGATTGTGTGTACACTTACTCATAACTGAAATCTTTTATGAGAGGAAGCAGAAGTAATCTTCAGAAATAGTTAACTGCAGAAATTAAAATACCCAGTCCTGAAAGGTGATGAAAACTCCCAGATTAGATTAAACCAGAGGTAATTTAGGATTTAGCAAGGTGGTATCACTTAGAGTGCAAAAGGTAGGAAGTATGTGACACTTTCTGCTGATTCTTTAGGTGAGCCTGAGGAACTAATGTATTGTGCCAAAAGTAAGCATTGTGTATTCCTGTGTAGACACGAGATAGGGAAGCACATCCCACACAAGTAAAGGGAATGCAGCAGATCGGCAGGACAAGGCAGCAAACGCTGCCACCTTCACAACTTGTCTTGATGCCTTGAGGAGCTGGAACAGAGGCTACACACAGAGTTGAGGGAAATAAAATGGGTATTTATTGAGAGGCCTACGAAAGGCCTACAAAAGCCACACCCTAGCAGTATGAGTGCCACTGTCGTGGCTCCTGCCTGCATGGCTCCAAGATGGAAGCAAAGGAGGGCTTGGTCACAAAATCTCACACTTTTATAGGTTTTGGTTCATTTGCATGAACCCACCCTCCACGTTTCCACGTTGTTTATGCTAGGGCCTAAAGTTTGCAGAAACTGTCCTTGAGTTCTCAACTGGAATAGGACTGTTTTGTCTTCATCACCCTAGCACATCAGAAAAGCACATCCAAGCAGAATAGAAAAACTTAAAACTTAAGGCATCAGTCTTACCTTGATTCTTGTTCTTAGGAACATGCAGTGAATAAAGAACAACTGCAGTTGAGCCCAGTGTTAAGTCATCATATTTATGTGGCATCGTAGTATTACATTATTTAAGCCTAGGACTTTTTGGTGATGAGGTTATGGTATCTTTATTCCAAAAAGACCCAGCCAGTGAACCAACTCATCAGTCAAATCGCAACTCCTGTAATCTTAAATGTGGGTTAAAATATTGTTGCTACTTGTTTAATTGGCTCTTGTAGTTGTGCTGTACACGGTAATTTTGAATTCTCTGTTGTCTTCTCCCTTACTTTACACATATTTGTTGGAATTCAGTGGTGTTGGTCGAAACTGGGGCTGGGCTTCTGCTGGCAGCAGCATCCTTGCTGAGTTTGGTACTCTGCACATGGAATTTGTCCACCTCAGCTATTTGACAGGGGACCCTGTATATTACAACAAGGTGAGTCTCAAAAATCAGTATTTTTACCATACTTCTTATCATAAATTGCATTAAAGGGGAAGTACTTTCTCTACTGAATTCTGCTTTCATTCTTGGTAGCAGGTAAATATTTTCATACTTGTATTTCTGTTACCAAATAGTTATCTTTTTCAAGTAGAAATATATGACAACATAGGTTTTCTTATTTGTTTCAGAATACTTTTAAAAATCAGGATTTTTAAGCATGTTTATTTGAGCAGCCCTTTAAAACAAAAAACGTACAAATCTGAGGAAAGTCCTCAAGAAAGTTTGTGGTACTAAAAATGAAAGAAAAATAAAGAAATATTAAATTTAACTATGTGCAGAGGGCAGATGAACATTGTTAGTGGTGAACCTGATTCTTTATTTAATTTAGGTCATGCACATTCGGAAGTTACTTCAAAAAATGGATCGTCCTAATGGACTTTACCCAAATTATTTGAATCCAAGAACAGGCCGGTGGGGTCAGCGTAAGTATTCTTATTTTATTAATTCCTGATTAGAAGTCTACTTCTTACTTTGTTGCTAAGCATTTATTTTGTAGGGCACATTGCTTGAAAACAAAAAACACAGAAGGATTGCTTGAACTTGAGATCTCCTGAAATGAATCTTTGCCTGTCGCTGTCTTAAGTCACAGAGCTCACGTTTTAGGGTACTTTCTGAAAACAGCTTCCAACTTAATCTGATGCCTATCTTTATGCTTCTCAATCAATAAAATCTTCCGTAATAAAGAGTAAGGCTGAAAGTATTTCCTCATTTTAATTCTGCTCCTGGTTTTGTTCTGCAAACCATCTGGTAAGCGGATTATTTTAAGGTGACATGCATTAATGCATGTTTGTGGTGGTTAAATTGTGTTAGGCACTGACATCTACAAACATAATTCATCTACTTAGGGACATGTGAAATGGCATGATGAACTTCCTTATAGATGTAAAAAAAAAAAGCTTTGGAATGAAAAGAAAAACCAGGTATTGTTGCTGACTATGTAAGAGGAGAGCTAAAACATCAAGAGAGAGACACAAACACGATTCCTGTCTTGAAACGGTTCTTTCAAAAAAGGTTGAGTGGTTTTGTGTTTTGATAGTGGCAGTGATAAAAGAGAATTTTTTCTTCAAGGATTCTAGTTCTATTTCATTAAATAAATGCAGGTCTATTTAGGAAAACCAAGCAAGGTGATCTATTTCTGTCTTGTTTGACATCATTGATAGGTTTTTGGGGATTTCAGTAGTTGGCTGTAAATATCCAGCAGAACATGTTATGGCTTGCAAACTGAGAATCTGCTTCTGACTTTGAATCCAGTATGTGAGGGAGGTGAATATAGCTGTCATTGCAGTCATTGTGAAATACTTGTCTAATCCCATTTTTAAAGCCAGAATTCTCTCCAAAGCATCTTACGTCTTTGAGTGAATCATCATAATATCTGAGATGGGCGAATGGATTGATGGGACAAATTCTCCCGATAAATTCAAGTTTAACAACACATTCAGAAATAAGAAAATAGGCAAATACATATACTCAGGCAGTATTTATTTATTCAAAAGACAAATTTATTATTGTTGCTTTGAAACAATTTTTTGTATTGATTTTTTTTTAATTCCTAACCATCTGCTTGTGCTGGTTTTGTCAAAAGTAATCTAAAGTGACGTATCACCAGGATTCTTTAGAGGCTTCACAGAATCATCGGATGGCTTGGATTGGAAGGGGCAGTAAAGATCATCTAGTTCCAATCCCCTGCTGTGGGCAGGGACACCTTCCACTGGGGATCAGGTTGGCCTGAACACTTCCAGGGATTGGGCATATTCAGCTTCTCTGGGCAGCCTGTTCCAGTGCATCACCCACCTCCACAGTAAAGAATTTCTTTCTAGTATCTAATTTAAACCTATTCTCAGTTTGAATCCATCTCCCCTTGTCTTGTCACTACATGCCCTTGCAAAAAGTCCCTCTCCAGTTTTCTTGTAATAACAATGCACAGAATTAGTATCTCTTGGGAATAAAATTCTCCTTATCACTAAAAATAAACTTAAAGTGAAAAGTTTAACTTTGCAGAAGTTTGGTGGGGCTCAAACATACTATTAAATGGATTTTGCAAGACAGTATATTTGGGATTCAAGTTTAGGATTACAAACTGAGAGTTAAGTTCTGAGGATAAAAAGAAATCTAAATTTATAGAGCCTTTAATTTTTCTATGCTGATCATGAGTCATAAATTTATTTTCTGGAATTTGGTGGTTGGGGTTTGGGTGTTTTGTTTTGTTGGTTTTTTTTTTAGCAAATGAGGTTCCAAATACATATTCAGATGTTCTGGTAATATTTCTAGGATTTTCCCAGGGCAACAATGTCATGGTTTAGGATGGTAGTCTCCAATTTAGTAGTCCTCTGAAACCACACCTTCTGCGTGCCTCTTGTTGGAAGCACAAAAGGCAAAGATCACTGGTTGAGATAAGAAAAATTTATTAGAATAACAGTGAGAAAAGAAAATGAACAGTAACTGCAACAATATTCGTAACAAAAGGTATAAGACAAAGAAACAATTTACATAGAAGACCTGTTCTTTCCAACCACTTTATTCTCCCTGACCAGAAGGGATCTCCTTCTCCTGAGAGGAGTCATTTTCCATGCCTCTGGCAATGACCTGTATTGAATAACATTAGGGTCTGCCCATGCTCCCTCGAAGCTACTGTAAAAAATTAATGCTGTCCCAGATGAAACTAGGACAAACAGCAATTGTAAACCTAATACTGATTTTGTGGGGACTAGATAACAAGAGTCCATAATTCTGCCTTTCCTTTCACAAACCTGGATGGAGTGCTGAGAAAACATCTCTGTTGTATCCCTGGTAGATCACTCTTCAGTGCATCTACTTGCAAAAATTTAAGAAGTTACAGTAAAGGAGCATATGGTCTGAAACACTGGACAGATGAGATGGAGTAGCTGAGGCTTAGGCAGGAATTTCTTCCTTCCTTGCAGAGGTTGTGTCTTGCTACGCATAAATGAGTCGAGTAAGGATGATGCCTTCTCACACAACATCCCAATTCACTAGAGGACTTGTGTCTAAGTTCCCTACACCGTTACTGGCTTGAGTCTCATGGTTGGTATTAGGGCCAGGCAAGGCTTTTATGTTCGCCTCAGAAGGTAATTTCAAAGAGCATTGTATTTGGCTTGTTATATACCTTTGTAGTGTAAAGACTGAGACAACGGAAAAAGTATCAAAGCATAACTTTTCTTTTTCCAGCTTCTGAGAAAGCTGCCCTTTTCATCTTTGCTGTGACCTTTAGTTTGATGCATTTTATCTTGTACAAAGTACTTTCTGCAGATAGTTTCTGAGAATTATTTTGGAACGCTTTATTTGCCTAGATACAAGTAACTCTTCACTCTGACCTTTCTAGTGTTGCTTTTCTTTTTCTTTTTTTCTTTCTTCCTTTCAGCAATTTTTTCTCTGCTCAGACTTTTTTTTTTTGTTCAATTCTATTTAGTTTTTTTTTCATCTGTACAGTTTTGCAATTAAGTCACGAGGAGTGTGAAATAGATAAAATAAATCAGCATAAATGCACTGCTGAAGAACTATGGGATATAGCTGCAATATAGCATCTTTTTAGTGGTGGGTTTAGTGCAATATAGCATAATTTTCTATTTCTGTACCCTTCATTCCAGTTGCGAGTACCTTTATTTGAAGTAATAAAAACATCAATGGTTGACATAGCCCACTGGAGCCCGGGCTAGCTCTTTAGATGCACACCAGCACTGTGCCAGGTGTTGGGAACTGCCCTAGGGCAAAATTTCCTGGAGGCAGAACCTTTAAAACTAGTTGCTCTTCAGTGTGGCCTGTGTCTAGGGTTGGGTAAAGAGGGCGAGGGGCCTCTCATCTCCTGAGGTTCCGAAGAGCTTACTGAGGTTGGAGAATTCAAGGAGAAAAAGCCCCAAACATGTCTGTGCTTTGGATTAAATACGGGGGCAGATCAGCGGGTAGGTAAAAANTCAAGGAAGGTGCTGGAACAAGGGGCGGGGAATGCCAAACAAGGCAGTTTCAGGGGTGGCTACAACTTGGGGACAAACCAACTGGGGAAATTATAGGGGTACATAGGTACAAACCATTATAACAATAAACTGAATAAAATAAACGTGTGCTGCAACAAGTGGTGAGGCAAACTTAGTAGTCAGACCAATTAATGCTATTACTGCCAGTTGATTCTTAGTATTAGACAAAATATATAGTGAAAGAATTAATTTAGGTCAAGTTTTCTCAGCAGTTATATTTTGTCTTTGCCTTTTAATTTATTTTTTAAAGAAAAAATTTACACAAGTCGAATAGAAGGAAAATTGTACCCTTTTAGAAGTATTGCTGTTTCGTTTAATTTTATTCCAACAAATGGATAGGTAAACTTGAATATTTAAAGGAAATTCCTGTTGCAAGATTGTGGAAGAACAGGGAAGCATCATTTTCTGTGGCTTTGGTGTGGCCCCATAGAGCTCTAGACTGGATCCATCTCTACTTGCAAAAAGTACCTTGTGGAAAATTCTTGATACCTTCTACCTTGATAGTTGATAGAGTATTTTGATACCTTCTCAGAGCTGTTTGCACTAGGCACACCATAATTTTGTGGGTTTTAACCAAAGGTACATTGGCCCCCCAGTCCTCTTCACATATCCGGGGTTCTTGAATGGTGATGAGCGAGCTTTTATAGAGGTCTTTCAGGCCTTTTGGGGATCAGCAGTTGTTATGGGATTTTTCTGTGCCTCAGAATATTTCTGTCTTAGCCTCCATAGATCTTAGGCCATGTTGCTGTGTCTTGTCTGGTTTGCCTCGTTTAAATGTATGCTCAAAATGTGGTCTGTGCTCTTCTTGGGTTAGGAGAAGAGGAATGGTGTATGTGATATGCTGCAGTCTTGTCGACATCCTTCTGATGTGAGAGTGCAGGGTCTAGTGAGTCATTTCTGCTGGGGTTTGATTTATCAGAGTGCAGGCTTTTTGATCTCAGTATAAATAGCATGTTCTGCAGTTTCACTGCTGGGAATGATGTGCTGGGGACACTGCCCTGAGATGCGCAGACCATCTTTTTACTTGTTCATCTGCTGGAGCTTACAAAGACATGCACTTTCATTCAAACCAGTCAGTGTTTCTGTTACAAATGCCTGAAAAGTTATAATCAGTGAAGTAACTTACCAGTCAATTAGTAATAATGATTTCATCAAGAAGGATGTGACCATTGCTTCCAGGTTCTTAAAAAGTTGTAGAGATGAGTCAAATCATTATGTCAGTGTGGCATTAATCTATAGCCATGTCTTTGAAGTGATTACGATTTAATTAATATAAATTTTCATTTACATTTAATGCACTTGACATAGCCCTTGAAGAAGGGTTCTGGTGACAGATGACTTCTTTCTTTTTCTGCCTGCTTCAGTGAAGCAGCAGCAGCAGCTGGGGTCTGAAGCCACAGCAGGCAGGACTGAGCAGGCACTGCTGCTTCATCCCATTATTTCTTTCCACTTGAATGCTGTGAACCCCAATCCTAAAAACTGCTGAATGAATGGTCATTGCTAAATCCCCATCCTTTCCAATGCAAATGCTTTGTAATACAACTGGACATTTAATGATGTGTAGCAGCAAAGGGGTTCATTATACCCAGGAGGAGAAAAATGATGGCTAAATATTTGGATGTAAGCTTTTAATGTGCAGGTATTATTACAGCATGGGGGTCATGACAGACAGCTTTTGAATGGGTTCAGCTCAAGATTTGCCAGCTCACTGGGGCACTTACTAGAAGACAGAGCTATAAGGCCCACAGGAATGTTGACAGATTCCATTTTTACTTTTGGGCTAAGGTAATGGTCAAGTAGGAACATGTTATTTACAGTGCTTCTGCTTTGGGGTTTCAGTTTCTGTACGACTGAAAGCAAAATAGCTAGCAGGAAGGATTTTCTAACCTCTCACATTAACCTTCAGTTGACTTTATCAGCTTTTTGTTTACACAGTGTGAGTAGTTGGATTGGTGTGGGCATCAGAACTTTGAATTTAGATGATTTTCAAAAGCAATATCAGTGCTTTCTAGGGAAGCCTCCTAAGCAGATATAACAGATATAAGTTGATTAAAAATCAGGGATTTCAAAATTATGGAAATTGATGTACTGAAGAAAAGTAATTTCTTAAAAACTTAAAATATGTTGAAAAAATTTTAATTTGCATTTGCAAACATGTTAGATGAGAATACCAACTAGAAGAGCAATAACAAAAGAAATGCCAAATCTGCATGTTATTGCAAAGTCAAGGCACGCATGTCATATTTGCACATTTTTGTAAATTGGGCATTCTTCCTTTTTGCTTTCCAACACTGAAAATAAACTACTTAATTTCTTCTGGTTCCAACATCTCTTGCAAGTAATAATGTTATTGAAGGGGAACTCTAATTACTCTTAACTTCAGTTCTCATTTCCTGCATCTGGGCTACCTATGGAGTTACCCGGATTGGTTACTAAGAGGGTTGTCCGTTTAACTAAAGTTGAGATTTAGGCCAAATACGGCTTCTATATGCAAGAAAATAAGCAGAAATAGCATTCTGTGTTAATCTTATATGTTTATTACACCTTAGTGATGTGTGGGCACATTAACAAGTTGCTGTGAAGTAAGCTAGCATGTGAATTTACAGTGCATGAGCTGAGCATTGCTATTAGGAATGTAGTAGCAAACACTGAATTTGTTCATCACTGACGTGATGAACATTCAGGCTGCAGTCTATTCTCTGCTGCTTTATTCATGTCTCCTTACAGAAAACAAGCCCCTTAGTCAGATTTGCAAGTAGTCCTAGTTAAAAGCCCAGTGGGGGACACTCTGTCACCATCTTTATAAGGATTCACTAACAGTGTGATACTGATCATGTGTGATTAACAGTATTAAATGCACTAAATTTAAATTGTCTTCCATGTCAAAGTGATAGTTATCCTTTAAAGACAATAAGAAGATTCGTGCAGGTATTTAGCCTGTTACCCTACCTTAGCCCCTTCTGATGATGGTCTCACTTTCTTGCAGCTTCCTGCACCTGTTACTACAGAGTAGGTAGAGGCATGACCCAGGTGGTGGAATGGGAGAAGCTTATATCCTCTATTTCCCAGTTGGTTGTGCTGTAGACTGGCCTTTAAATAAACTTAATTAAATATCTTTATGGATGTGCATATTGCATTTTCTTCAGGTGATTTTTAATTTTCAACAATAACTGCTTAAATTAAACCAAGCACTTGTAAGTTTAAAATGCTACTTGGAGAAGGCATCTGTGGATTTAATTTATTTGTGTTAGATTTACACTTATTTTAAAATGATGCAATTTACATACATTGGAAAAAAAAAAATCTAAATGACTGTCATTAAATTAGTGGAAATACTGGATGAATATTCCAGGTTTTTTATGCCTGCCTGTACAGCTGGTTTGAGGCTAATGCCCTTGGGCTGAGCTAGGTAATTAGCCAAACTGCTTCATTTAAACTCTTGCAGGTAATAGACAAACTATGAGCAATGCATCCTATCTATTTTCATTTGTGATATGATATTGATCAAATGCATAGCACCATCTATCTATATTTATTTTTCAGAATTTAAAGGAACAGTTTAAGTAAATTGGATGTAAATGTATATGACATGGTTAAAGATCGTAAGAGAACCACTGCATTCAGTAGACTCCAAGACCTGGGGATTCCTCCTTCCCAGCTCTTGAAGCCCTGCCAGATCCAAGTGTCTCCATCCCTGTCTGATGGACGTGATTGCTGAAGTTCCCATTTGCAGTCAGGACATAGTCCAGAGGTGCTCACATGCATTAAGAGGACACTGATGCAACTGCCCATACAGAGAGCCACTGACAGCCCTCCCTTTGCAGCACCCCTCTGTAGTCCTCCACTTCACCTGCAACCTACCCACAGGTAGCCAGGTTTTGATCCTCCTCCTTATGTTCACTGTCAAGTAGATGCATGGACTTGCACCTTTCACAAGTGTCCTCATGCTCATGGACCCTTCAAATATTAGCAGAGGCTCTAAGTCCAATACCTGTGCTTGCACCCTGGACCTGTGTGGCCATCAGCACAGAGCTTGGGTCTTTTCAGATGCAGGTCTCCTGCTGTCCAGCTGGGAGTTTGCGAATGAACTACACATGCACTCAGGATTAAATTCACTGGGAAAAACAAACACACACAGGTGTTTTCAGTTGCTGGCATGCAAACTTAGGGTGCTGTGACACACCATCAGCCTCTGAGCTCTGCCAGCCAGCTCTCCCAACCTCTATGATCTCCAGACCCTTTTTGATGAAGAAGGTGCTCGTGAAGGTCACACTCTGCATATTCCCTTGTGAGAATGCGACCACTGAGAAAAATCAGCATGTCAGCTGAAGTGTATTTCCCTGACAGTGTGAGCTCTATTTGATCCACTGAGAGAGTGGCTCTCTTGAATGCAGGCTTTTAAGGGTGCTGAAGAGATAGAAATCCAGATCCTGATTTATTTATCAGTTACTAGGCCTTTCATTTTTAAACTTAAGCAAGAAACCCCTTCAGTTTTTACACCTGCTTCTGGGAGATAAGACCCTTGCAGATGGCAAGGTGAAGTGAATAATACTGAAGAATGAAGTAGTCTTTCAAAATATTAAAGATATAATGCAGATACATATTTCAGATAAAAATATAGTTGCAGCATAAATTAACAGGTTAATAGTGTAGTTAGAGATAGTGAAATGATGCTAGTATTGAAAAACCTATGTTTGCCAGCTGAAGCTGCTCATAATCTCCTTTAATTATGAAGATGTTTTACATTCTCTCTCCTACCCTTATTTATTTGCTACAACCCTTGGTTAGCACAAGGAATATCTTAAATTATGTCTATTAACACCTGTACCTTCTTTAAAGAAACTAGCAATGCCATGAGTCAGGAAAAATAAAACTGAAATGTAACCTCAAGTTCTGGCAAAATATCCATAATCTAAAAGGAAGCAAAGGGAATTTCGTCAAGTAAACCTGCATATTCCAAAGTATTTTCCAAAAGTCATCAGATAACTGCTTTCTGTTCGGACTTGTGAATAATACTTTCTAATACTTTAACTCACAGACGATTATTTTTCCCTTTTAGCATTTTAGCAAAAGGAAAAGATTTTATCTCTTAAATAGAAATGGTGCAGAATTAAAATAATTGCATATTGTAAAAGTACATGTAGAGTAGTTTCCAACCTGACTGCATTTTTGCACATTTATTTGAATTAGCAAGTACTTTTTTTTTTTTTAATTCGTGTTTGGAACATCATTTATAGAACTGGAGATATGTGATCTATGTGATAGTTAGTTTGCACATTGGTGTAAGCATTTATTTATGTAGGTTTTTCTATTTGAAATCTGCTTTCAGTTTATTACATTATGAACAAATAAAATTACAGCATTATTTTAGACTTCCAGCAGTAGACCTGCTGTTGCATATGAGGAGTTGGGGGTAGTTCTTTGTGTTTTAATCTTTTTTTTTTTTTGCTATCTTGGCAGGTGTCCTTAATTTTACTCTCCAATTTATTTTGTGTTGTTCTGTCCTTAGGAACATGCATGTGTTTTGAATAGAAAATAATCTGTGTAATCTCTGCTGGGATATTCCCCTTGCCCTTTTGCTTTACAACCTTATACAAATGTAATTAGCTGTGTTCCAAGAAAAAGCTGCATTCAAATGTGTTTATTCATTAGAAGCCAAGAGCAAGATAATCTGTTAAAACCTTAATTTAATGAAATGCAGCAGAATTATGCATTACAGGGAATATGCTTTTATAAGACTACAAGGTTATGATGTTTTGCTGGTCGGCTGAGCAAGATGCTGAAAAACGTGAACAAATAAAAGCTTTGTTTGGCGTGTTAAAGATTCTAGTGTTATTGGAAGGTTAAACATGTATATGAATTATGCATTTGAAAAGGAGTGTCTATAAATAATTCCCAAAGAAAGGATTTGGATATGGTATAACTTTGGGTTATGAGAATGCTTGCATACATTGCTAGGCAAAGAGATGAATATTTTTAGAGCATGATCTCAGTGGGGAGCGCATCAATATCTAGAATTTGTGATTCGTCCCACAGCAACTTTTCCATTTATCTTTCTCACTGTGAATTCAGTAAATTCATCTGTATTAATGAAGTCTGACTTGTTTAGGGTACCGCCTGATATTTTTGAGAGTTTACACTGATGGCTTTGAAGACATTAACTTAAAATGGTTGGGGAGTAAAAAGTTATCGTTTGACAGATGCTCTGTGAGTTTTAGAGTTTGATTCCCTGTGGAATCTCATTATTTCTTTGATAATTTTATGCCTAGATTTATGCCAATGCCTAGAAAGCTGCATTTTTGAACCATTCTTGACTTACTAGTTTCTTACTAAAGGGAAGCCTGTCAAAGTCCAGTGACAAATTTGTTACAGCCTTATTAAACTTTCTTGGTTTTATTTTATTCCTCCTCTGTAACATATTGGAGGCTGTGCACTTAAGTGTTTCTGTTGATGCGCTCTAGGTGGTTGGTAAATTTGGATGACACGTCTGTTGTCACATTTCACATCTGTTTCTTTTTATTCTGTCTTCAGTATGTGAGACTTCATAATCTGAGTTCTGTGTGGGGGTGTACCTGCTGGTGGTCACATGAGAAACATTTCCAGTCTGATGACATTGAGCAGAGGGGGTCTGTAGTTCTGTTCAGTGAACACTGAATGTATCTTACCAATAGCTTCTTTTGGTCCTGAAGTTCCATTGGGACTGTCCTTGTAGCAGCAAGCTAAAATACCATCTCGACTTGAAGATCTGTGTGATCTTCATATGACATATATAATCAAGTAAGAGAGGGGTGGTGATGAACGCAGTCCACATATGGTGTGGTAGCTCAGTCTGAGTCTCAGTCTCAGAGTCACTGAGCATGTCTTAAAATCAGCACAATTTCCCAGCATTTACAGAGTGATCAAAACTTCAGGTGACTGCATGTGCCATTTCAGGCATCTGTCACGAGAAGAAAAATAAAAGCTACATAGACTGAAGTTTAGGAGAAAGAAACAGTCAGAGTAGCCTGGATTTATATTGCATGTGGTGTAATCCAAAAGTACGTCAAANACTTGAAGGGTGAAGTTTTTGACAGTGATTTTGCCAGCTGATTTGGTACAGATGAGTGTTGAACTAGATTTAATCTAATAAAGGTTTTACTCTCCCATGATCTTGTTTATAATCTTCAAGAGGAGAATTGAGATCTTCAAGGAAGATGAAGCTGAATAAACTAAAGGGTGTAAAGACCTTAAGAGCTTGTCAATCCCCCTATATATGAACTCTTATTCGAAAGGGACTCTTTGGGTTTTGGGCACATACCTACAGCAGTATTGTTTGCAGCAGGTGATGTTACCCCTTTTAGCTTGCTTTTCACAGCCATCTTGTAAAGTAAAAAAAAGTGGTCGGAGGAAAACATGCATATGATTTCCCATCAATCCACTGCCAATCCCAGCGGCTTCATTAAGGCTGCCCACACGGCTGGGATTTACAGAGACTCCAAACTTGGGTGAGAGGCAGGTGTGCTTCATTTGGGTGGCTCTGAGTGAATGTAATAACCTTGAAAAGACAGCTTCAGGTGATAAAAGACCACTTCTCAGTAAACACACTGACATAAGGATTTAATGTATTTCTAATTTTAGCATGTGGATTTGATGTATTTAGTTGATTGGTGTTTAATTCCTGAACATGTCTTCTGAGAGATGACCTAAATCTTTCCAGAATTATAAATAATTGCTGGAATGTTTTGATATTTCAGGAAAGTTTGAATTCAAAAAACCCCAACATTTGTTCCAGCTGTGAATTCCTGAGAGTGAAAGTACAGTCTGTTGTAAGATACCAAATTAGGATATTCCTTTGACATTACAGAATCATAAATTATATTCAGTCTGAATAAGTGTTTTGATTCTAAGAACATTAGTTACCTAAATATGTGTATTAGTTGGTTAGTTATACTTGCTGGTCTGTTTCAAAGTATTTCTATTGTCTTTGGATACACTTGAATTGGGCAAGTTTAATTATTTTAATTTTTAGTTTGATACAGTTCTAGGAAGTAATTTTGCTTAATTTTATTATGTAAGAAACAGGTAGCACTTATCATTAAGATTGCTTAATACTTTCCATCAAGTGACTGTGTTTTCAGTTTCTCGTAGCTGCCAGACTTTAGTTCTTCCAACTGGTATGTTCTGTCTGCCTCAAGCTCTTCTGTTGGGGTTTCTTTAAACAACTTTGATAAAAATGCTTTAGCCATCTCTAAATGAAACTAGAAATGGAATGTGATTCTACTCAGATTAAAGTTTGTTTTTTCAAAGAGTATAGTTAAAGAACTCAGGAATAATCTGTATTTTTCCAAGCTTTGTTAAAATATACACACCTAGTTTCTCCATTTGGAGTATTTAGAGTTCGTCCGCTCCATTTTCCAGAGCTGTGTGTGCTGAGCAGGCACCCCTAAGTTGGGACGAGCTACGCGAGGTTGCTGGATTATGTTGTGGCACCAGACAGTAGAATGGGAAGCTGTGTCTGTTCAGCTACCTCCCAGATGATAAATGCTTAACTTACGTTCTTCAAATGTGGATCTGTTATATGAGAACCTGCATGTTTTCATAAAAAAATCTGGTGCTGGTAATGTGTTTCTTAGTGATACATAGTTTATATTTGACTAAAAATTGCACCTCCACCTCCTTTCATCAGGGCTGCCTCTGCTGCAGTTAATTTACAAGTGTTCGCACTTTTAAGCCAACCACTATGGTTTATGACATCCTTAGGTTGAATTTCTGCTGTGAATTGCAGCAGCTGCAATTTCCAGGGCCTCAGCTTTCTGGATTAAAGGATTAGAAGGGCAACTTGCACCTATTTAGAGCAGCTGAGGAGCGGTAAGTCCAACTACATGAAGTAAAGATTGAACTGAAATTTAATCAGAGCCAGCCTGAAGACAAACAGAAAAACAATTCTTTGAAAGTTTCCTGCACAGAGAAAGAGGGCTCCTGCAGTGTAAGGCCGTTTGTGGCAGGCCAGAACAACTAATGGTGATGGAGTATGTGAGTGTCTAAATGAAAGTCAGTATTAGCTTAAACACTTTGCTACCTGCTCTTGGTCACTTAACTAGAACTCCTTTGACATACTGCAGTAGCACTTTGTCAGTTTGTGATCCGTGAGGAAGATTGGCCTCCCTTTTTGTTGCTTCCTTTATTTTGTTGCAGAGTAGTTCTGTACTACTACTCTTGCTTGAACGCAATCAGTGTTTTGTGTATCTTGGCATTTCCAATCTACTGGGTATAGCCAGTATATACTGAGGTTTTAGTGAGTTTTGCTTTATTTTAAAGTCAGAAATAACAGTTACAGTTCCAATATTTGAGTTTACAAATAGCCAAATTAGTAACTTTTTTCTTAATTGTTCTCTCTCTCTATCTCTAGTTTAAAATGTTGAATCAGTATTGTAGTTACAATTTGTGAATTAAAAATAGTGTGGGCATAGTCGATCCTCATCTCCACCTGCTTGTGCTTCTGCACTGCTCCAATGTTATCTCACCCTCTTGCTTTCCAGCAGGGCAGCCTGTGCATGCTAAACATATCTCTGCTCAGTATTGTATTTCGTCTTTTTTATTCCGTGTGCAGTAAGCGATGCAGAAGCGTTCTGCTGAGGGCGGATGTGCCCTGGGGTTAGGGGAGGGGCAAGTGGCTTGTCCCCGCCCACCCTCCAGTCTGCTCCTGGCTAGCAGGAAACCTCACCCTCAGGTGTTGGGACTACAGCATCAATTCTGGCATGAGTGCTGCCTTTAATACAATGCCTGGCTTCTTTCTTTATTCTTGCTCCTTGCCAAGAAATGACAATTGACCAATTAAGGGACAAAGCAGAGAGGGTTTAACAAATCATGAACTGTTTTTAATTTGCCTCATGAAGCTGCTGTTAACTACTTAAAGCCATCTGCTTAAAAATAATTTGCACATCTTAAGTTTGCTCTAGAGAGCAGGTAGATCTTCATTACAACAGGCTTCATTATTAATGTTATCTTTTGGGAGCTGTCAGTTGTTGTGGGAAAAATGCTATGGCTCACTGAACCAAACTTTCCCTGTAAACAAAAGGAAGTGGCACATGTTGGTAACTTGCAGTCTGTGGCCATAACTGTATTCTTGGGAACCGCTGCTGTTCATGTGGAAATTGGCTTGCTGTGGGGGAAGTTATTTACAGATAGTAGGTAGGTCTGGGTATGACAAATGAGAATGAGCTGTGTGAATGCATCCCCGTTATCTACAGCCGTCCCCAAAAAGTAGTCCTGAAGAGAAAGAATAGCCAGATGCATCTCAGTGGTCACCTGTCATTGAGGAAGGGGAACCTTGTTGCCTATGCCTTGAAGAGCTGTTTGCGGGGAAAAAAAAGATATTTTTGGCTCCCCAGGTTTGTAAAGAAAGAATTTCACTTACAGAGAACAAATCACCAGAGCTCTGCAGACCCTCCCTCTGTCTGGGGCTGAGATCCAGTGGCATTTCAGTGAGACTTTGTGTGCCCTCTCTGACCTCCTGCCTGGTGCTGTGGTTTAGTGCTGTCCTGGTTCACGTTTGGGGAGACTGTGTCAGCAGTGAGCTCATGGATTGCTGATAGCAATAAGATCACTTGGAGTGAAACTGTCTTTAGGAATATTAGATAATGGTGCTGTGAGATTTTAAAAGAAGATTTGCCTCTCAGTCTGTGGGAAAGAGGTAGATCTGTTTTTTGGCATATTAGCTGAGACACGGTATGTTACTAAGTATAGATCTTTTATCAACACATTAAAAACTTACTGCAGTATTGCTCTGATACTGATTGGTTTGTTGTTCATTGAGGGTTTTTTGTTTACAGTTGAGTGCTGTTTATTAAAAAGAAAAATGTCAATATTTAAGAGCACGTAAATCCTTTGTAGTAGCTGAGCCAAAACGTTGCTATGAGCTTGAAATATCATTGTCTTTCTATTAAGGTTTTATTTGTCTCTTTTTGGCAAGAATCCTTACAAACAGACGAACTGCACAGGTTTGCACACAATATGCTTTCAAGTGTGACAAACCAGAAAATATACAGGGTTTCTTGTAATTAATTGCTTTTGGTTGCAAATGTTGAAGGTATTTTTTCCAACTGCAGCTACTGTGTCTTTCAGTTTGAAAAGAATTCCAAAGCAATCCTTAACTGGAATCCTTTTATGTTTGCCCAGTCATCTGGGCCTACATTTGAAAAAAATGTGGAGTGAAGAAATTACCCAAATTTGCCTTGATTTGAAGGAATGAATGTTCTAAAAATACATACATTGAACAGAACATGCGGCTTCAGCCACATTTGTTGTGCTATCATATTTCTGTTCTTTTTGCTATATTTGTCTTAATCTGGAATGAATTCTGCTTCAGGATTTCACTGTAAAATAGCTCTTCAAAATAAAAACCTTTCTGTGACAAAGAGCTAATTAAATGATTCTCGTAGATCAAATATGTGAAATAATGAATCCATTTTAAAATTTTCAAAATGCTTGTGCTTAATGCTTATCTTCTCAGTTGTTTACTGAGGAGTACTCAGTGTCAAGATGCTATTGTAAGCTCAGTTATTCAAATCACAAGTTATTAGTTTTTAGACTCGGGATTGACATGAAAGGTTAGGGCCAGTATGAAAACGTCAGTAAATTTTATGTGAAAAACATTCTGAGTTGAGCTGACTTAAATCTTTGAATCCATCTGAGCTATAGCTCAAATAGCAGGAGAAAGTGATAACCACTGTGGACCTCTGGATAAGTTTGGATAGGGAACTTGTTTTTAGGAGAGAATGATATGCAGTGACCCAAATCTACAGTTTTCCAAGGAATCTTGGAAAATATTTCATTAGCATTACCACTCTGGGTGAGAGCAAATTTTCAAAGACCTGCAATCTGTCACAAACTGTGTGTTAAGTAATTTCTACTTACAGTTCTTATAAAATGTAGCAACACCTTCAGACACTAGCAGGAAACCTGAAGAAGACCTTGCCAGGGTGCAGTTAATGCAGCTGCAGAAGTTGGAAAACTCACTGTGTTTAAACCTCAGTTCATCTGCTGCATTGGCCTCCTTTTCACTTCCATCCTCTTTTGGCTGTTTTTGTGGATGGGAAAGGGACAGGGACTTAAAGACAGCTGCATCTTGATGCAGTCAGGCCCCCTGAAATACCATCATATGTTCCTACCAGAAATATTTCGTATGTCCCTCTCCTGCTGCTGAAGAGAAGGAACAGGATCCGTTTACCTTTTTTGACAGGTCTTCCCTCTGGTCCAGCTGTGAAGGGCATCAGCTGGGGAGTGGAGTAGCCCACTGCTGAAAGAGAGAGGAGCTTTGAAAACTTTGGGCTGGTCAGAGCTGGAGTGAGGTATGCATAAAAGGAGCAAGGAAAATTCTGCTGGGAGTTGCAAGGCCCTTGAAAAGCCTTAGTTTCTTACCATGTGCTTCTCTACTTGCTGAATGGGAGGAGGATCTGCATCTGAGAAGCTTGAGCAGCCCTATTCTCTGCACCAAGAAGGTGCAAAAAAGGCTGTCTAGGGGATGGCTCTGAGTTCTGTATCCCCCTGATAGTTCTTGTGCCTGTGTTTCCTATACTCTTGTCTGAGATGAGAAGCAATGTGAAGGAAAAGAGCTGCTGACAGAAGAGAAGGACACTTCCCAAATGACTGACTGGAGAAGGAGACATGAAATGGGACATGTTGCTGATAATTGACTTTTGAAACACACCTGGAATGTGGATTTCTCTGTTTAGGAAATAAACATTTTCCACTCACCTTCCTGCCCTTTTCTGTCCCAAACTCAGCTGGAGTTACTACAAGAACACTGCTGAGGGTTCAACAGCCTGTCCTTGTTGGGACCTGAGTGCATCTGTCAAGGACATCTGGCTGAGGATCGTCCCTGACTCAAGTGACAGAGCTCACCTGGGAACGAGGCAGCAGCTTAACAGAAGTAGTTTTAAACTGTCTCTTGTGAAGTCAGTCCCTGAGCACTGCTGGCATGAGTTGTAGCTTTGAAGTCCTAAGTNGGTTTTTTGTTGTTTTGTTTTGTTTTGTTTTTTTTGTGGAAACCACAGACCCTTGTTTCTTGTGTCTACTTAAGAATGTGATTGTAAATTGGAGGAGTAATTTCTAGCCCTTGAGTTTGTGTAAGAAAGTAACTCATGACCTGAATGTCCTCTTACAGCTCAGAGTGAGAAAGCTTATGAAAACTCATAATCATTGAGTAACTGAGTTTGAAAAGGCAGTCAAGGAGATTGTGAGGTATAAGAGTAGGGCGTGAAGTAATTTGCTTCAAATTCACAACTTGAAACTAAATGGGAAAGCTACAGGCTCTCTACTTGCTCCTTCCTTTGTTTGGGTATCCGTTTTTAAGTAGCAGAGGAGCCAAGAGGTAGCTAGAAGAGTTAGGATAGCAGCATCTACCAGCTCTAACCTCCTACTCACATCTTCAGAGACAAGCAGACATGCTGTGGTAGGGTGGTGATTGGAGGAAAAAAGAACAGAAGGAAAGTTCAACCTCTCTTTTGCATCTTTATCCCAGAAAAACTGTGAATAATACCACTTTCTTGAGGTATTTTGTAAAAGGAAGTGTCATATCTCTTCTTCACCCGGTAGAAGGGTACATGACTCAACCAGCCATGCTTAGGGCAGTGAATATCTGGCCTTGTGACAGTGTTGGTATTAAACATTGCCTTCGCCTAGCTTCAGGAGTCTAAGACTGTTCTGGTGCCACTATTTTGAGGAGTGTAACATTAGGAAAGAGAAGGTTATGTGTATTCTGGTTGAAGTCACCTATTAAATCTCACAGAGTTGCTGCTTTATGAATGAAGGGTGTACTGAGTGAGTGCTCACCCTGGTTGGAACAGGAGCTCCAAGGCTTCCAGACCATCAGTAGGCTTTTTGTGGGGAAGTATGATAGTTCAGCCAACAAGAAACATGGATAGTTGTCAAGTGATCTGTCAGCACAGAATAGTAGTGACACTATTTGTGAAAGGCAACCTCTGCAAAGGGAAAAAAAAAGAAAAAAAGGCAACAAAAAAATAAATCCGTGTGTTAGGAGATTCAGTTTATGTGCTGGTGGATTCTAATAGGGAAGTAGCCTTACCCTGTGGCACATGGCACAGCTCTTCATAGCTGCTCAGGCACAGTGGAGCAGAGCAGGGCTTGTGTTCTACACTGCAAAGGCAGCTTGCTTCCCTTTTGACTAAAATAATTTCAATAAGAATATTTAGTTTGAGGAATTTGTTAGTCTGTCGAGTAACTACCCTGTTAGACATAAAATTCTGCTGGGAAAATTGGATTCTTTGATTGGATTCTTTGTAGTTCGTGGATGGCAGTTTGTAGCTAGCCTGAATACATTCTGGATACAGAGGTCTTAGGAGGTTTTCTACATGCTTTTTTCACATATACCTTAAAAAACAAAAAACTATAACCCCCAAACCCTAGCAGCAAAACATTTAGGTTCTTTGGAATGAAGTAAAAGCAGAGGTTAAAATACATTTTTTATATGAGGGATCATCTGCGCAGAATGACAAATAGGGAACACATACAGAAGGTTCTATGCCTTTGATGTGAGTTTGGAGGGGAAAGAGTGCAGTGCAGCTTTGTCCTGCTAAACAGCCTAAAAATGTTTGTGATTCTACAGCAGTAGGCCTTAAAAACCTAAGTTTATGTTTTGAATAAATTTAAGGTGCTATTACATAACAACTTCAACCTTTTTTTTTTGTTGTTGTTTTCTTCCCTCTTTCCCTTCTACAGATCACACATCCGTGGGCGGGCTGGGAGACAGTTTTTATGAATATTTATTGAAAGCCTGGCTTATGTCAGACAAGATGGACATGGAGGCAAGGAAAATGTACGACGATGCAATTGAGGTGATTATAATTCATTGAGTTTTCCAATACAGTGGAACGATCTTTAATGATTTTAAGGAAATTAAATTTAAAAAAAACCAAAAAACCTAGGCAGAAAAAACACCATCAACCACAGGACTTGTTTTGATTATGTAAGTTATAAGAAATCAAGTGATGAATAATTCTAGCTTTCACTCTGAGCAGTTTAAAAAGTATTATTGTGGAATACATGTGATGCAGATTATTGTGGTAAAAATAATCAGCTTGTCCAGAATGGTACAGTGTAAAAGCCCAAGCTCTAATTTAGTAGAAGGAGATCTAGCAACCTTGAGATGTGTGCAGAACAACCAAGTCACTTTTTTCCAGTGTTGAGAATACATCATTCTAGGGCCTGTAGTCCCAAATTGTTTTATTCTCTGCCTTATTTTCTAAGGCATTTACATGTTATATTCCATATTTGCCTTGTAAAATGTAATTTATATCTATTCCTGTTTTTATGGTTCTTTTGTGCTATGGTCTTACCCCCTATCACAGACCAAGAAGTACTTGCCCAAGCGGGGCAGTACTGCAGGATGGTTCCATGGGATTTGGGGTGAAGGCCTTTCTTTCTGTGGTGGCTCTGAGCTTTTTGCTGCCCAGCTTTTATTTTCCCAGTTTCCCCATCCTCTCTCAGCAGCCTCTCATAGTGGTGCCCACTATGCCACCATTCCTTTGCTACAGTTTAAACACAGAGAGAGTAACTGAGCTGGTTTGAGTCACATTAGATGTGGTACCAGCAGCAGCAGGGACTGTGTAGTCTTGTCCCAGTGCTGGTGTGTGGTTGGTGCCTGATGTGTTCCAGGCTCAGTGCATACACTGTTGCTTTCAACATAAGTTTTAAGACCTTGGTTTTAGTGCAATTGGTCTTCTAAAGCAAAACACCTGTTATTGGAGTTCTCCAAATCCACATTTTTAAAGATACATAGTGAAAGTTCTACTACAAAATTGCTTTGAAGCTGTAATGTGTCTTATTCCTGACCTGAATTTGATTACATTTGACTTCCAGCTGCTTTGACTTTTTCCTTCTCTCTACATTGTTTTAAAGGGTTATCTGGACCATATAGCTGGTTACTATCAAATGTACAATAGATATTTTCTCCTGAAGGAAAAATAATTTTTTTTTGTTGTTCTTGCAATATAAGACAGTTTTTGAATTATTTCTTAAGCTTTTTTTAATGTATTTTCCAGTGTCTTCAGTATGGAGACAGCAATGTAATGGTTCTTCTAATGTGATTCTTCTAACTGATTCCTTCTTGGTTTTATCCTCTTCATCCAGCCAGGAGCTCTGTTTGCACTCAACCTTTGCCTCAAACCATCATCCACTTTCCAGTTGCTTCATTCTGAAGCTGGTTATAATCCTTTTGATTTACTCCTTTCCTACCACTGTGATTTACATTCCCAGTTCCTCAGTGTTTGACCTTACACTTATCTCTGTTGCAACACATTGTTCAAGCAAGACCCGTTTTGTCACCTGCTCTCAGTGATTTTACAGAACTGACTTTTTCTTTATCATTATCTGTAGTTCTATCAATTTCTGTGTCATCTGCAGTTGTTTTCTAGCATTTTCTTGGAGATCATTGTTAGAAATACTGCCCAGTGTTGAATAAAGTATCTATACAGAATCTTCATGGGATAAGGATTTTTCTTTTAATCCACTTCATATGTGCTGCCCTGAATTTGTTTAGGACTAAAATTCTGTAAAATGCCAAGAAATTCTTGAAATCCCTTGTATTCCTAGTATCAGCATACGCATATCAATCAAACATTTATTTTTGAAGCCACATAATTAATTTTATATCATTGTTGTATTTACTTTTTAAACTACCGATAAAGCATTGGTTGTTTCTCAATCCTTTTGAACTTCCTTGCTTTCCAGGGTTTGTTATATTCTACATTACTAGTTCAAATACGTTAGTTGCGTATTTTTAATAGGTTAAAATACAGTTTATGGGGTCCTGTGGGTTTAAAGATGTTTAGCAGTTGATATCTAGCTTCCATTGTGGTTACAGTTTGAACTATTTTACTCTGATTCTTAAACTGTGAACACTTCAAAATTAGAGGAAATAAACTCTCCTATTCATCCTTTTCACTGTAAACCATCTCGCAAACATTTTGTGTGGTCACATCTCTGAATGGAGACAGGGCAAAGCAAATTGGGGACCAGGTGAAAACACTCTGTGTATAGGAGGGAGGAAAATCCAAGCTGCTCCTGCTTCATATGTCATATGTCCTGCAGTCCAAGCATCAGAGGGTTCCTTTAGCTTTTTCTCAGCTAAACCCACCCTGTACATTTGAGTCTGCATGAACTGTACTGATTTATGTGCTGTGGAACATATTGTTTCAGGGTTTGTGTCTCTCCCAGGTCCTACTTGACATTGAAAGACATAGGCAAAGAGTCATTAACTAGGATTTGCTCTGCATAACTGCAATTCAAAAATTCAAATTTTTATTTAAATTTTTTAAAGAGGCCATTCCCTTACCATTCTTTTGTTCTTTCCTATAATATAGGTCTTCGTCAGTAGCTAACACTTCTTATTCTTTGTTTTTCAAAATGTGGAGCAGAAGCTTTTTGCATCATTTGTGCAAGTAGAAGGGGAAAGGTGTAGCATGCATTCTTCCCACTCGCAGCACAGAGTTGGAAATGTTCTCAGAACCCATCAGTCTAAAAGAATGTCTCTCTCCAGCCGCACTTCACTCCCTTATCTTATTACAGCAGGGTGAGTGGAAGATGGACAACATAACCTCACTCCTGAGTCTTTCAGTAGACAGTGATTTCTCATTCCTTGGAGCTATCACGGGGAAGAAAAATGCAGCATCTGTTCTTCAGATGTCATGGTTTCTGAACCATGGCATATGAAGTCTTATCCAGGTCACCACATACTTCCTAACATGAATACAAACAAGTTGTATATCCATAACCCCTCTGTATATAACATGGGTGCAGTCTTCTACTGTAAAGGACACTTCATTGCCGTGTCCTAGTATGGAAATTCACAGCTATGATAAAAGCTGAAATTGTGAAACCTGATGGGAATTTTTTGTGGTGATAAAAATTGAGGATGGGCCTCCTAACTTTGCTTTCAACATCATCATGTGGGCCTTCCAGCTAGTCTGCTGTCAAGTGTCTTTTTTTCCTTCTCACATCAGCTGGAGGATAGGTAAGCTTCCTTTTGATCTGCTGCCTTGAGTAGTCTTATCTATTAGGCTCATAAATTTGATCCTCACTCTTTCTTACTGCGCAGCATTAGGTAGCTAAAAGAAGGATTCAGCCGTGTGGCTGACTGTCACAACATAGGAAGTACTGCTGCAAGACAGTTCAGAAAGTGTTATTTTTTGTAGGCATGAAAAGTACATGAACTTCAGAGAACATTCAGGTTTTGCATAGAAACACAAAGTATCTTGAATAGCAAGGGACCCTCAGGAATCATTGAGTCCAGCTCCTGGCCCTGCACAGGACAAGCCAGGAGTCATACCATGTGCTTGAGAGTGTTCTCAAAACACTTCCTGAATTCTGTCAGTGCTGCTTGGTGCTGTGACCACTGCCCTGGAGAGCCTGTTCCAGTGCCCAACCATCTGCTGGGCGAAAAACCTTTTCCTGCTATCCAACCTAAACCTCCCCTGGCTCAGCTTCAGGCCACTCCTTGGGTCCTGTCACTGGTCTCAAGAGTGAAGTGATCAGTGCCTTTCCCTCTGCTGCCTCTTATGAGGATGTTGAAGGCTGCAGTGAGGTCTCTTCTCCAGGCTGAACAAACCAAGTGACCTCAACCCACCCCTATTTTTCAGGCATTTCACAAACTGAGGAAGCTTCTTCCGTTAGTTAATCTCTTAGCTGATGTGAACTAAATCTTCTCTTTGGGAGTTTGGGTATACATGTCCAACCTGGTACATGTATACTCCTTGAAGTCCAGCTGGATGTCATTGCTTTGCAGTTCCTGTTGGAGTGCTCTGTGGCCTCAGCCATCCAGGCCAGGATACAAATGCCACATCTATCCTAACCTGCACAAACTTTTCTTATCTACTGGGCAGTGCTCCAGCTGTCCCTTGTTAAAATCACTGTAAATATTAATTTTCATTTTTCTGCAGTTGACAGCTTGTTGTTGAATGATAAAGTATTTTGAGAGAGTTGCATTTATGTTCTTGAGATGCTTCCTTTGTGACTCTCAGGATCTAACCTAGTTATTAAGTAGCTGATACAACTTGATTTTCAGACTTCAAAAATTACTCCTTCTACCAGGTGGCTGTTTTCAAGTTCAGAAGATGTGTTTTCTGCTCAGAAGAGGAGCATGTTGCACCTAGAACATGCTCTTCAGTCAAACCATGAAAGCAAGTCTGAAGTGGAGGAGTAGCTCATGGAGAAATATATAAATTTGGCCTTTGTTGGCTATCCTGGTGCTAGCCACAGCAATTTTGTCTCACTGGAAATGCTTCTGCAGCTATTTACTCCTCAACAGTTATGAAGTTATGGGAAGATACAATTTGAAAGGAAATGTCACTTAACATTTGGAAAAAAATGCTTTCCTCTAGGAAATAAATAATCCGTATGCTTTAGTGCCTTCCTGCTCTTCATAGTTGAAGTGGCTTTCCTTCAAAGAAAACTCGACTTTTATGTACCATATGGTTGAAAAACGTTCATTTTGTCACAGTCTAGAATAATGGAATCAACAGAGTTAATGCTCCAGATCTTAATATCCTTTCCAATGGCAATTTTCAGCAGATCCAGTATTTCCTGTACCAGTACTTTCAGACAAATGAGGCTTGTACAGTTTGCCACATCAGGCTCCTTACCAGCAGAAGGCAGTCGTCAATGGCAGTTTACATGATGGTTAGCCAACCAGCCTGGCAGGTGTCAGAGACTTACTGGTTTCTGCTCTGTCAGTTATTTCTGCCTTCTTCTCTCTGGATCCTGCCATGAGCACAAACCTCGGATCTGTCAGTGGTATTAATGAAGGAATTAACCCAACAGGAGTGCAGACCAGCACTTCTCTTTCATTACTTTCTTGCCGTGTAATTCTAGACATAGTAAACACTGCAGTAGATGGGCAGGAATGGTGATCCTCTCTGAAAGAGCCTTAAGCAAATGTTGTTCAATCTAGTTTGCAAACTTTGGGAAGCTAGGTCAACTATTCTTCTAAGAGAAAGATACCATTTATAAGTTGCAAGATACAACATGTGTTGGTACAAATGTGCAAAAAGAAAGCAGTAGTTGCCTCATGTATAAAATAATAAAGTTTTTTGTGAACAGCTGTTCTAACACCCATCATTTGAGAATGTGCAATCAGAAAGCTGCTATGAAGAAGCTAGAATGTGGCTGGAGCATTCCTGTCACTTCCTATTAAAGACTGACTGAGGGTACAAGTTTGCATATGTTACTGACCAAAAATTTCTAACATGGATGTGTTTTCTGAGTACTCACAGAGTGCACAGAGCAACAGAGTTAACAGAATTAACAGTTAGACAAATACTGTTTGAGACATGAAATAAGTGCTGAATTCTCAAGTAAAAGTACAGTGTTGTCTATGCTGTGATTTTTCTGTTAGATGTCATTAACGTTTTTAGAAGTTAGAGTATTTTTTTTCTTCTTTGAAATTATATTGTTATAGCTGTTTGTTCCTGTAGTGCTCAGAAGTGAATTTGGAAAAAAGAAAATTATTTTTGTTTTGAAAACTGGACTTTGCTAGATAAAGGAATGTTAATAAGTAAAACTTGCATGCGAAACAGCATTTGAAAGTTCTCTTAATCTCTTTGTAGGCCATAGAAAAACATCTCATCAGAAAGTCCAATGGAGGACTGACCTTCATTGGGGAGTGGAAGAATGGGCACCTTGAAAGAAAGATGGGCCATTTGACCTGTTTTGCAGGTGGAATGTTTGCCCTTGGAGCAGATGGTTCCAGAGATGATAAAGCTGGACATTATTTGCAGCTCGGAGCTGAAATTGCACATACATGTCATGAGTCGTATGACAGGACAAGTAAGACCTACTGCTAATCTAATTATTTCAATAGGTGGAGTACAGCAACTGTTGTAATTATTTTCAAGATTTGTTATGGACCTTGTCTAACATGCACTGGTTTTATACCAGTATGAATTTTTAACATCTGTCTATTTACTTCTGCTCTACATCATGGTGAGTAAATATAAACCCAGACTTTATGGTTCCTTCATGCATGTTTATCCTTATTTTTGGATCAGTCAGCTAAGATAGGTTATATGGGTATGAGGAGGAAGGAATTTGTGTGAACCCTTGTTCTCATGGATATATAGGGGAAGTTTTAAGTTTCATATATACACCTATCAATGTTCTTAGAGTTAAGTAGAGGAAAATATTTGTAAGTAGGCTTTTTACTGGTTTTAGTAATAGTGCATTCTGAGTAAGTACTGTTAATCAAGAGAGGATGAAGACTACTGTGCAGACTGTGTGAGAAGGCCAAATGCCTGACTGGTGAGGAGGCAGCATCAGACTTCATTGTTGGGCTGGAAGTTTCTGAAGGTCAGTCTATTGGATGAGGATTATTTTATAGTGACCTTGATGCTTGAGGCGTACTGATTATGCTTAGGGTGGCCATATAGTTGTAAAACATAACTAAAATGGAAGACTCTTAGGATAGTCATCAGGAGCATCTTGAGAACTGGGCTATCAGAAGTAAGAAGTTCACTAGAAAAGTCAGGAGCTCTTTGTCTGAACTGGGAGTTGAAAAATGTCCTGGTCTGTATCAGGTGACGAATTTTCAGCAGAGATCAGATTATATTGACTGCCTTAGAAGACACGTGTAATTTGTCACCCAGAATACGCTGTATAAATCTGAATTGCAGAACAAATGCAGAGAAGGACCAACATAATGGAGTGGCAGAGCTTATATCTTACAGTGGGGAAAATATAAGAGATTGGCCTGCTTAGGCTAGAAAAATAATACCTAAGAAAGGAACAAATTTATTGCCATCTCAAGGGGCAAACACTGAAGAGAAATAGTTATTTTAAGATATAAAAGAACACAGTTGTAGCAAAAGCAGGATTTTTAAGCTCACTGTGAATAAATGTAGATTGAAAATTGGAAATGGTTTTGCATAGCTATCAGAGAAGTGAGCTTCTGAAATACCTTCTCAGTAGAAATAATGGTAACTAAAACTTAAGCAGTTTTAAGATTAGAATTTGTGTATTTATTCACAGGATTACATTGTATCATTGTATCATTGCCTGTCTTTTTAAATAGTTCAGTCATGCAAGTGATAATTTTATTTGGGTAGCAGCAGCTTTATAAAGGAAAAGAAAAAATATGAGAATGCTTAAGAGAAAAACGTAGGACATAGCAGCTATTGTATTCTGAAAAATTGCATTTAAATGTTTAATTTGACATTTAAAAATAAGCAATGTTAAATTTACAGCTGTTTGAGCAGACCTAACTTTATTCCCTCAGATGTTTATTCTGTACCCTAAATAAGCCAGAAGATGGGGAGATAGAAGTTTTGATTACATATTTAATGACTACAAGAACACGTGAGCAAGAAAGACTGAAAGCTGTACAGACAGCTATAAATTTGCAATGCCCTTGTTTTCTTTTGTTCAGTCATGCAGTCCCAGGAATGTGGTTTGGATGTTTTAGTTTGAATTTTCTGGACTGATTTTTCAAAGAAAATTAAGAACTTACACATGCAAAATGTCAAATTCTTCGTTATGTTTTAACAGCAGAATTTGAGCGTAATTGCACACTTTAATGGCAGAACTTGCTGATGGCAGAAAAAGCATCTTTGAGAGGGCAGACAGTCATCCTGGTTCAGCTAACAGGTGTATGCTTCAGCAGGCAAAGGGGATTGCCTGATTTCTCTCTCCTATGAACTTGGGAGAGAACTTGCCCCATTTGGCATCCTCAGAAGAGAGAGAAGGATGCAGAGACTGCATGCAGGGGATAGGCAGCTCCTTCTTTAGATAAACCAGCAGAGCTACCCTTTCCTGTGTCATCCCACAGCTGCTCATAATAAACTACAGTATGTACCTGGTAATGTAATACTTTAGTATGAAAATACTACTTTATGAAGCAATCCAAATTTCCATAGCTAATCTTGAGTCTCAGCAAAATTGAAAAAGAATTTCACAGAATAAAAGCATTTCTGGAAAATTAGGGCATTATATTGCCAACTGTCATCAACCTGTTGCACATATCGCAGGTTTGAAAGCCTGTTGAAAAAAAATTAGCATTTCAGAAAGCTGGTTATTTCAGTGCTGACTAGTGCAGAGAAGCTGGAAAGTCCTTGAAACTATTCCTGATGTATTTTCTTGGGGATTATGTCCCAGTGGCAGCTGGCATCACTGCCATGTAATCGAGAAGTTTATGCAGGGACATAGTGTCACTGATAATCTGAGTCACCTATCAATATTCTCCAGGAATATCTGAGAGAAGACCTTTGACTCCAGAGTCCGAGGCTGGAAAAGTGACTAGATATGTTGTGAGAAGCTTGGGCCCTTGCCATGGCTCTGTGAAAATGCTTGTAGATTCTGCTTAAGCTGAGGATGAGTCTGTAGCACTCCTCAAAGGATGCCTTCCTAATTCAGCAGCTGGAGGAAGCTGGTGGTCTTTGGAAGGTGAAGGCAGGGGGGGTAGTCATGGGTGCTGGTCTGCCTCTGAGCAAGGGATTTGTGTTTCCAGGATCTGTTGAATATGGCAGCATGAGAGCCCCCTCCAAGGCTCTTCCCCTCTTCAGGAAATTATGAATGCGTGTGGCACCCCTTAGAAACACCAAGGATTTGAAAAGGCTTATTGATGGTTAATGAGAAAACTTGACTGTAACCAGAATAGTCTTATGGTGTGTAGTCTACACATGCCTCTGCTTCCTACCAACTCTACTATTTTTTGTACCATAAACTATCAATAGATGAGTGCTGCAGCCATCCTAAATCTCCTATCCTGTGACAGGAGATTTCAGGATTTTCCTGTAGTCCCTTGTGCTCTCAGTTTGGAGAGAAGATTCAGAAAAACAAAGATAAGGAGGCGTGTTCTGATCTGTATGGCCATTTAGCAGCAGAAGAAATCATAATGCTGTCTGTGGGCACTGGTAAGGCTACAAAAATACAGCTCATGGCACAAGGTTTCTTGATGTTTAAGCTTACGTGAGTATTGCACATCTTGAGGTGTTCTAGTTTCTGGGGATTAGTTCTTTGTTTTTCATGCTTAATGTGCATCACAGTGAAACATGTCATAGGCATAAAATAATCGGCAATGCAAGGTCTGTAGCTGGCAACAAAAAAGAAGTCAAATTAAATCTAAACAATAAATAATAAAATAATTTCCAACTAATAGAAAGATCACTAACAGATCAGTCTGGATAATCAGCTTTCATAGGTATTGCAGAGGTTAAATAAATAAGCAAAATTATCTATAGATGGCATTGTGTGCTGATCTATAGCACACAGTATTTTTAGTACACTATACCATCTCTTGCACATAAGAGTTTTCCTAGCCATTAGCTGATAGTGTGTAAAGTATTGACTGACTACAGAGAGCTTATTTTAGGAGGAAATTTTTTGCACTTCTTTAAAGTTTCTTGACAAGAGCTGTCCTCAGAATAGCGGTACAGCTTTAGCTGGTTTTTATGTGCGGCAATTCTAGTGCAGAATAAGCCAGATGACTGAGATATCAGTTGAGGCATGTGCAAGGGTATGAGTTGATGCTATCTCTGTCCCAAGACTTTCAGTTAACAGATAAACAGACAAGGCTGAAGAAACGAGAAGAATACATGTTTTTGTGAGACGTATGAAATAGTAGTTAGTGTTGGTAGAATTGTTCAGAGTCTCAAACAGAAGTATCTTGCATGTTCTCTTCCTCCACTTTTGTATGAGTTAGAGCCTAGCAAGTATTATTATTATTATGAATCCTTTCTTACTTCCAGGAAATTTATTGCTAGATTGATTGTAGTCTTAAAGGAACATACAAAACATACAACAATATTTGCAAAAGTATTTCTAAAATTAGAAATATACTTATCTAAAAGTATAAGAATTTGCCTTTTTTTTTTTAGCAGTGCTAAATACAGCTCTCATTGAATCAACTTTATAACCGTTAAAATCTTTTAAAATGGTGCTTGTTCAGCTTTGCAGTTTTGCACTGCTATGAAATTGTTTCTCATCTGCTCTCCCTGCCTAGACTATAGTCTACTAGCACTATTAATATGAAAATATTTTGATTATTCTGTGACCACTGTAGTATTGTAAAATGGCCTTAGATTGTTCTTGGCTTAGAAGAATGGCCCCTGAAAGGTACTATGCCCATAATAGCTTTTTTTCTTTAGTCAGCTATTAGCAAAAGTGCTGTTTCAGGTAAGAATTATGTGAAATCATCACAATATGCAGAGGTCACCCATCCCTGGGTGGTTTAATTTCTTGTAGTGCCCAATAGCATTAGGAGTAGGTGTGAGTAAATAGTTAAAGATTTAATAAACAAGCAGGCTCCAAAGCAAGAGAAGACATCACAGTTTCTGTAGGTGGTGGGTCACAAGAACTGCCTGAAATCAAGCTTCTTTGCTGGATAAGACTAACATAGCTGTCATGTTTCCCTGATTTCCCGAAGGCTTTTTAACAAGTGTTTTTCTAAGGCCCATTAGGGACATTAAACAATTAGAATCTTAGCAGCAAGTACCTGCATGGTGGAAGAAAATGGTCATAATATAGAAAACAGGATAGAGGTAAATAATCCACTCTTGCAGTGGATGAGTACTGGTTAACCATCAGTACTCTGATATATTTGATATATATTTACATGTGTGTGTATAGGTGTGTGAAATGTATACTGTATTTATACACATTGTAAGTGTATAGTATATTTACGTTTCATATTTTAGTATGTATTATATGTAAATAAAACATACTTATATATAAATGATAAGAAAAGGGCAGGAGCAGTAGGGTAAGTGTGCTGATAATAGCAAAAAAACCCCACAACACAAGAACCTTATGAGGATGAATACCTGCATAATAAATTGCTAAATTAAATCCGGTGTAGTTAAGTGTAAAGTGAGGCACCTATGAAAAAATTATTTCTAACCTCACATATTAAATGGTGAGTGTTAATTGACCGTTGCAGTTCAGGAAATTGCTTTTGAGATTATGAAAATGTCAACTCAGTAGCACTCAGAAAAAACAAAATGAGAAAGAGCTAAATAGAAAATGTCATTATATCACTGTGGTAATCTCATCCTTTTTTTGCTTTATTTGCCTTTTTTTTTTCTTTTTTTTTTCTTTTTTTGCTGTATTTGCTGGTCCTCTCTCGTTTTACAAAGGATATAGTAGAATTGGAAGAGTTGCAGAGAAGGGCAAGAAGATTAACTAAAGGCATCGAACAGTTTCCATTCAAGCCACAACTGAATTGGATGATGTTATTCAGGGTGGAAAAGGGACCTTCTAGGTAGGATTCAGCAGATTTGCAAAATCACATAGGGATTGGAGAGTGGTTCTGCATCAAATAGATATTAGAGATATGGAAGTCCTTAGCAGAGGTTATTCTGGATGCCCAAGGCTTACACAGATTTAAGGAAGCAAAAGATAAGAACTTGGGAAATAAATCTATTAAGAATTACTAACCACCTAAAAAAGTATGTCTTGTCTGGGAGAAGTCTTGAGCTCAAAAAAAGTAGAGGCTGGTAAAAGAGATAGTAAAAGGTATCTCATATACTTGACAGGTGCTTCCACTTCCCTATTGATGTCTGATTTTGCCTATTGTTGGAGATGTGATACTGGAGCAGACAGAATTCCATTTGGTTCAGTATGACCATTCTTATATTCAGAATTTTGGATAGGTAGAACTTTGTATCTTACCTCCTCCATTTTATAGCGAGATTTAATTAATTTTTTAAGTGAAACTGATAAAGTGGTCCATTTTGAAAGAAGTGCAATAAACATTTCTTGATGGAATTTCCCTCATCATTCATGTGGCTGAAGCACAGTGGTGTTTTTTCTTTTGGCATCCAGAGCCATAGTCCCTTGAAACAAAAAGAATAGGGAACTTCTTTTGAAGATTTTCTGCTGGGGCGTGCACTGAGAGCTGCTTGTATTTTTCATTATAGTATTCTAAGATTCCCCTTTCAGACCTGTGAAAGCATGGTTAATTTGAATCTCTGGCTCATAGGAATTACGTGATTAATTGCTTTGATAATTTTTAAAGCTTGAGTGCAGCTTCAGAGTTCTGCGCCTTAAAAATTCTCTGCCAAAACAAATGATGGGGTGCAGCTTTAGATAAGAGTACATTATGAGTGTTAAATTTGAGGACCAATGTGCAGTTGTCTAATACATAATATGTGTAATTGCAACTTCTTATTATAGACAGTTTTTCTACAGGTGTGTTTTTCTTATATGAGTAGTCTTCCAGGTGCTGGCACAGGGCCTTTTCTGGTTCCTTTAAGGGCTTAAATAGTGAATCTCATAGTTCAGAGATTTATTTTCAGGTGTACTTAAGACTTCATTTCCCAGTTGTAAACCCTTTACTTGAAGATCACAGCACATCAGTTACAGTGGCCTGACAGCACATCCTTAAACCAACAGTTTGGATTAAGATACAGATTATTTGGCATGATGCTACTTGGTTTAGTTCCAGGATCTTTTCCTGCTGTGCTTGGGGGGAATCAAAGGACATCAAAACCTGTGTTGACCCTTTTTTTCTTTTTGCTTTTTCTTGTAAATAATTGATGTCGGTCATTTCAATTTTATCCTGTAATGTGTTGGTGAATGTGTTTGTGTGTTTATATTCTTAGTGTTTTATTTGTTTTCAAGAGGATTACTGTAGTCCTGTCGAAATAGGTAGTTTTCTCACAGGAATTGGATAAATTATTCATAAGAAAAATTATAGGCCTCAACAATAGGAAATATTTATGAGACTACTTAAAGACTAGCTAGATTCTGATTTTTTTCACAAGCTTGGTATACAGCAGTCTCCTCCCCATCCTTCTTGCAAAGATTGGTATGGAACAAATTTTTTCTTACTTTCACTTTTTTTTTGGTTGTTTGTTTCCTCTGCAGCACTAAAGCTGGGCCCAGAAGCATTCAAATTTGATGGTGGCGTGGAGGCGGTGGCAGTACGGCAGAATGAGAAGTATTACATCCTAAGGCCAGAGGTGATTGAGACCTATTGGTATATGTGGAGATTCACCCACGATCCCAAGTACAGGCAGTGGGGCTGGGAGGCAACACAGGTAACTGTATTAATTATCTGTTAGTAATTTAATTTTGTGTATTTTCCCTTTGAAGCTACTTCAGTCTCATGGTACTGAAACTTTGAGTGGTAATGATTTTCACAGGTTCCTGTAAACTGGGATATATATGAGGGTGCACATACTTATTGCTGTTTTGCATCTACTGAATCAGATGCTCAGGTGAGAGGTGCATTCAGAATTATACAGCTTATGAGTTTTAGGCATGGTAATAGAATCCCCTAGTCATGACTCCTACTGTTGTCAGTAGTGCACGGTCCCTGAGGGTTTCTCTACTTCCCTGCTATTGTTCCAGCAGTCTTTGGAAACAGCTCAAAGCCAATTTCAGAGATGAGAATAAACATTAAAGATAAAGATGAAGTATTTTGCCAAAGGAGATGAGGGAAAAGCAAAGGAAGAGACAAACCAGGAGACTGGATAAGTTTATTCTGTGGCTGAAACCCAGTTTTGCTCCAGAAGCAAGAGATCAAGAAAAGGCAGGAAGAGATCTGTTGAGATACCTGTATTCAGAATACTTAGCCAAGCGCATTGCTATCCATCCCTCAGCACAGCTGCAACACCTAGAAAAGGCCAGGTATTTTAGAGTTGTGTCTTAGTGTGGTTTTGCCTTTTAGTTTGTTTTGTTCCAACCAGAATTATGTTATTCTAGAGACAGGTTCCACATGTAGCATTTGTATTCCAGAATGCATTGTTGCTGTCTCTGAAACATCAAACATTGAGTCTCATCATCCCTGCTGCCTAAACTATGCATATTTCTAATACGACAAAGTTAATAACCTACTCCTTGCCTGTGTAGATACTACAGATTCTTGCTGATCTAACACCCGCTCCTTTCAGAAGCTGTGGCTGGATGATCCAAGCTGAGGTGGGGTCCTTTGTAATAGGTTAAAGAATTTGCAAATTTAAAGATTTTCAGGGCAGGATTAGTCTCTTAAGCACACTGCAAAGCATTTCTTTTAATTGCATTTTGTTCAGTTTTCTCCATTTGCTTTCTCCATTATCTTGGTCTCCATTAATGCTTTCAAAACAAACCCTCCTTCCTCCTCCCCTGCCTCCATTTTTCTCTGTGTGCGGGGTAGGGTTTTATTTTATCCTTCTGTCAGCCTCCATCGAAGTTGTAAATCAAGCAGCCTGTGTGTTTAATTGCCTCTGTCCTTACAGACGGCCTTCTTCTGCTTGTTTCCTCGATAGAAGATTTCTTTATCGAACATAGCCGTAAAATATTCTTGACTTCTTCATAAGTGGTTTTGCAAACCCCTCCTTCCCACAATTAGGAATTTTTTTTTACCCTACTGTCATACTGATACAGAAGCTTGAAGCTTTTTGTTCCCCAGGATTTTCTGTTCATTGCATATAGATAATAAGTTCTTGTATTTATTCCTCACACCTACTCACTACTTTTTCTCCTTCCCTATCACACACAGCTCTGGTTGTGTTTATTCCATCATTTATAAATAGTGAAGAATCTGGTGTGACACACAGAGCAGTTGGCATACTGCTATTGTACAACACTTTCTGAATTTGTCTTCCTTTTGCCTTCCAACCTCTGAAGCATACTTGGATTTATTATCTTTTTTGACAAAACTTATGCACTTCAGTGCAAAACCTATGCTTTGTCCAAGGCCTGTTTTGTTACATCTCTCCAAATCCAGTGTCTGTGCGGGAAAAACCAGGAAGTTCAATCTTACATTCCCTCAGTGATCATAAATCCCTGTGACAGGGTCTCTATCTCTTTCCTGTTGAAAAAAAGGCTGATTCTCCCTAATACTGTGCTTAGCACTATAGACAACATTCGTCTCAATTGTATTGGGCCAGTCAAATTGGATGATGGTATGCTGGGGGGCTGGCTGAAGTATTAGAGAAATAGGCATGCAAGATACTCAGGGTAAGTACAGAAAATGACTAAAATCCTTTTCAGGCTAATTATTTGAAAGCAATAAGAACCGCCACTTCACAATAGGCATGTAAAGCCAGTTACTAATCTGAGCTGTGTGAATGAAAGGTTCAATTAAGAGTTGTGGACTTGTGTGTTTCACTAAGTAGGATTGCACCACAGAGGCTGCTGAGTTTGTCAGAGCTTCTACTAACAGTGAAAATAAATTGACCAGACCTGAAGCTCGGACTAACTTCAGGCAAATTGAGGATTGATAGTAAGATGGAGTGAAAAGGTCTATAGCTCTCTGCCCTCATGAGACCTCAGCTGCACCCAGATCTGGACTCCTCAGCAGAAGAAAGACATGGACCTGTTAGAGCAGGTTCCAGGAAAGGACACAGATATGATCCAAGGGTGGGAGCACTTCTCCTACAAAGACAGGCTGAGGGAACTGGGGTTGTTCAGCCTGGGGCTCCAGGCACACCTCATTGTAGCTTTTTAGTACCTAAAGGGGGCTTATTAAAAGAAGCAAGACGGTGTTTTTATATGGGCAGATAGTGACAGGACAAAAGGTAATGGTTTTAAACTGAGAGAGGACAGATTTATGTTATATGTTAGAAAGAAATTCTTTACTGAGAGGGTGGTGAGGCACTGGAACAGGTTGTCCAGAGAAGCTGTGGATATAAGTGTTCAAGGTCAGGTTGGATGGAGCCCTGAGCATCTTGTTNGAGCAGGTTCCAGGAAAGGACACAGATATGATCCAAGGGTGGGAGCACTTCTCCTACAAAGACAGGCTGAGGGAACTGGGGTTGTTCAGCCTGGGGCTCCAGGCACACCTCATTGTAGCTTTTTAGTACCTAAAGGGGACTTATTAAAAGAAGCAAGACGGTGTTTTTATATGGGCAGATAGTGACAGGACAAAAGGTAATGGTTTTAAACTGAGAGAGGACAGATTTATGTTATATGTTAGAAAGAAATTCTTTACTGAGAGGGTGGTGAGGCACTGGAACAGGTTGTCCAGAGAAGCTGTGGATATAAGTGTTCAAGGTCAGGTTGGATGGAGCCCTGAGCATCTTGTTCTAGTGAATGGCATCCCTACCCATGGCAGTGAAGTTGGAACGAGATGATCTTTGAGGTCCTTTCCAACCCAAAACCATTCTGTGATTCTACTTAGTGAAGAAGAGAAGACAGAAAAGAGCCAGACATAGGTTGGAGGTAAAAGAAACATGGTTTCACAGTTTCATGGGTTAGAAGCTGTCAGTACAACAGCTGGTGAAGAAACTGGCACCTTTTTTGGGGTGTGTTTTTGGCACAGTCAAGAAAAGTCACATATGCCACAAAAAACACTCTCAGAGAAACTGAGGGAGCTGGGGTCCAATTTAGAGGCATATCAAATCTTATTTCCAAAGAACTTAGGTTCACATTGACCTCCCCATATGTTATAGGCACTGAGATTTCACTTTGTGTCACTTTTGAGTCAAGACACGTGTATTTGGCCGGAGTATATTGTTGAATATTGTCCTGTTCTAGTCTGTATTTGATTAAAGGAAACTAGAAAATCCCCTAGTTCTGGTAGTTTGTTACTATTTATTTATTCTTGCTGTTAAAAAAACATGTCTTTATTTCCCATTTGAATTTGCCTGGTTTCAGCTCTCAATCACTGGGTTTTCCTATGACTTCCTATGCCATTTAAAATTTTCCTTTCCTCCCCTGTTTTCTTTCTGAAGGATTTTCATAGAATATGATAAGCTTAATGGTGACTCTACTGAAGATGCTAAACAAATTGCATTGTCTCTCACTGTAAAACATTTTCTCCAAATGCCTGCACCTACATTAGTTCATCATCCTCCTGTAAAAATGAATTTTAGAATTGCATATTCCGGTTTTGACTTCAGTGAAAAAAAAGTTTAGCCTGTGCAAAAATAACACTATGTCCCTACTGCTGTCTCCCTGTTTACTGTCCCTGTGTGCATCTGCCACAATGTCCTAGCAGGAACTCAGGCTGAATTGTCTTATATGGCCATGGAAGTCTTTGAAGTGTCTCTGCATTCCAAAGGTTGTCTCTACCTTCCAGGCTAGGCTGGGTCTGCAGTTACAGAGTCTTGATGACTAGATTAGGATTATGTGCCTGGTTTTATGAAACTCGTTTTGTTTGGCACCCAGTTACCAGCAGATTACACTGTCTGCTGTTATTTACGTATGTCATTTTAGCCAGCAGCAGTGTTGCAATGATTGATAAAACTTCAGACTGCTCCTTGTGAATCTCTGTGAGAAGCAGCTCTATTTTGTGATGATTTTGCATTGCCAGTTCTTTCTTAAAGCACTGTCAGTCAGTTTTAAATTGAATTATATTGATGTGGTACAGTGCTGCCTTGTCTCAAAGTACCATGTCAATTGCCTCAGAAGCTTTTAAGTTTATTACAGCTCTGCAGTTACCTTTATTTGTCAAATTTGTAGCTCTAGAAGAGTGAAATCAAGCTTGTGGCCAAGATAGTTTTCAATAAAACTATGCTGACTGGTGCTGGTTATCCTCTAATTCTTATCTAAGTATGTATATATCCGTATCCATGTGTCACTGTAATTGATTGGAACTAACATCAGGTATGCCATGCTAAAATTATTCGGTCTGCCAATGCCGCATAATGGTAGTAATATTACCTTTATACCCTTCCAGTCATCTTGGAGCTTCCCTGTATTCTGGAGTGCAAAAAATTAAGCATTGTTTTATCAGGAAGACGGTCTTCAGCTCTGGAGTGAAAGTGTATCTGGGTGGTGAATCAGATGTCACTACACTAACTACTCTGAGGTCTGTGTGCAGACAGAACACTGAAAATTTCAAGTGGCATTTAAGCAGCTTGTCTGCTTTTCAGCCAGTGTCCTGAAGTTCTGTACAGCTTTGAATCAAGGACAAATTATCTGTTCATGTTTTAAAATTTTCTATTTGGGTGGCTGTAAAGCAATCTTTCAGAGGCTTTTTCCCTGTACAGTTCATTGCTACCTGTGTTATGTAGAACTCTGATCAGCTGGGGTAATTCCTTTGCCTATTCGGAACACGAGTCTGCCTTCCCAAGGAGAAATTTCTGAAGATATAAGGTTACTTAGTAACCATAAAGAAAAAAAAAAAGTTGAACAGTACATTTTCATTTCTCCAGCCTTCACCAGTGTTGCGGGTAGTTGCCCAAGTATGAGACCTCTACAGCACAGAGCACGATCTCAGTGCTATCCATTAGCTACAGTTTCCAAAGAAAGCAAACTTTGTCTGGTCCACTGACTTGGGGGTTTAATTCTTCTGGAGGAAGAAGGTGGTATCCTAATAGTGATACTATGTATTCCTTGTTTTTATTTTGTCACAGTCACTAGCAGGTTTCTCCTGGACAGGCTGTGGTGCACAGCATCAGGGTTGCTAACTGGTTGACCAGAGAAACTCTCTCCTGATCAGACTGTATGCTGGGAATTCTGGTGGAGTTGTAACCACTGGGGCTTCCTCCTCCATCTTGCCATGCTTCAGAGCAGACACAAGGTCATGTTCTGTGTTATTATAAAAGGGGATAGTGACAAGAGCAGGCACTTTATTTACTGCCTATAAAGCATAAGTGCTTTGGCTCGTGTTTGTTCATTTAGCACCTGGCTGGTGACTGTAGGAGTCCTGGGGAGGAATATGCAAATGGTTCTGTAAACAGTGTATGCATTATTTCTTCAGAAGCTAAGCAATTAATTTTTTTCTTTCCTTTTTGTTGGTTGGTTGGTTGGTTGGTCTGGTTTGATTTGTCTGGTGTAGAGAGAGTGGTGTTGGGTTTGTTTGTTTTCTTGATGTTGTTGTTTGGCTGCCATGTGGTAGCTAGCATCACTTTTCTCGTGCAAGAGCATGCAGACAAAGAGATTGTCATGCATTTGGTGCTGTTGGGTTAGATGTGTCACGTACACCTTTCTCTTCACTGTAGAGAAAATCTGGTCAACTCAGATCTTAGCATGTGAGTAGTCTCAGTATAGCCCTAGCCTGCACCAGTAACCAAATCTGGAAATATTTCATCCAGACACTTTCTCCTTTTAGACTCAAGTTCCGACAAAAAATGGAGAATTTCCATCCAAACTTGGAGAAAACTGTGCTTGAGATAAGGAATTACAGCAAGCACTAGATTTTGCCAAGACAGACTGTACCTTTCTTGGCGTGAGTTCAGGCTCTAGAGCCACAGCCATTCCAATAACATCCTTTTGCCAGTCTCTCCACTTGCTTTTCTAAAAACCTTGCTTTTTGGAAATTTGAAAGAACTTTGTACAGTCTGGATTATTCTTTGGTCCATGAACAGTTGTTTTCCACAGAGTAAGAATGTATTCTAGGAGGAGGTCAGCAGTAGTACCTGCTGTGCTGTGACTTACTGTTCTGGGTATCCTGCTCAACTTTTTGCTTTTCCTTCTGATTTCAGTGACAGCATCTGCTGACATTCTTTGGCCAGTGGAAAATTCCTCTTTGTCCCCCAGTATTTCTGGTATGCAAAGGCAGTACTGAGGTCCTTGAAGAGTTAGTTTTGATTGCATCTGTTTTCTCTACTTAAAAAGGACATCGTTCAAAACTTATTTGCTCCACTGCCTTGGCTCCCCTTAGCTTCTGCTGAGTATAACTAGCAAAAATCAGAATTAACAAAAATGTGGGCCTAAAGCACCATGCAGAGAGGAGCTTCACACAAGGCTATCGGGCTGAATCATAGATTACTGAGCTACAGCTAGCTATGTTCAGTCATTGGTAATGACAGACATCCCAAGACAAACATTTTCCTTCATCCCTGCTTCTTTTCTGTCCCTGCATGAATCTATTAAAAGAGTTGGTGTCTGCTGAGGAAGCACAGTCAAAGCAGCAGGGAAGCACAAATAACCTGTGAATCATTTCAGAGTCGTTTCTTCAGAGCCAGTTTTAATGGCTGATATCCTTGTGTGTTGTAAGGTCGTGCATGCAAATGGAATAATGAAATTGTAGGCGAGAGGTGCTCCGAGCTACTAACGCTTTCTTTCCAGTCTCCTCCTCTTCCATTGTGCTTTTCACAGTACTGTGTTGAAGCTGGGGTGGGGAGGGGGAGGGGAGTCCATTGGCCCCTTCCTTCATGGAATGTGTATGGATTTAAACTCCATGCTTTAAAGGTAAAGAGCTCTGCTGCAGTCCAGCATGCAAGCTGATTTTGAGTTTCAGTTGTATAAAGGGGAAACAGAATATCATATGTAAGA
Organism: Rhabdornis inornatus; assembly: GCA_013397075.1. NCBI lineage: Eukaryota > Metazoa > Chordata > Aves > Passeriformes > Rhabdornithidae > Rhabdornis > Rhabdornis inornatus. Next base: position 879,969 of record VWZS01010225.1, on the reverse strand, counting down.
GAAGCAGATGAGGGAAGAAGGCAGCAGCTAGAAGAGTTTACAGGATGAAATCAACAGTCCGTAAAGAAGAGTACAGTATTTTATTTCTACTTTCAGTGAGTCTCCATGACTAGCTACCAGTCAAAGAATTCCTATAATGCTTCAGACTCTTCCAGTTCCAAAATCCAAGGATATTTGTTACCTTCCTGTGCACTTCACAGCACTTATTGCATTGATTTGACTGATGAATGTTCTACTCAGTTTCACTGATGAGGAACTGCATGAGCTCAGAGAAAAAGTCTACGGAGTCCTTGTCTTGTCATCAGTATCAGCCAACAGTAAATGCCCAGGAAAGAAAGTGTTCTTCCCCAGAATACCTTCTTAGCATGTAGCAGTTTGTAGCAGCAGATGTGGTATCATTAATAACCCTGGAAGAATGCTACTTCTGTATGTGTCCAGTCTCTTTTTCTTTTTTTTTTCAGCATAAACTGTTAATGTCCATAGCATCCTTCAATAAAGAGATTCACAGCAGGAAAATGCAGCACAAAAAGCACCACCTTCTTTGTTGATCAAGCTTGATGCTTTAAAGTTGCCAAATTTTAATCTACAGTTAAATTCTCTGCATCTTTTCCCTTCCTTTTTGCAGGCAATTGACAAGTATTGCCGGGTTAGTGGCGGCTTTTCTGGTGTCAAGGATGTCTATTCCTCATCTCCTACATATGATGATGTACAGCAGAGCTTTTTCCTTGCTGAAACTTTGAAGTAAGTCATTTTCACTCCTGCATCTTTCTGTAAAAGCTCACATATAAATTCTAGAAGAATGTGGTGGCTTCACAGGTAGCTAATGGAGACAGACTGATTTTGAGTATTAGGAGCACAAAATGGAACAGGGAGAAAGCAAGTCCTGAAAATGGCAGTTCTTGTGCCTAATTCAGGCATCACAGCATGTTTCACTGGGAAAACAGGGTTCCAAGTTAATCATGTGTAAGGGGATAGTGTGGTTATTCTACCCTTCTGCTGGCTCCTTACCAAATTCCTCTACCTAATCACAATAGTTTGTTGCCTTGTATTACCATTATAAAAACAAAGCCACTGCTTCCTCCTCCGTTGTCTTCTTTAATTTTATTTCGCTTACTCCTTCAAATTCATTTTCTGGAGACTAAAAATAGTGGTCCCAAAGAGAGAGGCAGCAGTTACAAACAAGTCAGGTCAGAGAAACATTGCCTCTCCAGGAGCTGATGGTATATGATTGATCTGCCTATAAAAGCCAAATGAGAGAATGAAATCTGCTTCTAAAGGACTTCTGTGGTGGCAAGGCTGACTTTTGATGTATCGCCAGAATCCTGTCTGCATCTTAAATAATCACAAGGAGATCTGAAAATCCACCGATACATCATTCAGTAACTGGATATACTATAGCACCGGTATTGAAGATGGTGGCATTTCTTTCTTTCTAGGAAAGAACTCAGAAATTTTTACTGACTTACGGTTTGGAGCATTTCCTGCTTGTGGAACAAAACAAAGGTTTATTGAAGAGCTGGATATTTGTTGTTTTTGACATTGATGCAATTGGCATAGCCCAAACCAGAAACTGGTTTCACACTGAGATAAAGCAGAGAACATAAAGTCAAGCAAGATAGCCCAAATGAAAATAAAGACAAAAGGGTTGCGTGTGATGTCATGAGGAAAATGAAGATGTTCCTCAGAAGAGGGACATAGAATATGTCCTAAGCAATATCTGCTGTAATCTTTTCTGCTGTTTATGATTACTTCTGCATATTCATTCCTCTCAAATTCTTATTTGGTAACTGTCCCAAATATGCTTTGTTGCTGCTTGGATACTTCAGTTCATCGGAGATACACAGCAAATTTGAGAGTTTTGAGCAGTACCTGGCATGAAGGTACCTCTTGAGTGGGAAGGACCAAGATGGAGAAATAGGTTGCTTAAGTTATTCAAAGGAAAAGTGTGAATCAAATGAGGAAGATGAGTTTGAGTAAGATGAAATATTGCTGCTGTGGTGAGAAAGAGCTTGGAGAGCTGCAGCAGGAGAGAGCAAGGCAGAAGTACTGAGGAAAGGAAGGGCCTGATGCTTTAAAGACAAATGAAAAGTGTGGAGAAGGAGATGAGATATGTGTAACAAAACTAAATCATCTCTGAATGATTTTTATCTGTAAATTATCTGTAAACAGTAAACAGATGAGGAAGGAAAGAAAAAGTAGGACTCCACTGTCTGACTTGTGGATAGAGCTGGCAAATAAAGGCAGCAGAAGACTTGGTCAGGCAGTGACTCAGGGCTGAAAGCAGCAGACACTTCCAGTGTCTGATGGAGAGAAAGCAAAGGAACAGCAGAACAAGTATGCGCATTCTGGATGTGGCAGAGTCCACTAATGGGAATGACACCCTTTCCTTGTCAAGTGCAACAAGAGCTGTCTTTTTCTGGATGGCAGGAAAGCAAGCAGGAGCTGGGACATCCTGTGCACCCATGCTGTTGTGCTTGCACTCACACAGCCAGATTTTCTGTAACAATGGAAATGTCCTTTGAGTTTTAGCAGTTGTGTTAGGAAACTTTGACAGATCTCTACTACCAGTTTGTCCTACAGAGTTATAGCACAGCCACATTCAAAAGTGTACATTAAGAAAAAAAGGAACAACAAATACTTTTTTTTCTACATATGCCCAGTAACCCTTATTTTGTTTCATGCTTCATGTCCTCCGCATTGTATTATAATGTACAACATCTGTGAAAACCTCTGTACAATCTATTGTCCCATTTCCTCTCATCAGAAGCTGAACCAGCTTCCAGAACTGTGATGACAAATCAGATGCTTGCCGTGGTTTAGTAGCTTCTCTTGTGCTGCCATGAAATCTTTGGTTTGGATATAAGAGGATTAGTAATTTCCAAGTGGGTTTACTCCATTAGGAAAAGCTTTCTGACAACTTCTTCTCTGCTCTTCTGTCCCCCAAATACTTGTGGTTGGTGTCTTGATGTTTGTTTTATGCTAAAAATCTTTGAAGGAAAGCTCAAAAAACAAAAGTTTCCTGGAAAGATTAAAATATACTGTCTTTATAGCTTTTATATACTTTTCATTGAAGGGCTTGATCATAATAAAAATTACTTCAGATCATTGTAATAGTGAAGGTTGTGTGTGCGCTGTACAAAGATTGAAAGCAAGTAATTTGTTTATAGCTGTAGCTGCTGCACTGTGGGGCCTGGAGCTGCTCTGTTGCCCCTGCCTGCCTGTGCTCTGCTTTAATACTGATGTTTTTAATCTCTGTCTTGGTATCCAGGTATTTGTATCTGCTTTTCTCCAATGATGATCTTCTACCATTAGACAACTGGGTTTTTAACACAGAAGCTCATCCTCTGCCTGTTTTACATTTAGCCAATACCACACTGTCAGGAAATCCGGCATATCGATAAAAACAGCTCTATGAAGAAGAAGAGAGACTGTTTTCAGCTCTGTTTTGTTTACATGGACCACTTGAGACTTTAGCAGGAGGGGAGACAGACAGACACTTGGTGGACCTAGACCCCCGAGTCAAGCAAGTGTTGGCATGGGAAACGAAGCTCTTCAACATATAAATAAGTTTAAATTTCTGTTTTATACATGACCAAAACACGTCAGTGTGATTTTTGCAGGATGGAGACTTCACACGCTTTGAACCCTGGCAAGACATGGAATCTACAGATAATATTAATGGCAGCAGGAAGAAGAGGCTTTCCTATCCAGGGAGAGGAACTTGCTGCTTGCTGTTGCAAGGAACAGCATACAGTTACCTCTTCAGATTGGGTGGGTTCCAAATACCTAGGTTTTCTTTTTCTTTCTTTCTTTTTTTTTTTTTTCCTAAGATGGCATGAACAAAGCAACAACAAAAAGCAACACCACTGCACCAGCAGCATCAGGATTTGAATTTCTTTCTGTACCGGTCTGAATTTTCTAAGGAGCATTGTTTATCCAGACTGGCAGCCATTCTCAGAGCCTCTAATCTGTTAGAGCTAAATTCTAAAGTACAGAAAGTATTGCCTCCTCATTTTCCCTTTTCAAAATAATGCTTATATCAAAAAAGAAAAAACAATTAGTAAGCATTTAGTTTGTAGTTCACTGTCATCAGAATGAGCCTAGTTCATTTGGCAAGCTCAGTCAGAGTCTGGAGCATATCACAGGAGTTGAAAGTAGGAGTAGGAAGGAGCCTAAGTTTCCTTTTCTTACAAATTATGTCACATGAAAAAAAACATTCTCTTTTTAGTCCTGGTTCTTTTAGCTAAATAAACAGAGATGACAACATGAGCATAACTGTTTCGTGATTTATGTAGGAGGATACAGTGTATGGAACTAAAAGAAGCTCCCCTTGAGCTAAGCAGTGAGAGTTTGCTGCTCTGTATTTTTGCACACAATCTGTTACTTTTCATTCTTTGGATTCTATTCACAGAACCTTATTTGCAGGTATAAATGTGTTTGACAGAAGCCTAAAACTGCCTTTTATTTACTTTACAAAATTTTTCTTTCTTCTGGGTTCTCCAGTACAAATCCAACATGATCTTTGGAAACAGCCTAACATCTCTCACATGTGACTGGGAAAAGAAACTGAAGTCTCTTTTTTCATTAATTTATGATGCTGCTACCTGAATGGGGTTTTTTCAAGTACTTCATGGCTGGGCTGGATAGTATCACTTATGGAGTCTTTTTCAGTCTTCATTTATTTGCTAAAAGAAGTTTAATCTTTCCAAATTTTTCATCTTTTCAATTTTGTCTTTCTCAATCTCTCTTTACTGTTGTTCAGAACCCTTACAGCTCAAATTATTCTTTTTACTCTGCTATATAAAGAATATATAAAAAAATCTTTTTGCCATGGTGACTGGCCCCTTTGCTGAAAAACAGTCTTTAGGAACTGGTTTCCCTCCTAATTAGTGTACAGGTTGAGTCTTTAAAAAATCTTGATGATGTTTTTGTACTGAAGCAAGTGGAAGAACTCTTCAGTGAACTGCACCGGTACAGTATCAGATTTAAAGGGAATGAGTGCTATTTTCTCTCCTCAAAAAAGTTTTTATATGAAGTTTTACATAAAAAAACTTTCCTCCTTATCATAGTATAATATATCTAACTGTAGATTTACCCCTCAAAATTATTCTTCATTGGTCTGTGTCAGTAACTTAGACATAGGAATCATCATATGATCTAAGTAAAAATGCTATCAGATTCTTTTTTTCCAGGCAGTTACTTTAGTTTAAGAGGAAGAAAACATGGAGCTTGGGAAAAGTTTCAGTCTCAATGTTTGTACCTTAATACCAGTTACTTTGTTACTGTAATTTGCAGCAGTATCCTAAAAATAATTTGAGAACTTATAAAGTAATTGATATAGTAAATAATACTAATTTCAGTAATTGTTTATTTAAAATTAGAAGTAGCTTAATAAAGGATTCTTTTTACCAGCCCCACATTAATTTATTTTTCTAATTATTATTCAGTGACTTACTGAAGAACTAGCAATTTTTCATTTTCCCAAGTTCAGATGTTTTGTGTTTTCAAATTGTTTTTCTGATCCTATGAGAACTGTTATTAGTTTAAAACTACACTTGATTGCCTTGTTCTCCTACATGTCTCTGGGTATATAGGAGAAAGAGGAAAAGCAGACCTATCTGTTAAAAAAAAAAAGAAGAAAAAATTACAAAAGCACTTTCTGCCCTATAAACCCATCCGTCTACTCCTTCTGATAAATGCAGGTGTAGAATGGCTGCCAGTCTGTTCAGAGAAAGGTCATGGACAGAATTCTGGCATCCCAGAAACAGCAAACTTCTTATCATTGCTTCTCCTGCTCCATCCCCCTCTTGTGAATTAAAGAGGAACCCTTCAAATTTAACTTTTCTGTGAATCCCAGTAGGTTAATTTACTGCCAGAAGAATGCCTGAATTGAGGACTAAGCCATTTCATGTTATGGGATGGTGTTCTTCTCAAAGCAGATGAACAGTACTACTATTTCTTTTGTGTAGATAAGCGGCAGGTACCAAATTAAAGACACTTGTTTCTCCAGTTACCCCAACAACAGTCAGTTTATTCTCCATCGCTCTTTAAAATACCAGCTGTCCCTTTCCTCCAGAAGGTAAAATATACTGTGCATTTTAAGGACTAATTGCTGTGTCTTTCATAAATTTCATCCTGAGATTTCCTAGATGAAGCAGAATTTGGAGGTAATGGGTTCTGTCTGAAGTACATACTTAATTACCAAGCACCACAGATACCGAAACTTCTGACTGAAGTCACGTGCCCTCATTCTGAGTCCTTCACAGAAAAGTAGGTTCTGATCTGCAAAATGGCATTACGTGCAACCCAAAGTTCAGACTATTTTCCCTCTGGGTACATAAGGTACAGTAGAATGTTGCCATTTTCATTCTGTTGCTGTCTTACTTTCTTGAAGATAAGAGTGTAAATTTAAGCACAAAAATGACTTTTAGTCCTAGCCGTTTCTGAGCCTTGCACTGTACTCTCTAACAAAAAAATCCTCATTTTCTCTAGGTAGCTGTCCCATTTTACAATTTCTACAATACCCTTTCCCCATACAGAATGAAATAAAAAACAAAAAATCATGTGCATTTTTGGCACACTGGATTTGGGCAAGAGCCTGGAAATCCCAGAACTGTCTATTTCCTGTTTGCATGCAGTCAAAACAGGGATGTATGGTTCTTTTCCTAATCCAAGCCTCAAACTTGCCTGTTGGTCAGGATCTGCCAGCAGTAAATTTTTTTCTAACAATTAGAGCTTGATTTTTCAAGAAGGCCAGATTTCTGCAGCTTCCATTACAACCCTGGAGCTGTGCATGTCCTGCAGTCAAGAAGTCAGCTTCTTAGCTTTGTCCTCTAAATAAAAACAAAACCTTGAATGATATTCTGAGTGTTAATTTTGCTGCACAATCTAGTCCTTCAAACTGAATATTCAAGGAGAGTATAAAAAATAGCAAGTGCCCTGGAGTAGAAGGAAGAGCAAGTAGTTCCGTGTGCCAGTCACACCTTTGCTGTTCCTTCAGCTTCCTGCTCCAAATTTGTGGGTTGCCATGTTCTAAATCCCAAACACTGACATATCCCCCCACAATATTTTACAAAACTTGAATGTTGCCTGGGTTCTGAAAGGTGACAATAATTAAATGTAATGCCATCCTTCAAGGTTAGAGGTGCACCCCGTAAGCAAGTCCTGTTGGTATTTACACTACTAGGCCTAGCCCATGTTTATAAGGGGACAAACAAGAAACAGGCTTCTTGATACCACAGAAAAATGAAACCAAGCTCTTGACTCATACTGTAGTTGGAAGATCAGTTCACCCTGAGTAAGACATCCCTCTTTCACTCTTTAGATTTTGAGATAACAGTCTTCTGACTCAAGAGTTTGAGTTGCCGTTGAAAGAGGAAACCCAGGCTCTTTTTGCAAGTTGTGTGCATACAACTGTTGCATGAGCTGCTTCAGCTGTCAGCACCCTCTAACAAACTGCTCTGTAATTGCCCACGGAAGTTGGGAACCACCAAAGTCGGAGGAGACAGCCTGACCTGTTACAGTGAATTGTTGTTTAATCCTAATTGCTTGGTGGAAGTTGGATTTGTATTCTGCCTTTATTCTTGCTTTGTCTAAAACTGACAGATTATTTTCTCCTCCAGAATAATAAAAGGACAAAAGTCTATCTTCTGATGTGGAAACCTTCTGCCTCTGACCTGGAATCCTGCATATGTACTTTTTACAGATTAAAAAATAATATTGTATATAAAAAATTGAATAAAGAATGTCTTTAAGTGAAAAGGGTGTAGTTTTTGTCCTTTGCCTCCAAAAGCAGCATCCTGTAGCACTGGACTGTGAAGCTGACCCTATTCCAAGGGCTTGGTGGTGCTGCAGCTTTTCTTTCCCCTGCAGCCCTGCTAAGGACTTTGTCAACTTAAATATTTATTAAGACCCCCCTGTTGCAAAATTAAACCCTTGTACCCTGTACTTGCGTCTAAAAGGTCCCTGTAGTGCTCAGGATGCACCTTCATTCACAACACTTTGAGGCTGTTCCTGGGTGCCATTGTGAAAGCCACCAAACCTTACAAAAGTTTGAGATTTCTCCCCATTTGTTACATTGTGTGAAAGTGGCTAAAGGGTTCAGAGATCCTTTTAGATGAGGGTAAAGGGACAGGCAGACAAGCAGAGGTACTAAATAATTAAGCCACCAGGTTAAACCACCCCCACTTTTCTTGAGACTTAAGTAGCCAGTGAGTTGGGCAGTAAAGTCTGTCTGTCCATTCCTCTGCTGTCTGGGAAATGGAAAAAGTTCCCAATTGTTGAAGTGTAATTCGCAGGGTAACTGGTATGAGGAAGTAGCTTCAACTGAGCTTGTTTTCTCCCTGCACCTTGAAATTCCCTGGAATTGCTGCTACAGCTCTATTTTTTTGCAGTACAGCCTTTGTATAACCAGATTTGCTTTCTGATTCACATTACTGTAGATAATCCTTTCTGACTGGTGTCACTCATGTTGCTCGTATGTGGTACCTTGTTTTCATGAGATGCCATGACTGCCAGCCCTTGTGCCGTGCTTTATATCCAACACCCAACCTTCCCAGGATGCTTCAACCTCAGTATGTAATGATCATAAGAGGAAATTGCCTCTGAAGTGCCGTATTTGAGTGCAACACATGGCCCCTGCTGTACTGTCATGCTATCCACCTTGAGATCCAGTTTTTCATCCAGCTGTTGCTCCATAGCTTTTTGCATGGGCACATTCACACTGCACCCAGCTTCCAACTGCAGTGTCACTTCCAAAGCAACAGCTTTTGCATCCATTGATGTTCTTGTGGTGTCCTTGGCCCCTGAGCCACCTCGCTGGAATTCGCTTGGTGTAGCAAGGTGTGTCTTGTCCTTTGTGGTTGCACTGCATTGTCTCTTCCTCTTCAACAGTGAAGTGCTTCCCCCCTCTGCTTCCACCTCATCTGAAACAGATGTTGCATGTTCTCTGCCCAAGGGATATATATAGGGAATACCCTCTTTTATCTCTCTGTTGGCGCTCTGCCTGCATGTCACCCACCCCCCCCCCTTTCCCTTGCAGACTCTGTGATTGTGTGTGCTCCTTCCTGGAGACCATGTGCCTTTCCTATGCATATTAATTAGTTGTATTTAAAAATCCTGAAATTAATACTTTAATGGGTTATTTTTAGCCTTTGTCTTGTAGCTCTGGGAGCTGGCTTCTCTCAGTGCAAAGTCATAGGCTTTCTGTGGGCTGTGGAAAGGAAGCATAACTCTCTCTGTGCTGGTTCACGTGTGGGATGTGTGAAGGCTGGTGGTGGCATGTTTTTTTTTGTTTTTAATATGAAGAGCAAGAGTCTTTTTGAAAATATTTCAGGCTGAGCCAACTCCCATGAGAAATGGCTTGAGAAAGAGCAGTCACTCATATACCCAAACTTACTTGCAGGCAAAAATTCAGGGAAGAATTTGGGGAGGAAGGAAAAAGCACTGTATATTCTTGTGTACCAACAGTGTCACTGCTTTCTTAGATTGTTTCTATTGTATGAATAGTCACGAGTGACAGGTGTGATGTCTGTCTGTAATAGTAAGAAGATTTTGTAGAAAAATCTAGAAAGAATTGTCAGTACAGAGCATGAAGGATCAGATAATGCCGAGGCCTGGAACAGTAGAAGACAAAAGAAATTAAAAAAGTCGAAATGCAAAGTTGTTCCTCCTGGGACGAGGAGCAAAACCTTGCCCTATAATCTGGGATGTTATCAATCTGAAACCAGTAACAAAGAAAATGGAACATACAGTCAGCCATAATACACCAATCACCAATGCAGGGTAAAAAAAGCAAGTGAAAAATAAAAATGTTGTGCTGAGTCAAAATTAAGGTCTGTCTAACCTCGTATCTTGACTCAACTCTGATCAAGAGCAAATTCCAACAGAAGAGCAGGAAAGTGAGTTTTGATACTTCACAAATGTACCCTGAAGTGATCTGCAGCTTCCTGAGCCATAGGTGGTTATCTTGGTATTTAATAGGCCTTGACATCCATGGGTGGGGGGGCCTGTTCTTTGGAATTGATCCAGTCACTTATTGAATACATAGCGACTGTCAGGGAGCAGAGCAAGCTCTGCCGGAGAGCCTCATGGTGCTAGCAAGGCATCCATGCACTGAGAGGGTGTTTCTGATGAAACAAAAAGCATGTCAGTGCCATTCAGAGATGGGTGAACAGCTCTGAGATCTGGTGTGTGATTCTGGTCACCTGTATTCAGGAGGGCTTGTCTCAGTGGAGACAGGAGGCTTGCCAGAGAATGGAGAGTTGGTGTCGGGAGAGGTGAGAGGAGTTCAGCCTGGCAAAGTGAAAGGTTGAAAGTGGTGATAACTGCTGTCCACAGCACATCAAGTGCTTGGTCAGCTGGGGAGAGAAAAAAGCTGTTTTTCCTGGAGGACAAACCTTGCACAAAAGCCCCACACAAACTGGTACCTGCAATGCCTGAATAATTTCTGACAATGAGGTCCTAGGAGTAGAAAACATGTTTATCTGCTAAATAAAAGGATGATGTTTTGTGCTTGCCTGCAGTTTCATGTACCTGAATGAAGGATGTAGGAGGTCCTTTCCTGTCCTGCATTCCAGAGCTCCTGTGGGATCTCTAAGTCTAGGGTTGAATTTACAAAAGCTCTTTTCTCTGTTATCTGTTTCTAGGGCAGGACAAGTGTAAAATGCCATTGAATCAGAAAGTAAAAAGCCTTTCATAAGTTCATGGATGGAAGTTATTAATTGACATTTGCTATGCTGTTTGAGTAATGAAGGATAGAAAGTCACCAAAATACTTCCTGTTAAGTTTTCTAACGTGGTTATCCAATGACCTTTCACCACTGGATTTGCTGTGGAGAAATCAGAAACAGATTGCACATGTTGGCGCACAGTGTTAAGAACACAGGGACACCAATCTCTTTTGATCTAAAGATTGTTACTGAACAAAACCCAGGTAACTAAGAATATTACATTAAAACAAAGCAGTGGTACAGTCTGCAAATAGAGTTTGTCGTGCAGTGATTCTTACACAGCAAAATAAGTGAAGATCATCAGTACCCTCAAGAGAGAATCTCTGAAGATACTCTCTGTTGCATGCATTTAAATTCTTTTTGCCCCCAGTTCTAGATGGCTCATCTTGTCCTTTGTTTGGGTACACATCCCATTATTACTTGAGGTGCTTTATGCCTGTGGGCTATTTCTACACTAATTAATGTTCACATAAAGGGATTTCCCTGACAATTCTCTGGCATTTTTGCAAGTGTTCTCTTAGCTCTGCACTGATACGTGGTCACGCATTTTGTACGCATTAGCCAGGCACATAATTTCAAAGAATCTGTAGATTCTTGCAGTTAGTGTGCTCAAATCAAACCAGTGTAACTTGAGAACCATTTATTGTCAGACCAGTACTACAGTCTGCTAAATCTTATGCCAAGCTCCCACACTGTACTTCTACTTGTATCACAACAAGGTTAGGTTTTCGGGTTCTCATTAGATATTTTGCAATTGAAAATATCTATTGATATTGAAAATTTGTGGAATTTTCCACAGGAAAAGGAACCTCTGAATCTTTCAATACCCACCAGCCATCAGCTTGTGGAATTAATTGCTTCACTGTGAAGCAGGCTTTGATGAGTTCAGTGACAACAGTGAAGAATTCACTGCCACATCCAGGTGACATCGTTACACTGATTTTTTTATTAGCTTAAAAAATAAACAAATGCTGCTTTTTCAAGTGTGTCCCCTAAGAAAACCTTTCAATATACTGCCTCAAATTTCCTCCAGATCCTGCTCATGCTATTTCTTAATAGAAGTCTGTGGGTAAAGCACATCCATCCCTTCACAGAACATAGTGTGTAGCCCTGGAGATGTTCTCTCTGAACAGGTTATGTTCAGTGCCAGACGCTGCTTAGCTGCATCAGGAAGATGCTCTGCCCACATCTGTCCTTTTTTTAGCCCTGCAGTAAGAAACTTCTTGCCAGCTCAAGCTGTTTGGAACAAGCAAGGATGTGGCTGGGTGTGCTCTGGTTCTGGTCAGCTCAGAATCCGCAAGTCATGATTTGTTTTCAGTGATAGTATCAGACTGACTTCCAGAATGGTGACATTTAAACTTTAACGTTCAGATGTCAAACACTTGCAGTGTTTCCCAAATGCTGAACAGCCTTTGCCCACCTCTGTGTGTGTAACTCACCAGGATGTACAAATTTCCTGGTCTGAGGAGTCAGAGAGGCTGAGCAGAGCCAGCCAGGCACAGGGGGCACAGCAGTCTGTCCTGAACAGATCAGAAAATCAATACAAAGGATGAAAATACATTTGTGATGTGGGATACGAACTGTGACTGTGGGGAGCCTTCCCTATTGAGGGAAAAAATTGCCTGATGTGGAGGGTCTGTAACATCTGTGGGCACCATAAGATTTTAACTGGCTTCTGTTGAGAAAAGGCTGTACTTCAGCTGCTTGACAAGCTTGATTTTCCAAAAACTGATGAGTCAGGCTGCGAGAAATATAATTCTAAATAATGAGTTTGAGGATTTTTTTCCATGTCCGCAGTTGTGGGATTTTTTTTTTTAATCTCAAGCTTTTGTGTCACTCACAGTTTAATATTTCCAAGCCCTGGCCTTTTTCTTTTTTTTCTTTTTTTTTTTTCCCCCTTTTTTTTTTTTTTTTTTTTTCCCCCTTTTTTTTTTTTTTTTTTTTTTTTCAGAATGGTGACAACCACCCTTAAAAATAAAGGAAAATTAAAACTTGGCTTATCTTCCAATCTGGCAGAAGTTCCAGTATCACGAAATTATCGAGAGTGGGCACTGCTGCATTAAGCTCACCCTGAGCATTGCTACAAATACGTAAGGACTACTTGCTTTTCAGAAAACACAATTTTTAAATTTTTTACAACTTAAATGTGAAGCAGACATAGATCTTCATTCTGTAGACATACCGTGCAATTTATCCTGTTGACTGCTCTGGTTCAAACAGTTGGTAACATCCTGGTTTTAGTGAGATGGCTCACAGTAACTGAGTACAAATCATAACACTCAAAACCAAGACATCCAAGTAAAATGTCCCTGTGGCATAAATGTGAGCCCCACAACTACTTTTGGATTCTTGCACTGATCTTTATAGAGACAGAATAATTTTTCCACATGAAAATGAATAATGAATGAGGTTCATACACTTGACCTTTATCACCTATGGCTCTTCAATCACTTCCTGCAGGAGTGTTGGAGGGAGAAAGCAAGGATGAAACTCGAGGGATTTTTTAATCCTGTGCTACTTATCTGCTTGTACAGAGACCCTGCAGACTTCCAATGTATTAACCAATTTGTTCTCAGACAGGAACAAAAAGCTAGACAGTCACACTCTTATTTTGGAAGCTTCTTCCAGACACTATCTCAGCTGTGCTGTATTTCTTGTGTTGTCACAGCTAAGCGTGGCATCACTCCCACTGGAGCAGTGTTCAGAGGATGAACCTGAGGCTTCTTCTTGAAATATATGTATCAAGTCATTCCCTTAAAGCGACATTTTGACATTTTGACTTGTAAGAGTTGTCTTGGGTTGCAAAACACCCAAGAATGTTAGCAGGAGAGGAGGTGGGGTGCATACTTAACTTCTGTGATGTATCGAGGTTGATCATTTGTCTGTGTGGATCCCCCGTACCCAGCAGCAGGTAGCCTGCACCAGCAACCTTGCACTGTTTTTTGTGATAGAAGTGCAGACTTTGTGAAGACAGAAACTCCGCAGTCGGAATATTAAGTTAGGCTTTGCAGAGCAAGTGAGGGGAAGCCATCGCTGAAGATACCATCTTGTGGCAGTAAGAAGCACAGACCAACAGAGCCAGCAGATCTAAACTGTGTGAAGCGAAGCATCAGTCCGACCGAGCAGCTGATCATACACTCCTCCCTTTCCAAGAAAAAGATGCCACCGAGGAGCAAGTCCTGATCCTGGGCTCCGATCCCTCTCTGCCCGCGAGTGTCCTCGCCCAAGAGCTGCGGGGAGGGGACACACAGGGAAAGTCCCATGTTTACACTGCACTCACCCCACCCAGCGGCCGTTCCAGGACATCCCTCGCCCAAAACACCTTTCCCTGTGAAAGGATGGCGAGATCCGAGTGCGGATCTGGTCCTTACTCTAGGACCTCCCCCAGCTGTGTCCGTGGCCACTTCCCACCCACCTTTCCAGTAGATCAGGGGGCTTTGCCCTCTGCCATCATCACCGTGATGCCCAGCTTGGCTTCCAGAGCTCCCGGGGGTTCCCACAGCCCAAGACGAGGCACAGACGGGCAGGAGATTCCAGCTGGGATCTGTATCCTACAGGAAGACCAGTCAGTTTGCAGTAAATCACAGAACTTGTTGCAAAAGGTGATCCAGCTCCTGCTGTGAAGCTGTCCCGGTTCCTTTCCCTCGTTTATAGCAATACCAGGAACAGAGAGTTCAATTTAAATGAGACCATTGTAAAAGTAACTACTTCCTTTCTGTAAATACATTGCCAGTACATTTAAGGGGGCTGAGGGAAAGTTCCTAGAGAGGCAGGAAAAGTTGAACGCTGCAGAACGACCACCTCAACCACTTTTTACAGGCAGAAGGTACTGTGCCATGATCGGGATCAAACAGTTTTCATCTCTTGATTATTCCTCGTGGCTGGGCAGCGAGACTGTTGCTGCACCAATACCTTTGTGCCAGAGTTTATTTCAAGAGCCCTGTAGACAAGAGATATTAATTCCAAGATGAACCAAAAGGAACCCCCCAACTGAAAGTGAACGTTCTTGGACTTAGTGGTGAGTGTGCAGCATTCCTTGTGTCATCAGCACTTGCAAATAAAGCATGTAGAAAGCCCAAGTGCATGTAAAAAATCCAGTGTGCTTTTGGTCTATATAAATTAAACCTAAATATATAACTAAAATTGCATGTGGGATTATCAGGAAAATGTATACCTGGCTTCTGATTGAATCACCTCATTGAAAATTTTGAGGTGCAAGAATATTTTAAAAAGAAAATGTAGAAGCTGAAGATGCTTCATTCCTGTAATTTATTTTCTTTTTACAAAAAAATGAAAGGATGAGATGATTACCAAGTATATCAGTACCTTCAAAGCAGTTTTTGCCCACATGTATTTTGTTTCCTTTTAACTTTCTAGGTTGTGTTTCCACATTTTAGGCAGCAAAAAATCTCAATCTTTCTCCATCTCAATGGTCTTCCACAATGCATGTTAAGCATTTTGAGTGGCATCTCTTATAGGATCAAGCTGGAGATTTAATAAATCTTTATTTTTGATTAATGTTCTTTTCCCTTTTGCAGATTAGTCCTTAACTACTTAATATTCAGTGCTTTCTGCCAGCACTGGAGAGATACATCTTATTTAAGAAATGAGACAGGTTTAGTTATGTGAATGAGGAATGTCTAGAAATAGAAATCATTGGTCTGAGTAAGAAATCCATTGCACAGCCATACATGAATTCCAGTTATCCAGTGGTTTTTGAACTGAGATGGAGATGCAGATGGAGAGCTTTCAGGAGGGAGAAGAGTATTACATGGGACTACAGAGGTCAAGACAAGGAGTGGTGAAATTGTTCTTCTGGAATGTACCTGACTGTACTTCCACTTCCTAAATTAGCTTTACAGCCACTATAATCTATTATATCTACATGTATAAGTGACAGATTTTTCAGGTCAAGAAACAATTGTGACTTTTGGTTTCCTACATAACAGTGGCTGTAATAACTTTTCACATTGTTATTCTGCACAAAGTCTATGAATTGAGCCAAAGCTTAAAAAAATACAATTTTAAACATGGTAATTGAGAAAGTTAACATTAATTTTGTGATTTTATCATTTAGTCTGTATTAATTCATTTAACTTTATAATGTAAAAAAGTTTTATTGTTATGTGAAGTCTACAATGCACTCAGAATATCAGTATCATGCTTGTCTGATAAAATGGATTTTTCACAAGAACATGCTCATTGGCATTAACTATCCAACTGTCCTCCACTGATTGTATCCTATATTAATGATACCAATTCCAGGCACGGATTTCTGGTATTGACATGATAGCCACTTTTGCTTCTGTTCCTCTGGAGCTTCTTCCTTATTCCTAAATCTATTCAAAATGTGCATTATTATAGTTCCTGGACACTTTTAGCAAGCAAAACTCTGCTCCTCTCCAGTGACAAAATATTTAACAGCAAATGGCGGTCTTTATAAACGTAGGTTTTGTACCTGCTGGAAACAGAAGTCATTAACTTGCCTATAGCATGTAAGTATCACTGAGAGATATTTGCTATTTCTACCTTTTCTGTATGTCTGAAAAGTAAATAAACACCTTTCCAGCAAAGCAGCCTTAATGTTTTGGGGTTTTTTTCTATTCCATTGTTTATACAGAAGTAAAGTTCTTACTGACTGTGATCCTGTTGATAGTGGAGCTTTACTGATAACCAATAGTTTGCTTTATTAATCGCCAGACAAACTAATTAAATCAGAAGAATGGTCCTGGTCAGCTGATGTAAAAACAATAAGGCTCGTCCTGATCAAGTACATTTTGTAGCCATTTTGTTAACCTGCCAAGAGCACAGCAACAAGCTACTGCAAAGTAGACTGGAGTACAAACTTGCAGAAAACCAACCCTCTGCAGTAAGTCTGCCCGTTCTCCCTCTTGGTATCCTTGGAATATCCTTATTGGCTTGTGTTTGTTACTGGGTAACAGCACCCCTGGTGCCTCTGAGCAGCAGGATAAACGTTTCAGGTATCCACTCCCTTGGGCTTCCAGGATGTTTTATTGCAGGCACTCCACTGTTTTGGGCAGCCACCTGAAGCAAAAGACATCACAGATGCCAATCCAAGGATGCTCAGGGAGGGACAGAAGTGGGGAATAAGCTTCCTGTAAGCAGGAGTGGCTTGTCATGGGGATTGAAGGAAGGGATGTGGTAGCAAGACACAGGGAGGAATTTCAACAAAGGAGGAGTTTGGCACTAGGAAATCTGACTGTTGGGAGCAAGGCTCTCGGAGAGATGAAAAGATCCCACTGTCTTCCTGTGAAGGCAAAAATGGCAAAGAAAGCTCTGGCAATGGGAGCTTGCACTTGGGAAACAAGTCACTGAACTGTGGAAGAAAAATTGTCCTTTATTCTCTCTGGCAGCATCTGTGGATATTTTAGGACCTCTGTTAAACCTGTGGAAAGATGTCCCAGTTTTCTGGTATATGTTTTAATATCTCAGCCCTTTGATGTGTGAAGTGTCTCCCCCTATTAAATAGCAGCTTTGCTGCTGTTGTTCTCCCTCTTCCTTTCCTGCTCTAATTTCCCTGTGCCTGGATTGCCCTTCCTACTCCTACTTCAGTGACAGAGCAGCTGTGGCTGCACTCATTCCTTGGCACTCACTGAGCATTAGGATGTGTCTTAAGGTGACTGTATGATGCCTTTATCCCCAAATCGTCTGTTCTGTTGGTGTTGAATATTAAATTCTGCAACTTTAAGACTGGTTCCAGAAGTGAAGAAGGGGAAAAGAAGAAGTGCAAAGTGTATTATCAGAAACACCACTAGCTCCCCCGCATTCTTGCTCACAGACTGTGTTGTCTGCAGTGAACAGCGAGAGAGAGCTCTCCTTTGCTCTTGCTTAGTTTTTCTGGCTAGCTGAGGCAGAGAAGCTCCCTGGATTTTTTTTTTCTTTTCCTTTTTCCTGGAACTCTTTGAACCTGCTCTGAACTGAAAAAAAATCCAGAAAAACACTGGAAGCTCACACCTGTAGCCCACCAGGCCTGGCCTGGGCTGCAGCATTCCCCAGCACAGGAGGGACTGAAAACAGCCTAAGTAAGTCGGGCAGCCCATGGAAAGAATTCTTCTAAATCTATCATCTCTTCAGAACAGCAAAAAGTTTTGCTGTTTGGTATTGTTCATTTTTGTGCTAGAAAGTGTGTTGCCTGTTGAATAAACATTTTTTCTTTTTTCCACTTCTCTCCGAGGAAATTTTTTTTTTTCCCAAGCTGACTGGGAAAGAGAGTGCTTGAATCTTTTTTCCTAAAGAGACCCCATTCAAAAGTTTCCTCCCAAATTTTGCCCTAAACCAGAACATATCATTCACCTAGAAAAACTATGGATGTTACTGTGTTAAACACATTTTTGCTTTTCTAAGGGTATGCAGAGAGTAGAATAAATAAAATAAGAGTGTGCATGCAGAGGAGGTAAGAGGAACAGTGTCCTTTGAAGGGGATGGAGGAGAAGAAAGCTATCTAATGTCTAGGGCACTGAATAATTAAACTCAGCACAGACTTCAAGCTGTCAGCACTCCTGAAATTATGATTCATTTACATTAGTACTGTGTCAGGTAAAACGTTTCTGTTCATAATAGAACAGAGAAATTCCCATCTTTTAGAGTTGTTTTCAGCATGTGAGATGTATGTTTAAGAAACAAACACTGGATCACATCTGTTTGTTCAGACAAGATCTGTATTTTTGCCCACAAGTCCACTTACACATTCTGCAGAAGCTCCTGTGGCCATCAGAGAAGCACCAGGGCAGCACATGTGTACCTATGTACTTTTGATTTCACCATGCTTACAGTACTCAAAGTTTGACTATCAGGTGAACATGAAATGCACAACACCCTTGCAAAAGTGAATAAGATTCGTTACAGCTTTTGCTATCAGGTGGCTTCTGCCTGCTTCCAGTTTGGTGAGGTTAGCAAACACTGAGTAAATAGGGTATAGCTGAGCGGTGCACAGCTGTAAAGTGTAATCATACTTCTAGGACAAGTTGTGTTTTACAAAAGCCTTGGAGGTGGCGTGGAGTGAAAGAAGGGCTGAAGTGTTCACAGCATGGATTGTGTGGAGTCTTACTAAAATAAGTCTTTGTGCTGCAGAGATGTAGGAGTGGGTGTGGACTATGCAGTAGAGTTACCTTCATCAGCCTGTACTCAACAAACAAATGAACATTACACTTTTATTTATTCTGAGGTTGGGGGTGAGGAGTTTCAGTGGACTCTTACACAAAGAATTCATTTAAATGCTTTGTTGTTTGCTGCTGCTGCTGCTCACTCAGCTCTTCTCTGGCTCAAGGCCCTACTTTCTTAGCTGGGTTTCAGCTCCTCTTCAGGCTTAGGCAGTGCTGCTTTGCAAGTACAGCCTTCTCTGGGGGATCACAGAGGCAATCCACTCACCAGTGCCCTGCTTGGCCTCTTCCCATGAGTAGCGGGGCACGTAGCCAAAATCCTGCTGTGCTTTTCTATAAGAAAAGGTGAAGGGGGTGTTCAGCAGCATGACCAGGTGGCGGTTGGTGGAAGGGATGTACCTGACAAAGGGCCGCAGCAAGAAGCTCACGATCTCCAGCAGCAGCGAGAAGTAATAGAGCACTGTCAGAGGCATGGGGAGCTGGGGCTCAATTCCAAACCCCAGGTCCTTGGTGAGCTCGTAATTCAGATCAGCGTAGCTCATGTGAGGAGTGTCATCTGAGATGTAGTAGAACTTGCCCCTGACGTGCTTGGCTTTCTGCGGGGCTTGGAGGGCTTTGGCTGCCTGCACGTGTGCCCAGGCGATGTTCCCCACATACACAGGGTTCACCAGAGCCTCCTTTCTGGAGAAACGCAGATAGACATTCTTGTTCAACAGGCACTTATCCAGATGGCCTTGGAGAAACGGGCAGCCTTCCCCAAAAATGTACATGGATCTCAGGGCACAGGTCATCAGCGTGCCACCATCCTTCAGCATCTGGCCATCTGCTTTCAGCACAGAATCCTCTGCCTGTCTCTTGCTTTGGGCATAAGGAGATTTGGATGTGCTCTCATAAGCTGTATCTTCGTCACCATTGAAAATGGGGTCACCCTTGCAGTTTGGGCCTGTCACTTCTATGGTACTGGTGTATATGAAGTGCTGGACATTACAGCGGACACATGCCTCCAGCAGCAGCTGAGTACCTTCAGAAAAAAAACATGAAAGGCAGTCTAGGGCCCCCTAACCAGGAAAAAATGGGGGTTTCAGATCAGAAACAGCATCTCTGGTCTGATCTGGCCTGAGCTTAGCCAGATCTCCCTCCCTGCAGCTGGAAGAATCCTGTCCTGAACAGGGAAGTATATTCAATGACACTGAACCTGTTCTGAATCTGTACGTAAGTAGTATCAGTACACCTTCCAGAGTTAAACAAGGTTGACTATTTGGTCCTAATTGTATGTTGTGGGGGGTTTTTTATGCCAAGAATCAAATTTTTGCCTTCCTTAACTTAGCATGGGTCCTGACCAGAGATTCAGGGACTTTTGCCTCTTGATTGGATTGAGTTGGCTTGAGCCAGAGAACCTACAGAAGCTGCCCCTCTCCTTAGGGTATCATCCATGTTCTGTGGTGAGGCCCATATTTTTCAGGCTTGAGGATGCTCTTGGGTGGCTTGCTAAGAGGGGACAGAATTAGTATGGGACCTGAAGGTTTGCTCCAAAATCGGTGCACTCACGCCCAGGGCAAATCTATCCAGTATTCAATTGATGAAAGAGAAGGGCTTGAAGAGGAGCATGGTGAAGCAAGGCACAATAACACATACTCAAAGATCACAAAGTGCAATGAGAAAAGAGAGACTTGTGTATGTATGCCTCCTTTTCTGGCATATTCTGGCTTTTCCATGTAATAGTACAGGATTTCTTACATTTAAAATCCTTTTATGCTTTCATCAGGGGCAGCAGAGGTCAGCTGTTCAAAGTCTTTTAAACAGCCAAGAAAGTTAAATGAGGAAAGCACACTGAAGGGGGAAATAAATACTTTAATAAGTTGTGTTGTTATGGTTGCAGTTAGAATATTTTTTTTCTTCCCAGCTTTGAAGCAGAAATTGCCTTATTTGTTGTGCATGGTTTAATGAGAGAAATTAAGTGTAAAAAGGCCAATGATTTCAGAAGAGAAGGCACAGCTCAAAGATATCTGGAAACATCTTTGGCAAAGGCACATTAAACTAAAATGACTGATATGATATCAGAAGAGTGTAGCCTAAAATCGAGTGGATAAAATCAAACACCAGCAGTGAGACACATTAAAGATCTTCCAAGTCTGCTCAGTCTATTACAGCAACAACTAAAGGCAGGACAATGCAGACCAGATTAGTGTGACTGGAACTAATATAATGAATTTAAAAGGTTCAGAAGAGCCAGGAATACTGGCAGCAAAATATGGACTCATTAATGAGTGAAAAATAGGAAGAATTATTGAACTGAATATTGTTAGGCCACCAACGTTCCTCTTTTCAAGCTTGAACAAAAAAAAAGAAAGAAATCGAAACAAATGGAAATTTAAACAAATGGAAAGCAAATCTGTATGAAGCTTTCAGAAACATTAAGGAAGTGCACTAAAAAAACATTATGCAGACAGGAATAAATTAATGGGAAAAAATGATTTCATGCAAGTCACCCTGTTTAGATGACATACAAGCCAGGGTCATCTGGAAAAAAAAAATTTATTATATTATTTTAAAAATAATAGCTTAATTCCTGCTGTCAATAATGTTTAGAAAATAAGGGAAAGTAATCAAATGCAGAAGGTCTTGATGAAATCAAATGAGATAGCAAGTTTTAGAAAAAAGCAAACAAAATTATCTTGATGGTATCTGTTCAAGATGAATTTCACCCAAATAAAATGTGGTTTATTTGCAAATCAGAATTGTATGTAAAAGTTTAAAGATTCCTACAGTAATGGGAATCTGAGTCTCTTTCATATAGCATGTAATAAAGTAAATTATTACTGTATTACATGCTTTATTCAGTGAGTGGGTCCCCATGATTTGCTTGCCCTTCTGGCTGAAGATCTGGTTCACAGAAGGTATTTTGTTTAGATTATAATTATTTTCCCAATTCCCATCCTTTTAAAAATTTGCTTCCCTTCCTTCCTAAAAGGATATTTTTGCTCTGAGATATTGTGTGGCAATGAAGGAAAGCCCTGCATCATGGCAAGTTTAACTTGTTCACTTCTGTCCTGGTTCGTGAGATCCACATCTGGTTATTGAAGCATTTATATTGCACAAGTTCTGTTTTCTAGGAGGAACAAAACTTTCATCCTGCAAGCCTATGAAGTATATAGCAGTGCCCTCGCTGGTCAGAAAACCAGAAGAGTACCAGAATGGAAATGGAAGGAAACAGAGAAGAGTGAACAGCAGTATTCACTGACTGACCTTATGGCCAGTTGGCTCTGGGGGCAGGACTGTGGATAGTATTTCATTCTAGCAAAAGTTATCAGCTAATCCTCACTGCCCAGTGGGCTTTTTTAGGCAGACACTGCTGGCAGAGGAGTGAGTACTGGGGAGTCAGAGCTAAAGAGCTTTCTGGGTTTGGGACATTTTAATAGTTGTTTGATTTTTGTTGTTGTTGTTGTTGTTATTATTTTTCTTTTTCCTCTTGGAAAAATGTGTTTAAGCCGCACTTTCTGCTGTGAAAAACCAGATTGTAGCAGGACTATGGTCATGGAGACAGAGCTTTACAAATCCTCTTTCTGAACTACCAACCACGTATATTTTCATATTATGCAATGCACAGGTTTCCAGGAACTCGCCTTTCTGCTCTTCCCTCCTGACAGGGGCCTAAGAGGCTGCCTACTGGGAATCATGTTTTGATCACTGACAACTTGTGGCTTTGATTGAGCAGAAATGAAAGGGTCTGGAAGCTAATGGTACAGGCAATGAGCCACGCTAAAACAACTAAAATGCTATCCCACTGTTTTTAAGGTACATGTAAGAACCAACTTGGCTGCCAAGAATTCTCTCTTCCTCTGAACACTGGTGAGCAGCCAATATTTGTGAAAGTGATGCCTGTACAGGTATGTTCCTTATTTTTCTGTGAAAAAGCCCTGTGTCTGTGGCAGAGAGGAACAAAGAACTGGGAAAGCTGTTCTTGTAAATAAGAACATCTTCCCCAAATCTCCCCCAAGTTTTTGAAGCAACACAGCCAGGGAGGCCAGTGTGCATGCAGGTTAGGCAGTACTAGTTCTCTGAATGGCACTGAGGGTTTTGGCATCACAGACAGGGGGTGAAGTTGTTCTTTTAGGAAATACATTTAAACTTCCTAGTAGGTGATGCTAGATGGGCCATTCTTAAGTCTAAACCTTCTCCCTTCATCTGATCTTTCATGAAGAATGGGGGTTCCTTAGTGGAAGGGGAAATCCCATCACTGAGTCACTGAAACACCTCCCTCCCATAGCTCTGAGTTTGTTGGGGAATTTTAAATTATAAGCTCAAGGTGGGAGAGCACTTGTTCCTCTCAATTGCCTTCTTGCACATGCAGACTTAATGGCAAAGGAAGGAAAAGGTGAAGAAGAAGGAGAGAGCCACAGGCTCTGGGATGTTATCAATGCAACATTTCTGTAACTGCAGCCAAAGTCTGCAGTATTGTAAAATTTGAAAAATGTACACAGCAGGGATGCCATGTGGGGTGGGAGATTAAGAACCAATTTCTGACATGAGCATTGGGATTTCAGAGGGGAATTGCTTTCAGAAAGTTCCACTGAGCATGCGTTTATGACTATCATCACTCAAGGCAGAGTCTGTGCAGATCTCAGCATGAGCATATGTAAGTGTTGACAAGAATGAGTGATCCTGCACTGCCCTGAAGTGGAAGACTGGGTGTGGAGAGACCCAGAATTTCTTGGGGTTGCACAGACACGAGATTTGCAACCCTAGGTATGTCTGTGCGAGATGCAGAACAACCCAGTTAACCTGGCTCAAAACAAACACGGGTCAGGTGCTCCCTTTCCTGAGCAGACAGTGATCAGGACAGAGATGTGGGTTTGAGAGAGGTGCTTCACCTGCTCACCTGTTACATTGACTTCCCAGAGCAGCTTCCTCTCGATGAGGCCCAGAGTGTCAATGAGGGAAGCCGTGTGGATGACGAGGGAGACCCCCTGGCAGGCACGGTGCAGGAATGTCACATCTCGGATGTCCCCTTCCAGGATTTTCACCTCTGTCTTACCATTGAAGTCTGCAGGGGCAGCAGAAAACAGAGCACAAGACCTTGCAGGCACCCTAAGAAGAGCACTGGAAGGAGTGATGAAGGGTTGATCCTGCCTGGCAGGTGCTGACTGTCCAGGAACAGCAGGGATATTTTAAGGCTGTGAAATAGAAGGCATTTCTCCAGGACTCTATTGTCAAACGCTAACTGCAGTGCTATAAAGGTTTATTTTGCATTACCTACCATAGACCTGGAGCCAATATTCAACATGTTTCTTCCTATTTTATTTTTTAAAGTGAAATCTTTTCCACTGCTAGCAAGCTTCCTTGAGTTGTGACAGTGTTAAAGTTCACAGAGGAGTAGCTTTAGCCATGCATGTTCTGGTGCCTGGCTGGCTATAGATGTGTTAACCCAAGTGTACTGAAGAGGCACTGCATGTTCCTGTCTCCAAGCTGATGGATGGTGTTTCTCCACCCAGCGCATGTGAGCACAGAGATGTGTTTATACCTACTTTCTGCTCCTTTACCTTGCCTGTATTGCAGCTCTTCTAATAAATTACATACAATTCTGACATCTTTTTCTTGTACCTTGGCCAGGACTTACAGTGCCTCTTCCAACTCCTGCTCTGGCTCCATTTCAGTGTCTGTGCTGTGGGGTCATTTTCAGCCTGCACATCTTTCTGGTTCATATCAGAACTCTCAAGACTGTTCTCCTGAGCTACCTCAGCCTGGCTTGATTAAATCCTGTTTTTTAAGCCCTCTCCCTCCACAGCAGCTGCAGTGTGTGACCCCAGAGGAGCTCTAGGTCTCAGAGCCATCCTTCCCTAAGCTGTGCTGGGCAGAAGGATTCTTTCTGCAGCCCAGAGCTACACAAACAAGAGCCAGCACCAGACGATTGCTTGGAAAAATGTGCAGTCCAAGGCAATGCTGCTCTCCAGGGAAATCAGCTGGCCTGGCTCCAGCCATGCCACGGGAGAGGAGGGGACTTTCTCAGCATGACCCACAACTTGTAAGGAGGTGGTGCCATTGCAGCAAGTCCTCCGGGAGCCTCTGCTGTGGCTGCGCTAGATGGCTCCCCAGGCACAGCTACTGGGCAGGGACTCTGCAGCACAGGCAGAGCCTCTGTCTTCTTCCAGCATAATCAAATGCCCCTTTTAGATAAGAAAAGAACCTGATTAATTTGTACAGCTTTTATCTTCAGCCATGACTGAAATCTTGTGTATCCTAGCACTTTGTCACCAGCTCCAAAGTATGCAGTATTTCATCCCATGACTAATATGAAACACTGAGAGAGACAGCTGTTGGATCTGGAACTGACTAGGAATATATTTTAAAATGGTTTTATCTCAATTTCTCTATAGCACACTAAGAATATAACCCTGTATCAATTTAACAATTATTCTGATGCAAAAGCCTTAAGGAACCTTTTTATTTCCACCACAGACAGTCGATCTGAGATTTAAGATTTGTGAAACATTTGCAAAACTGTTACTAAATCTAGAGTTTCTGCCCTCCCAGCACAGTCATTGCTCTCTTCTGCTCCTTTATTTTATAGACTGCATTCATTTCCTCGGACTCCATCTCCAGAAGCTTCACTCTGACCTCTACTTGCATGGTTGCAAAAGCGTCAGACTGGGGCTGGGCTTTTTGTTAAGCACATGGTAGTTAGATTTGATCTAATAAATATTAGTCTTTTTTGTACTGCCCTTAAGCTGATGTTCTCCATGAATAGGGCTTTGTGGGATTGTAATAATCCCAAGAACAGACAAATAGATTTCACAACATAAAGTCTGACATGTGACCCCTTCAAAGTTATCACAGTGCCTGGGAAAGGGTTAGGAAAACGGAAGTTTTACACATGCAAATCAAAGCTTTGGGGAAAAGTACAGAAGAAACCTGTCCCTTTTAAAACTGATCACAAGAAATCTGCTGTCTAGGTGCTTTGTGCCTTGTTTGTGCTTGCAGTTTGTGCCTGTGTGATATGAGTCAGGAAATCTGCTCCTATATCCCATTTTATCCAGCAGAAGTTGCCATGGTAAGTACAATATGGGCCTTGCTCACTTTAGCAGCATCAACTGCATGTCAGGAATCAGGAGATTGATCTTGTTTTGCTCTGGGTGAACAGAAAAACTACGGGTGAGCTTGGAAAAAACAAGAGGAAAGAAATCACTGACAGACAGTGGTTTCAGTCTGAGATGGCCAGCAGAAAGAAACTTGATTTCCATCTACACAAACCATTGCCCAAGCATCAAAAGAACACATGGGTAGGTCAGAGGGGGAGGAACAGAATAAATTCTAGTTGGCTCTCCATTTGTGCATAAAGTGATCATGACAATGTACCTACTCACTGGGAAAGCTTGTTCTTCTTCACCAGTGCTTTCTGTGTCCTCTGAGTTGTAAGTAAACTCCATGCTTGCTATGGGGTAGTTTTTGCTTGAAAATGCAATGATTTTTCAATAAAATTCAGTGTCCTGTTGTGAGCAGATTTTGACTCAGCAGTACAGTCAGACTATTTGCCCTAAACTTGAGAACAACATAGGAGTTTTGATTTCTCCAGAAGTGCCATTGCAATAGTGAATAACAAAAAAAGAATTGTATAAGTGGAAGCACAGGAAAGGCAGAAAGATATATTTGAAATGGAGATGGGAGGTAAGAAACCCAGGGCACCAAAGTACCATATTCAACATGATGTCCATTCTCAGCCACACAATGTAACTGGGTAGACTCCAATTCACAGCACTCAACATTGGATCATCCCAGACTCCCTGGGGCTGTGGAAGATCACAAATGCCACTGTCCTACACAGACTGTGATGGTCAAGCTCTCAACAGGAAAGTTGCTTGGATGAAAGAGGAACGTCCCTGAGTGCCTTCTGGCGCAAAGACCTGTGACTTGCACATACTTCTCTGTCTTACTACCCACAGCCCTGCCTCTGCAAAGATATTGCAAGTGCAAGGTGCTCCCTTTGCTAGTGAGGAAAAAACTCACTCAGCTCTGGTCCTGACTGTTCCAGGAATCCAGATAACATCTGCTAGCAAGTAAAAATTCCTATAGCAAAAATAATGCAGGTCAGAAGACTCCAGTCCCACCCACAGGTTTTGTAGCAGCCCCGCACTTGGAACAGGAGTCACTGTGGTAGAGGGCTTGAAAGAGAATGGCAGGGAAATATTTTGAGTAGTCCTGAGCACAGAGGCTGGCAGGACACTACAAGAGATGTAGACACAAGGGCTGATACAGACAGAGGAGCTGCCAGTCAAAGTGCAGGGGTTCAAATCTGTTTAAACACATTTGGAATGTCAGCCTATGATCCCTACTACCTGTTTATGGGGAAGAAAAGGCTTTGGTAACTGATTTTTCCTCCCTCCCGTGCTGCTCAGATAGGCAGAAGGAATGTTAAAAGAATAGGAGAGAGGGTGTATGGCAAGTGCTCCCTGGAGGAAGAAGGGAGGATAAGGAAAGAGGGCATAGAGCTTGCCTATTAACAAAAAAAAAAAAAAAAACAAACATAAAAACATTTCCTGCAGCTCAGCCAAGACTGTGCCCACACAAACAATTGTTTTCACTCCCCAGGATGCTCCATTATTCCCACAAAGCTCTCCTGGCCCAAAGCAGTGTAGATGCCTCTGCACTGCTGCATGGGTGCTAAACCACACACATTCCTGCTGCTTCAGCCTCTGCTGTAGCTGCAGGGCTTGTTTCTGTGGAAACTCTCTGGAAACCAGAGCAGAAAGGGCTGCTGCAAGGCCCACGGGAATTTAGAAATCCTCAGTGAAATGCTGAGTCAGATTTAATGGAGATGAAGTTTGAGTTGTGTAAAACCATGATAAAGGCTTGTGCAATTTGTACTAGGTTTATTGTGAACTGTTGCTATTCATCGATGACACTTTAATGCTCTATAGAGTGATTGAGGCTCTTCAGCAAATCACCCAGAGATGCTCCTTAAGGGTTCCCATATAGTTTCTGTATAGAGGAAGAGGAATCTTGCAGTGAAGATGTGATGGAGGAAGTTATTGTTAAGTAAATATAATGTAAGGACTTACAACTCTGACTGAATTTAGGCACCCAATGTGCCTTTTTTATAGATGTGCTCAGTATCTCAATAAATAGGACATTTAAAATAAAACACTGAGCTGCTTTCCCTGCCACAGACTGTTTCTGACACTGGGCACATCACTCACTTGCACTGTCTCCAATCCATTCAAGAAGCCAGAGTTCTGCCTTGCACCTTGCAAATGGTTCTGTCTTTTCTGTTTAGCATTTGCTTAATCAGGAAACTGCAATAATGTTATTAACAAAAGCAGTTTTAAAAGTACCTCACCACAGCTCTCAGTCAGATGATCACTATTAATCAAATTAATCACAGCTGGAAGAAAACCGTTAGATTTTGCACCCACAACTTTGTCACTGCCTTCACTGTCTGGCATACCAGAGCCCAGCACAGCATGCTCTAATATCTCTGCCCTCCCACCCAGTATAGCAATGCTTGAATTTTCCTTTTCCCCAAGAAGAAGTGTGAGATTTTTGCATTAGTTTTGCTCTGTGAGTCTTGTTTGTCTTCAAGTCGGCTTGAAGACAGCCTATTTACTGCATGAACAGTATATAGAAGCCTCAGGGCCTGACAAAAAACTCTCTTGTTTTCACATTTTACATCTGATTTCTGTGCTGGAGGGAGAGGGAGGGATAAAGCAAGGCTTCCTTGAGATAAAACCTCTATCTGCAAAGCTGGATGGCATGAGAGGTAAAGGCTTCCAAGCTACTCATGTGTGACAACAGCACCTATAGCTGCAACACACAGTCCTCATGAAATGGCACTTACTTTCAAATCTTCCAAGCACCTCATCGCTGAAGGCTTTGTCTAGCAGCCGGATCTCAGCCAGCGCCTCCTCTTCTTCCAGCAGCAAGCGCACAATCCTCTGGCCAAGAAATCCTCCTGCTCCAGTCACCAGGCAGCTTACCCCAGCCAGGGACATTGCTCTAGGTTGCTCCTAAGTGGTGAACTTGCTGTCTCTTTAGCTTGGTTCTCCTCCTTCCTGAGGGAATGAACATATGACATCAACCTCTGGAGGCTTTACAAACCAAAGGTGTTACCAAAAGGAGAGACTTCTGGAAAACAAACTTTAATCCCTACATCAAACAATTTTTTAAGCATGTCTTACTTTTGCTAGCTATTCCTATTCAAAAGTAGTCTACATATTTTTTTCCATGCAAAGAAAACATTCTTATGAATCATTACAAATCAAATCGATTAGCAAATCTGAAAATGCTCAAAATCAACTTCAATGCCAAACAAACCCTGCAAAAGTCTGCCTCGAGTCTCAGTTCCACCTCTCAAGCACTCAGAAGACTGTGGGGGAGATTTGCCTGTATTTATATCCTGCAGGGCACCACCTAGGTCATTTTCCTCCCCTCCCTCTTGAGTGCCTCCTTTGCTGCAAAAGAATGTGATGATTCCACACCACTCCCACCGAAGAGGAAATAGCTCTGGATGCAGTGAGGTCTGAGCCTAGATATCATCCTGCATCCCTAAATCCCCAGATAATAAACCCTCATGTTTATAATTCTGTCTAGCTGCACTTGCTTGTGTACTACAGTGCTAATATTGTGCCAGTATTGAAGGTAGGGAGCATTTAAATTAAATGTAAATAGCAGGACAAGCTATGTAGAGTAGTTTGAGAACTGGACTCCACTGGTGTATATTTTCTGGATAGTGGGCTCCCCTATTGTAACGTGGGTTCTCACTCTCTCTGTGCAAGATCAGAAACTAACCCTGGGGATTTTGTGTTTGTTCAGTATGCTGCAGGCATTTGAAGTGATGAAATAGTTTAATGTACCATCAAAGTTAAATTCAAGCTGCAGGAGGGAAAGATTCACCCCTGGAAATATCTTGTGCAAGAGTACCTATTTTAAGTAAGGCTGTTTGTGCCTCTGCAGTGATCTGTGTCATTATTGCTTTACATCTCCAACAAGCAGGGAAAATGCCCAGGTGTTTCACTCCAATTCTAGCAAAACTGTTTTGTAGTGTGAGACCAGGGCAGGGCATTAGCCTGAAACTCCTGATGCCAGCACTGCCCTCCTGGATCCAGTCAGGGCACACTGGCTGCAGCTGTATTTTCTCTCTCTCATACACAAGGATAGGCTGATAACCCTGCTGAAACAGGATGATAAATAGGGAGCTGCCTTGAGCAAAAAGGTTACAAAGAAGTCCAGCAACACATTTAACTGGGCTGAAATCACTGGAAAGAGGATCCCTGATTTGGGGCATAGCTGGAATGGCTCTTTAAAAATGCTTTGTTTCCATTCATGGCACTAACTGCTAAGCTCCTTTTTTTTTTTTTTTTTTTTTTTTTTTTTTTTTTTTTAAGTTTTATCATGGGTTTTGTTCACTCATTAAAGAGAGCCCTGGAGAAAAGTTGCAGAAGAAGCATCCCCACACTCTTACTTTTTTAGAGCAAAACTGGGCTGGCATGTGACAGGAGGAAAGAAAAACCATTTCTGTTGGAGGAGAAAGGTTTTTAGCTGACACAGATGACAAAGCTTTGTCAACTGCTTCAATCCCATCATCCTTGAAAATCTGTTCCTTACCCCAACAAAGCTTTAAAGAATTTATTATCAGTGCTTCTTTCCTTGGCTTTTCACAGTCCGGACCTTGACATTGTATATTCTTATCAGAAGTTGCTGCAAATTAATTTTGTGCACTTTGCAAGGAAAAATAACGGGCCAAATCCTGCTGCTCCAGGCAGCATTCACTGTAACAGGGCTTCCTTTTTGCTTTCAAAAAGGAAATAAAATGCTTTAAAGAGGTATTATAAAACCAGACAACACCACATAGCCTCTTAGGATAGAAAACACTCTTGTACACCAAGCTTGCCTATCAGAATGACCAAGCTTAACAGGGGTAGTGCTTATATGAGAATATGCATGCTTCACAGGGGACTGCAGGGAGATTTACTGCTGCTGTGCTTTGTTCTCTTAGGTACTACTCAGACAAATGCTTGGCTTAGTTTGAGTGAATTTTATACACCACTGCATGACAGCCTTCATCTGAACTGCTCTGTGTGAATGTCAATAGTCAGACAGCAGCAATTTCCTCAATTCCAGCTTGGACCTACTGGGGCTTCCTGCAGTCTCACCTAGAGACAACATTTTCACCTCTTGTTTTTTGTTGACATTGCTGCTGGGGCTACTGAGTGGCATGACAGCTCCTCCTGTGCAGACAAGACTAGCTCTGGTGTTCCCCAGAGGATATGGAGGCAGATGCTGGAATGGGCTTTACACCCCAGAATGGTGCCAATGAGCAACAAGGCCAAAGTCCACCAGTTCCACCAGGAACAACTTGGTGAAATTCAGAGTTATTGCACAGGTAGGGGAACTTGCAGACTAAAACATAATTGAGCAGCATTTGAAAAGTTTACCAACTGTGCATTCTGTGTCAAGGCATAGACACTTTTTAACTATGATGATGTCTTCCTTCTTTTTGACATCATTGTAAAATGAAGCCACCACAATCTGATATTTTGCCTTAGAATGGACTGCATGACTGAGAGCATTGTTTTAGAAAATCAGAGTTTGTACATCTCGATGAGTGTTGGAGAAATGCCATACATTGGCTAAGTGGATAGCTTAGCATATGTGCAATGCACCATGTCCCATTCCAGCCATGTCCCTGATTTGCTGGCCCAGGAACAGTTGCTCCTCAGATTTTACTGGTGTTTACTGTGACAGATACTTTGAGGCAATGACTGGCAGGTGTTAGAGAATGTATTTTCTTAGCCTTGTCACAAGAGGAAAAATGGATTGGGAGGGAATGTAGTGGAGATAAGAATACAGACAGAAATATTGAAGGGAAAAGTCCCAGCAGCATTAGGAAAAAACTATCATGGTACTGGAATGATTATGTGCAATAACATTGCAGGGCATAGAAGTTTTATAGGATAAAATGTACTTTTACAGCAGGCAATGCTGTTTGACTATGGAATCAGGTAAACTGATTTTGTTATCAATCAGGGTGTTGTAGTTTGACCTGGAGAGGAAAAACTCAAAGAGGAGTTTTCTCTGTGAGTACTCCCCTGGGAGTGGATAGTGACCAATTGGAAGCTGGTTTGATTATTGACAGCGTGAAAAACCAATTGAAGAAAGTTAGTTCGCCCCGTGAACACACATTTTGAAGGAGGTAATCCGGAACTGAGCCGCAGCAGTGCAGGTAACAGGGCCCTGGCCTGGCTCCACTGCAGGCCTGTGGGCCTGGNCATTTGATAGTCATTTGACCAAGAGCACCTGTGTTGAGAATCCGTTGTCCCGAGGAAAGAAGGGGAGTCTCGGTTTTCAGAGAATGAAGCATGAACAGAGAGAAAAGAGATGAAGAGAACCTTTGCTTTGGAACATTTCATTCTTAAAAGTAATACCCCATGTATTTTGACCATTGACCCACAAGTACAGCTTTGGGAAGGCTGTGGAGTTGGGAGGAGTGCCATGACTGCAGATACCGGGCGGATGCAGAATCGTGAAAATGAAACCACGAGAAGACTGTTTTCTACTTTCTTGTGGAAAAAATCCCTATAGCCTAACAAGAGGAAGCTTCTCACTCCAAAGTGAACGGAAGAAGGGACTGTTTGAGTTGGGAATTAATTGAAGCAGTTTCTTGTATGTTGTTCTGTTTTTATGAAGGTTGAGAAAGGGAAGGAAAGAGTGGTCTGACAATCTTACTCTGGATGTTTTTTTTTCCCCTTTGTGTAGTTAATAAATTTCTTGTTATACCCTCTTAAGTTTTAGGCCTGCCTTGCTTCTACTCCTGGTTCTGAAGTCACAACAGGAAATGAGTATATCTTAATTGGCAAATCAAAACCATGACACAGGGTATCCAAAATTAAGAAAGGAAGAACAGATCTATTTGCCCAGAAATAATTTTAATTCAGGAAAGGGGTTTCTGAAGTCTGGCCTCTTGCCCAGACCTATGAGAACCAAAGCAGGGAAAAGCAAAAGCATACTCATTATTTAGCTGGACCTTTTATTTCTAAATATAGACTAACTGTGACAAAAAAGACACCCACACACACCCACACCCACACAAAAATTCCATGTTTCTTCTCATGTGAAAAGTTAATGTGTTTCCTACCACTGTATGCCTGTAAACTCAAAATGCCTACATGCTGGCAGCTCTGGGAGAGAGGCTGGACTTTGAGATGTAGATTTACTCAAGGAAAACTTCTGCCCTTCAGCGTGGGAGGCACTGTTCCCTCCTGGAAACATTTTCCTTTCTTCTAGTTACACATTGACAAGAGGAAAAGAAATTTAAATAATTAACTTCTGGA
Source organism: Rhabdornis inornatus (assembly GCA_013397075.1). Classification (NCBI taxonomy): domain Eukaryota; kingdom Metazoa; phylum Chordata; class Aves; order Passeriformes; family Rhabdornithidae; genus Rhabdornis; species Rhabdornis inornatus. The sequence continues at coordinate 846,799 of VWZS01010225.1, read as the reverse complement.
CAACTATCCTGTATCAGGCTCTGAATAAATACAATAAATAAATAAGTACAATAAATACTTCTCATAGTGGAGAAGAGTCGTAAGACACTTTAATCACTTTAATCAAGGTATGAAGAAAACCACCTTAAGAGGCCTCAGTGTCTCTGTGTCTTCAAACCTGACAAAGAATCTATCTCCTATTTCAGTGATACCAAAATTCTTCCAGTAGAATAGAGAAGGTGATTGTAAACATTTCTGACATTATCTCCAAGATCAAAAAGGCCTTCTTGTAATAGTCTTTGCTAGATTAGACAGCACATGATTTGGGCAATTAACTAGAAACAAACTAGAAATATTTAGTCTCTTTTTCCCTTTAGTTTTAGGAAGAACTCTATTTCCTCAGCCAAAATTAAAGATTATATATTTAAAGGCAGGAGAAATTTGCATCATATGCCAAATAAAAATGTTTATGTTTGGATCCATTTTGTAGATAAGCTACCCTTGTAAGTAGAATGATTCTCTATCCTATCCTCCAGGGATGCTGGGAAGAAGCAGGGTTTGATTAATCCTTAACCTACATGTTTACAATCTTTCAGGACACTTTTTTGTAAGATTTAACCTTGCTTGAATGTGTATTAAAGATATAACAAGTGAGTACATAAAGCAGAACTGGGTGCAGGCAATGGGGCATGAAACTTTGGTATGCATCGGCTTAGGCCTAATCCAGATCATAGAAAACTTTCAATGTCTTGGAAAACTGGGCTTGATAGACTCTCATCCTGATTGAACCCTCTGACCTCTCATATTAGGTTCACTCACCAAATATCTTTGTTTTTCACTCAGAAAATGCTTTCTTGCAGCCTTTCACAGAGATAACATGTGCTGCCTCTGCAGCTCCATGTAGTTGGTCATGGCAGCACAGTGGTATGGCAGGGTACAGATCTCTTGTGCAGCTCTTATTTTATGATTCTGTGATATCCTTCTACAATTCAGATTAAAGGCAGCCTCTGGAGATCTCTGTGCCAGCCTCTTCTCACAGCAGTGCCAGAGATGTTGCTCTGAACCTTACCCAGGCAAACTCTGAATATCTCTAACAATGGAGGTTTCACAAAGCCTGTGTTGCACTGTCTGACTGCCCTCATGGTGATTTTTTCCCCCACTAATTACTACTTGCAATTTTCCCCATTGCAACTTGCACCTGTTGCTTTTTACCCTTTTACTGCACACATCCAAGATGCTGGCCTGGATCTTCTCCAAATGAGGAGTAAAAGGCAGTGATGTGATCTCCCCTCCCCCTGCCTTTAGCCCTCACGGGACTGAGCTCTCCCAATTATCTCGTTCTCTTCTTGTGCATCCTTGAAATGCATCAACATGGATGATATGGTGTGATTCCCAAATCTTATCTGCCGGGCTGTCAGTCTGCCAACAAGGTTTATTGTTACTGGAACAGAGAGGAAGGCCTCCGTGTGAAGGCCTCTGGAAGATCACTGCAGACACTGTTATCGTTGAGAGAAATTAAAGTCTAAACAGACTGAGCTTCTAAATTGGGTTAGCTTCTTCTTTCTGCCTCCTTTGGGCCAACTTAAAGTTGGCTTTATGCAAAAGGTCACCTTTTGATAGCATGTACCTGTACATGCCAGGGAAATGGGTATCCGGGTATCTGCAAGCTCCGAAGCAGGGTGAGGCAGGGCATGTGCACCACTGAGAGATGGCTTTTTGCCCCACAAGTGGTACTCTGCTCCACTCCTTCACTGCTTTGCATTTAGAAGCAGTGGGCAAGAACTGCTCCCACCTTCAAAGAGCAGCTGGGGTGCCTGGTAGCTGATTCTTCTTGTTTCTATATCTGTTATGAATACATCCAGGAAAAGCCAAATCTATGGAAGGTAGCAGCCACAACACTTACTGTCGCAGAGCAGGAGAGGTGTGTGGATTGGGTTGCTGTGGGACTTGGCAGGACAAGTGGAAAAGCAAGGCACGTGCTGGCTGTCCAGTGTAGCGGAACTTTGGAGGAAGACACAACATAGGTAATGTTGTGGAACAGCCAGTTTAAAGCAAATTTATTTAGGCAAGTAACAATTACCTGAACTGTTAAGGAATTCATTGGTCTCAATAAAAGCAGAGTGCAGCCTTTGCTAATACAAAGCCTTTCCTAATCTCTTCAAAAGTTTCCAGAAGGCCTTGTGAGATACTTATTGCCTGTCTTTTTTCATCTCCAGTCTGGTTGGGACCTTAGTTTCACCTGCCTCTGTTTAGTGGGCATGGCAGGAGGCTGATCACAGCTTTGAGAACTGAACCAGGTGTTGGCCAATCTCTGAGACACTGGCACAGCCTGCAATAAATGAAACATTGGTGAGAGAGAATGATCTGTGCATGAAGCTTGGAAGCTCCCCTGCTTAGGATCACAGTCTTGTACGAGCCAGTTTGGGATAGCTTGTTACTTCAATATCTCCACTGCTCAGTGGCATCTTCAGCCTCGAGGTTCAGCACCAGAGTCCCCCCACAAGAAGAGTTAGAAACATGAAAAAAAAATATAGCAAACTGAGCAGGGTGCAATCTGACCCAGTCAAGTCAACAGCAAAACACAAAGAAAAGAAAGGGGTTGCTGTGTGCCAAATGGCCAGAGATAAAGATTTGCATTGCCATTTCATTTGGACAAATATGGGTGGAATAGAGCTGCTGGTTGACAGCTGACTGAAAACGAGCCAGCTGTATACCCAGGTGTTGATACAGGCATCCTGGCCTGTGTCAACAACAGTGTGGGCAGCAGGATCAGGCTAGCAATTGTCCCCCTGTACTGGGCACTGCTGGGGCTGCACCTTGAATCCTCTGTTCAGGTGAGGTTTAGATTGGATATTAGGAGAAATTTCTTCATAGAAATTGTTATCAAGCACTGGAACAGGCAGCCAAGGAAGTGATTGAGTCATCAGCTCTGAATGTGTTTAAGAGAAGCATAGTTATGGCACTAAGGGACATGGTTCATGGTGGAGTTGACAGTGCTGGGTTAACAGTTGAACTTGATGATCTTAAAGGTCTTTTCCAACTAAAAGATTGTATAATTCAATTAATTTCACAGCCTCAGCAAAAGAATCCCAACTTTCTACTCTTGCTGAATCCTGGGCCCTTTTGCATGTAAAGAGCTGTAAAAGTCTGCTGGGGAAAAGACCCAGGAATCTTTACTGGTTGAAAAAATAGCCCATGAAAAAGTAACTATGACCAGTACATAGACGGAATTTCACCTCCAGTCTCCCAGCCAGTGCTGCTATCCACTTGAATTCTACATGTCATAATGTATAGAATATCCTGCATTGGAAGGAACCCACAAGGATCATCAAGTCCAGCTCCTGGCCATGTGCAGGATACCCCAAGAATCACACCCTGTGCCTGAAAGCATTGTCCAAATCCTGCTGGAACTCTGTCAGGCTTGGTACTTTGACCACTGCCCTGGAAACCCTGTTTCAGTGCCCATAAGCCTCTTGTTCAAGAGTAAAACTGGAGCTTGCACTGAGCTCTGCAAATTTGTTTGGTGAAGGGGTCTAACAGGGCAGCTATAGCTGGGAGCAGGAGTGAGAAACGCAGAGAGTAAAAGCTGGGAGGAGACACAAAGGCTTTTAAAACATGTGTAATCACCTATAGACTGTATTCCCTAACACAGAAAAATTCTGCATCCACTTTTCATGAACTCTTCATGCAGAAAAAAATCAGTTGCATTTTACCTTGATAAACACTAATTAAATACTGAAAAACATATGCTGCCATTCCCAGGAGAACAGACATTCCAAGTTTTGCTTGGCTGTACTTAGCAGTTTTGCATCTCTTTACTTCAGTCACAAAGCTGCTCTAACCTACTCCCTCCATGCAAACTTCATTGCTGTGACACCTGGAATGCCAAGTGGTTTCACAGGAAGCAGAGAATCTCAACTACAGCAACTAGAACTATCACAGTTCCTGTGGACTCCCTTTTTGTGACCCGTCCATCACACACCTGCTTTTATAGGGCTTGCATGCAGAAACATCTGTAACACCCATTACAAACAGAATACTCACCAGCTAAGGCCATAGACAAGCGAAACTCATCCTGCAGAATTCTCAGGACATCCTGAAGACCTTCTTCACCCTGCACCAACAGAGAAAGGGTAAAAGGAGCACTGGCACAGAGCAGTGCTGCAGGATGCCTGCACCCTGAGAGCTGGGATAGTCCCTTAAGTCCATGCCAATTCCAGTCTCTCATGCAGATGAATGATTAAATGATATGATGGATGTGCTCAGTTCATCACAGATTAATTTAGATGCTTTTCCTTTTGGGATACCTCTGAACAGGGAAAGAAAACAAAGCTGTTTTTCACTTCTGACATTTTGTAGCCAGTTCTTTTTTTTAGCTTTCAGTTTTCACCCACCAATGGGCTTGCTGTTTAAAATGTCAAGCCTTACAATGCTGACAGGTGTTAACAAAATAATGAGAGTTTTATATATGTTATCACTTCAGAAACTGTAGTTTACTCAAATACAGGACTGAATCTTTGCAAATAATAGACTATGTATTTTTCTCTGTGTGACACCAAGAAGCTCAAAAGCCAATAAAATGTATAGAAGATTTTGATCTTCCTATAAAATACTGGAGAATTTAATTTTTTTCTCTTAAATTTTCTTTTTATGTCTTGCAATAATAAATGCTTTGGGTGCAAACAATGTTAGCACTTGCTTATGCCCTTCCTCTATTCTATGCTTTGGTAATGTCACTGAGATGCATCTTGAGGAATACTCTATGGAATATAATACCAAAACAAAATAGAAATCCCAAAAATACCACCTTCTTTCTGTTTCCATTGTGGAAAAAGTGCAGGGAACTCACAGTAACACCTTTTTCATCTTAGGCCCTTTTTTAATGTTTACTGGCAAAAGAAACAGTACTGCCGACTGTTACAGGTCTTTTCAGGAGATTCAGGTGATTTCTTGCTCAAAGCCTTGCTACTGGAATACACAACAATCACACCAGTGGACAAGAGTGCCATTTAAGACAAAGGAAATATGCCTGGACCATTAAAAAAATGTATCTTTTCTTCTAGAGAAAAGTTTTGAAAGATTCCATCCCTAGCGTAAAAAGCAAAAAATTGGCAAAAAACTCCAACTGGTATAATAATATTTTAATTTTAATTTTATTCTGTTTACCTCTGCATCAGAGGCCTAATTCATGAGTCTGGATCATAGAAATATGCCCAAAGTTGAGAAGCAGCAAAGCTGGAACTGAAATGGCACTGGAAAACCCAGGCACCTCCAGGACAGTTTTGCTCAGCCTTGTCCAAAATGTTTCAGCCATCTGTGGGATGGAGTTCTATATGTATTTCTAAAGAATTCATAGCACTGCTTTGAAACTGTTCTATCAAAACCATATATTGTTCCCAAGTATTTGCTGAAAGGAAATAAAATTGTAAGACTCATCTTCCTGGCAAATAAGCCTAGCCCCAGTTTTCAAAAGCATTGATGGTCCTGAGTCCTAAAGTATTTTAGCACCAAACTGCAACAAGAAATGAGGTCCCACAAAACAATCCTATCACCTTCAAAATCCCATTGTTCAAAATCTCAGGAAATTGTGTAATTCAGTGGTATTTTTAAGTCAGAGGAAATGTCAGGGTTTCATTCAATTTGGGGTGATTCCACTTCAAATTCAGAGAAATAAAATTTAAAAATATATTCTCCACCAGTGAAAACTCTGTCACTTCAGTTGCAGGACTGCTGGAGAGTGTGAGAAGCAGGCACATGAGTGCAGAGCTCCTTACCTTATAAGCCAGGCCCCATAAAGCTGGTCTTCCAATAAAGACACATTTTGCTCCCAGTGCCAGTGCTTTTAACACGTCGCTTCCTTTTCGTATTCCACCATCTACATAAACTTCGATTCTGCCTCGTACTGCCTCCACAACCTCAACCAGAGCATCAATCTGCAAAGAAGAAGCCAGTCTCACCTTCAGGGCAGCTTTTGATTCCAAGAGAAGGAGGATATATTCCAAAGAGACAGGCACGGATGCAGTGCTTTAGTAGGATACCTTCACGAAATGAAACATGACAATGTACCAGAAATAGCTTAGCACCAGGAGCTTCAGAAAAACGTGCAGCTCCCTGTTCTGCTTTCCAGATACTTAATGCCATGTTCCAGTACTTTGTTTATACTGATATTCTTTGCTATCACTTTTGATTAGTGAAAAAGTGATATTTTCACTAGATTTATGAAAGATTTTAAATATAAACTTCAATAGGAATAACTGTCATCAATATTTTACTTTCATTTGAGACAATGATGAATCATACAGCTGTTTGCTAAAAAAGCTGATGTCAAACTTCTACTGCTTAAACTACCTAACCTTGCATTTCAACTTAATCCTGGTGACCACTTGTCGAGTGCCTCCCTCTAAAGCATCTGTGAAGGGTTTCATTGGCTATGCAGTACAGTCAATCATTTCCTCCAGGTTAAGCCTCCTGATTCCCTAAGGTCTTTTCTGTGGAGTTCAGCATGGAGTAGAGCCTCAGATGTTATTGCAGGGCAGCACCACACAGAGATGCTGGCTCTGGCCCCAAGGCAGTACAACCAGGGGCAAGACATTGCACTGGACATAATTAAATCTCCTTCAGAGCAAACCCAAAAGGCACTTTTCTGCAGTGTCTTATACCTTTTTGCCTTCTTTTAAGCTTTTTTTTTTTTTCTAAATTTCAAACTGAAAACCTTCAGGCTGAAATTTTATAGGACTAGCTCAGCGAGAGGCAGGCTTGGCACCAGAAGAATAGTAGAGCCCAACTAGGTATCTACTGCCTTGTCTGTGTATGTAAAACAACTTTTAAGGTAGAAGAACAGTTAAAGGTGGATGCCATTTCTGTTGTAATGCCTTTGACATTGAGTTTATTAACTTTTTAAAATTCATTATTGTCAGTCTTGATGTAGAATAGAAGAGAATTCTCTAGTACCTATTTTTATTTAACAAAAGAGAACTGAGAAAAGAAAGTTCATAAGATACTGTGCAATGCAGAACTAAGAGCAATTGTAAAATAAGAGCAATTGGAAAAACTGACAGAAGCCAAATTAAGCCAGTGAAATACACACATGTCCAAACAATGTATGATTTCTTTGTACAAATTAAGAAGCAGGGGAATTTTTCTCCAGATAAGTTATCCTTTTTCTGGCTCATGTAAGTCAATAAATTCCCATTTCGACTTGAGTCTCTAAATACGCAAGCAGACCTCTCACTAAATCTTTCTGCATTGTTTTGCATGTTTTGACAGATGTGAACAATGAGAATACATTATGCTCTCATTTGTACAATTTTGGTTCCAGAGCTTTGTTTTCTTTTTCGCTGCAGTGCGCAAAGAATTTGAGTGCATTGCACCAGCTAATGGAGACACAGGCGGGAATTCTTCCTGATTTAGGCCAGTAGTTTATCTCCACTTATGTGGGTTCTGTGGTACTTACAGAGCCCTCCCTAGAAGCTGAGGAAATACTTCAGTGGGTAGCCCCCATGCCAAGGCATGGATCTCACCAGTTTAAAGCTAAAGTATATCTGCACACATCCATGGCCACTGGACAAACTCAAGTCCACCAGAAGTGTACACACAAACCTGGGCATAGAGATATCCAGGTTAACGCAAACATGCAGACGGTAAACAGGGAAAATGTGGAACATCCATTTCCTCACTTACAGTGGCAGGGCCTTCATCCAGTTGCCTTCCACCATGATTGGACACAATAATTCCCTGAACTCCATGTCTCACTGCCAGCTCTGCATCTTCTCTTGTCAAGATGCCTTTGATGATTATGGGCAGACGTGTCAGGCTCTGCAGCCAGTAGATGTCATTCCAGGTGACCGAAGGATCCAAGCTGTTGGGTGGCAGTCCATACTCAGAGCAGTCATCTCCCTACAGCCAAAATGAAACAGCAAAAGGAGAACTCATCCAAGCTGCAACAATACACAGGTCCCTTGGTGCCTTTCCTTGCCCTAGAATGGATTAATCAAACTTGCCAACAGACATGATCATCAGCTCCAGAAATGTCACGTCTCTGGAGGAGAATAATTACAATGAGGATGGAGATCAGTGTCTCTAAGGCAGCTGGATGGGGATTTTGAAGACAGAACCCAGACTGGCAGGAGGTCAAGCCAGGATGCTGCAGAACCATCAGGGGAGAAGATACGCCCTGGTACAACAAATGCCAAAGCAGCAGTTACCCAGTGGTTTTTGTCTCATGTGGTGCCTGCCAGCACAGTGAATGAAAGGACAGGCTCATTTTACAAACCTCAAAAGCTCGTTCCAAATTCTTCACTTTCATGTGGGGAGGAAGACGGAAACCATTGCGGACGTCGTCGCGTCTCTTGCCTGTGTAGGGCAGATCCACGGTGAGGACGAGGCCCTGAAAGCCCAAGGCCTCCGCCCGTTGGACCAGCTGCTGGGAAGCTGCTCTGTTGCGGTGGATGTAGAGCTAGAACCAGCGGAGGCCACCGGGCGCGGCCACGGAGATCTCCTCCAGCATGCAGGTGGAGTAGGTGCTGGCAATGTAGCAGGTGTTCATTGCTCTGGCCGCTTGGGAGGCATTGGAAAGGAATCAGAAATGAAGGCATTTGAAGGGTCTTGCCAGACATCAGATGCAAAACCACGCACTGTTTTTTAGAGACCACCCCAACTCCTGATTTCATGCGCATCCTACAAAGCACAGGGCAGATATGCCCCAGGTTAAACAATGACTGTATTTACCAGGCACTCTTGTTAGTTCATGGCTAAGAAAGCAGAAAAGGGAGAGGTAATTAACCAAGTTGTGCTTTCATTTTGCAGCTACATTTTTAGAAAAAGCATGAATTTTATCTTTATGACTGAGTCCTCTCAGGAATGTACTGTTAAATCTACTTAGCGTACACAGAAGAAAAATCATTTCTAGGGGTCAGGTCTCCAAACTTACCACAGAATTTGTGAAAAGGGGATATCTTTTTCTCCAAGGGAGACATTTCTTAACCAGTAAAAAGGAATTCACAGTCTGAGTCCCATCCACCATTTTACAACCCATCTAGAGCACCCAAGACTGAAAACCTGATGTGGTTTTTGGTGTGAGTCAGAAATGTGTCCACTGCCCTTGTCTCCAGTTTGCAGCAGACTCCATGGGGCTGATTTTGTATGGTGGTAGCTGGAGAAGAAGAGCAACTTCTATACAGATTCCTATGCAGGCTGTCAGAAAGTGGAAATGGAGTTGGCCCCCTCAAGCCTGAAAATTTTTCTCAGTCACATTTCAAGTCATCCTAACAGCTTCTTGAGGCTCTTGTACACCCCCCTTTTTGCAACATGGCACCAGAGCAGAAGAGTACCTCTGGCTGTGCTTTTCTCTCCATCAGGCCATGCTAGCTGGTGGAAGCCTGTAGGGGCGATTCCTACAGGAAAGCTGATTTCAGAACCCAGGATTTTAGTCCTAATGTCCATCACAGATACATCCCGCAGCATACGTGGTTGGAAACGAATTCTGTAAGGCAAAAAACCCCTTTCAGGATAGTAGATGTTCAGTGAGTTTCTGAAGTTCCATGGAAACCAGGTCTTCGTTCACCAATTGCAAAGCAGGAATCTGAGCCAATGAAGAAAACAGCAAATAATAAAATTATAATAAAGGACAATATAAAAAAGGCTCTTTGTCCTTTCTGCTTGCTTTTAGAGGTCAATTCAGCCAGCAGTTCAGTCACTTCCACTTTCATTAATCCTGCTTTGCTGGCCACAGTACATAATTTCTGCATCTCCCACCTCAGCTCACTGTGTCCTGTTCTCCCACTGTCCTCCCCCAGGTTCCTTCTACTTGCAGCCAGGCTGGGTCTTTCCACTTCACTATTTGTGTCTGTCCTCACTGCACAGTGTGCCTGCCCTCAGGTTTTGCAGCATGTTCCCCAAATCCCACCCTACTTTCACATAGGCTTCCTGCTGTTCACCAAGAGCTCGCTGTTGCATCTCATTCTATTAGAGCTACTCATGGCCTTTCCTGTAATGCCACACACACAATAGCACACTGTACCCTACCCTACCCTAGCACCTGCCTGTACCCTCAGCATCCCTAAAGCCTCATACAACCCATGTCATACTCAGTCTGGCATCAGAGCATACCGTGCATGTGACTCAGGTTTTGCATTTAGCTTGGGGACCCCTTGGAAAGGACAAAGTTTTTACGTGTCTTTGCTTGTCAAGTCCAAACACTTGCACAAAAACAGTGTGTAAAAGGTCCCAGTACAATCCCCTTCATTTCCTTCTCACATTACCTTTTATATGCCAGGATGTTTTCATCTCGCATGGTACAATCGTCTGCCCCAGCTGCAAAATAATCCCAAGCAATCTTGGGTAAATGCTTCTTAGCATAAGCTTCAAAGTCAGAAATACACACCATAGCCATTGCTGAGAGAAGTGTAGGGAACCTTGAAGAAAAGAATAACATGGAGCAGAAATTAGACCCCTGAACTGTCATTCTCTCTTCTGGGGACTCTAATGTCACTGAATGCAAAACTTGGAGCCATCTGTTTTATAGAAGAGCTGCTGAGACTTGTCTCAGTCTATCTTGCACATCGGTCTATGAATCCTCTACCCCAGCCAGAGGAAAACTTGCAGATGCAGCCATGAGAGCAGGAGGAAGTTTGCATCTCTGTGCCTCTCTTCATTCTGTTTTAAACAGCAGCCTGAAGAGAACATTTTAGGTCCTCTGTTATTTCAGTTGTATAATTCTGTCATAAATTCAATCTTAAAACAAGCTGCGTTATTTGTTCCACTAATTCTGCTCAAAGGTTGTCCCAGAACATCATTTGTTAGATCATCCCTAAGGACAGCTCCATGACTGAGCAATTAGTTATGGAGCACAGTGATGGAATTCAAGATCATGAAATCTGGAAACAAGTAAATACAGAGTCTACAGCTAACCTGCTCCAGTATGAACACACTGTAAAACTAAGTCCAGACCCTGACAGCAAGTCACTGTCAAGGCCAGTGCTGTGGAAAAAAAGGCATTTTCTACAGATCTTCCTTTCTCTTCTGTAATAAATATCTTCTGGATATTTGCATTACATGCTGGAGCACTGATATATACTATAAAAGGAACATATAGAAATTGGACAAACCATGAGAAAACACTGGCAAAAAACAAATTCCACAATATGAAACACATTTCGGAGAACTAACCACAGCCTTTCAGGGAATGGAAGTGAAGTTGTGTGACCCAGATGTCTAATCAAACCAACATAAATGCTGCCCAGAAAATGCCCGCACTTACATACTTTTGAAGTAGCAAGAACTGAAAGTTATTCAAATTAATGTTTTAGGAAACCATACCTGTGTGTGCAGAAACATGTACAAAACAGAAAGTCAATTTTCTAAATTGTTCTAATTTGTTTCCATAATTTTAATTGTTGCAATTACTTCTGCAGTCATGATTAAAATAGATATTTAGCAAGGTATGTGGAAACATGAAATTTTAAAACAACTGTGGCTCAGTCTGACTTCTCTAAAAAATGTACAGGAAGAAGTAAATATCCTAATTTTCAGGCTTAACCTCCCACTGCAGATTAGCAAGGGTTGCAAGCTTCACCAAAATCAGCCACGTGTACCATGTTGGTCACTTTTGGCAGAGATAAACATGCAGGTTATGTACACAGAAGCAAGCTGCCAAACTGCAGGCACCCTGCTTCTCACTGACTGAAGTACCTGTGTTTGCATTTGAAAATTAGGACTCACAATCCTCTGCTAGTAAAGAGCCCAAGACGAGGAGCTCATTGGAAGAGGAAGAAGAAATGCAACTGATTTCTTCAGTGTTGTTCTGTCTGCTCTGACAGGCATTAGGTAGCAGGAGGTGCAAGTATCCTAAGCCTGCTTTCTCTGACTTCAAGAACTGCGCTGATAGCACGTCTTCATATATACACTGTGACATTCTTTAAACCATCTATCACAACTTCTGCTTTTCTAACTTCCAGAAAGGCCAAAATCATCAAGCACAATAAGATAAACCAAGTCTTCTCATGGTGGAATAAACAGGAATTTTAAACAACCCAGGCCCAGTCCTGTCTTCCAATTCAGACCTCAGTTCAGACTTACTTTTGGGTTTCAGGGAAAGCTGCAGCGGGTGAGAGCCTCTCCCTCAAGTTCGCCTGCAAAAAGGATTTTGAGGAAGTCCTTTCGGTGAGCAGCTTCTGTTTCTTCTGCAGTCAATAAGCAACCACCAGAGATTTAAAGCACAATCCTGGGGTAAACTTTGTACTGTTTGTGTAACACTAACTTTGTTTTGCTATCAGGAGATTAAAAATCCCTCCTAAAACATACATCACTTCGTCAGCATTACCATTGCTGGGGACAGAGCCCTGTAGCCGAGCTCTTTGGCAGTGGCTGATGGCTGTGCATTCATTTAGGCAAGCAACAGTATTTCAGAGGTTTTAATGAATCTCCAAACCGTTGGTAACTTGCTGCTTCATCCTCTCAAAATGATGATTCACAGACACTGTGAGTAGTTACAACTCCCAGCTACAGAGCCTGGACCCTTTGTTAGCACATGGGAGATGTTTTTTGTTTCCTGCAGTCTATGAACAACTAAAATACTCTTTGCCATGTGCCATTTTTAATGGCCTGTAAGTATTCTCATCAGGACTGAGGTACCAACAAATTTATGATATTTATTTAAATTGATTTACAAGATGTGAAAAATAAACACTGGACTGTTTTATCTGGCTTTTGCCTTCTTTTAGCCTTTAGGGTTCATGCCTTCAACATTTCCATGCAAGTACAAGAGCCTGAAGTTTTGATTTTTGCTAACAGAGAAATGAGATATTATGTTGGCAGGTGCAGAGGATGAGACAGAGACTTGTCAAAATTTTCCCAATGTACCAATGGCCTCCCAGCTCAAGCAGTCCAGGGGGGGCAGTGAATAAACTTTTGCACTGGGAAAAAGCTGGAAGCTAAACAGAGCTGCAGCCTCATGACCTAGTGTTGAACTGGCTGGTCTGGTCCAGGAGTGCAGACCTGACATTCATGACAGCAGAAATTGCAGGTCACTGACACAATCTGCGCAGCTGTAGTGAGCACCTATTCTTTCTGTTAGATGCATTCACAAGACCCTGGCCAAATTCAACCAGACATGGTCATCTCTACTACTGTCTTTTGAAACTCCTTTCAATTGAGCTTTCAGAGCTCATTATCTGCTGACAGCACTGTGGAACTGGCTTCTGGCATGGATGGCTGTGGATACAGGTGTCATGAACTAGACAAGATGTCCTTGGGCACTCTGAGTACCCACAAGCTCCTTGGTTTGCTTCCCTGCCCAGGACGAGTCGTACAGCAGATGGTCTTCAGGTCACTTCTGAAGAGAAGAGCAAAGTGCTCTCTCTGTGTGCTCACAGCCCAGTGCATTCCTGGGAAGGCAAGGAAAATCCTGCCCTCGTTCTTCCTCCACTAGATGTCAGGTTTGGGTCATATATATCTATGCTGGTAAAAGCAATGAAAAGAACCCAGTACTTGCTGGCCTTCAAGGCACTATGGCCTTAAAACCGCTAGGATCACATCACCAGAGTACTGATAATATGTTTGGAAATCTTCACTCCCTGTGCCTTATTTTTAACCTTTTCTGGTGCACAGCACAGCAATAAATGTAGCTACATCTGGTCTGGCCTGATCTTTGTTTCAGCCTACAAGTTGTCTGCGGGGTTCTCTGTCATATTTCTCATTATGCTGATCTCAGTACTTCCTTACTTTAGGGATGCACATTGCAGCCAATTCAGCAAACCATAAAGTTTATGCTTTCATGATTATCATAATTTTACGTGAATGAAAAATAGTCTGTGACTACTGTATTTTGGATCAGGAGAGGGGAAAAATCTCTGTGTTTATGCTGTGGCTTTTAAGAGGCTGTACTTTGCATCTAGATATATTTTCTTCTTTCAGCAATGGACTCAAATCGAAGTAGCAGTGACTTCTTGTTCCAAAAGTGCTATTTTCTCTGATACCAGTAATATTCCTGATTTAGCTGTGAAGCTGTAATCTGAGAAAAATCAAAATTTGCCACAGAGATAATATCTTTTATTATAACCCCTGTATATACTTGAAAAGAGTGGACAAGTTTTAAAATCCTGGAGACTTTTCATTGGAGTGGAGTAAAAACCTTAAAAAGACTCTCTAAAAGCTTTGCTGGAAACCTAGCTGTCTTCTCTTGAAAACTAAAGAAAATAGCATAGGAGATAATTACACATCTGGTCTCCACCCTTGCAGGTAGAATATCAAGCAGTCAAGAGCCAAAGCTTGATTTTTGCACAGATCTGTGTAGCTGGGCTTTTACAGCTGCTTACTTTTCAATGCTAACATAGTCAAAGGCTCTTGAGTCCAAACACAAAGATCCTGTGTAAATCTGTGCTCCAGTTCCTATTACAGTCATAATACTCCTTCCTCCAGTTGGTTGTATTTGTTTGCTTTGCGTAGATGGCAAATCACCGTGGGTCAAGCTGACATCTCTCTCCCTGATGCATCCACTAGTGCTCAGTTCTGGGGCTTTAAAACACTTTGGTGAAGAATCTGGTGAACTCCAAGCAATGTAAATAATTCAGATAACATAACAGTTTGCATACAGTCACCACTGTTTCTCCTTGTCAGATGTCTTTCTTGGGCATATGCCTCATGTTTGGAAAGAAAATGCCTTCTCCTTGAATCTCAGTCACGCAAGAAAGTTTTTCCCAAATTGAATACTTAATAGTGATCCCTCTGTTGCAGGTGGAGAGGGCAACAAATTTTATATTTAACGTTGCCTAACATTTTTGATTATAAGATCTGTTTTTCGGTTATTTTAATTGTTTTGTATTTTAATCATTCTAGGCTGACATTTTCCATCCTTGTTCTCTGTGTTGGGCTGAATTTTATTTTGGGAACATTTCACTGAAAGTTGGTCAGCAACTTCCAAGAACAAGGTTAGTGAAAAATATGGTTGGCCCATGCTGAAAATATCTTACAGTGGTTTCACTGCAGTTCAGTGCTTCATGCAGGGGCTTGAAATTAGCGGGGGTTGATCCCTGGAGACATCAGCCTGTACTTGGTGGCCATATGAAAATCCTGTCAGATCTGACCTAGCTGTAAATCACTGCTTGCTGCTTGCACATGGTCTGCAGAGCTTGTCTGAAATCCATATGTTATCTTTGCTGAAGACTTGCCTGGTGCAGAGCATGCTTCTGCCATAGGAGCTCAGCCCCAAATATGAGCAGAGGGCAGAGAGCTGCCTGTACCCCACTCTCCCTCACCCTGTGCCACCAGAGTTGGATGCAGCCTTAAACACCACTGAAGGGGAGGAGGAAGAGAAAAATAATGGCTGAAAAAAGGACCTACAGGACAGCATCCAGGGACATGCAGGAAAGGATATGCAGAGGCAACAAGGTCAGAGACAGAGCAGGTGGGAGCAAAACAGGTGCATATCCTGGGATGCCAGGGTTTCAGGAGGGTAGAAGGATCAAGAGAAGGAGATAAATTTGGGAAAGAGGCAGAAGGGAACAGCCTGTGACACACTTTTCTAGTGTTCTAGGAGACTACCAAGCATTTAGCTATTCTTTCTGCAAAAACCTCTGCCTCCGAAAACCAGAAGAGAATTTGATTCATGCTCAGCATCCATCTGAATTTTTTTGTGGTATCCTTCCTTTCATCTCATCCTTACAATTTCCTTATTCATTCCTCTTTTCCCTCCCCCCCAAAAAACACAGAAGAATTCAGAAGCATGCTTCTATGTCTTACTGTGGAAGTCTGTTCCATTATATTTCTTCAGATGAGGAAGATCTGGAGTGCTTTGTGGCACTGGAAAGAGATAATGCAGTCTTTTCCCCTGGTTACCCCCCTTGATAAAAGACCTGGAGCCATAAACTCTGACAACAGCAATGCTTGGGTAAGTCCAATAGGCTGGAGGAAAGATCACATCAGTGTTTGATGTAGGAGACTCAGCTGGGTCATGTGAGGAGCGATGATGACCTGCAGGTAGCAGGGCGGGTGTGTGCAAGTGGAGTCACAGGCTGAGGAGACCATAACAAAACATTTAAAAAACAGATTTCAGAAAGCAGATGCAGAGTCATTGAACTGTTGCTGGGAAATGCTGAAGGAGGAAGGACAATGTGTATATTCTCAGTATGAAAACATATAGCACCCCTCAGGTACATATCTAAGGCTACTGTCAGGCAAAGAACTCCACAAATAAGTACAACTTAAAGCATTTATGAAAAATAGGGGTAAAGTGTGAGGTGAGCAAGAACAGAGCTGGGGAGGAAGGTCTACAGAAGTTGTTTCCCAGAACACCCTTTTGTTGTCACCAGCTGCTGCCAAAGTTATCTCTGAAGACACTGAGCTCACACGGGGTGGAGGACAGAGGAGCTCAGACATGACTCAGCTTGGGGTTTTCACCCTGATTTCCATGGACAGCTGTCACTCTTGAAGCCAGGGAGTCAGAGGCAGCTGGATATGATATTAATCGTGATATACCCTTATGTAGGTTTAGCTATGGATTATTTTGTCCATAGCCTTACCTGGCCTGCTGGGCCAGTGACATAGTTTGACCTGGGGAGGAGAAAACAAGAGAGAAGTTCTCTCTGTTAGTACTCCCCTGGGAGTTGATAGTGACCAATTGGAGGCTGGTTTGGTTATTGACAGCGTGAAGAACCCATTGGAGAAAGTTAGTTCGCTCCGTGAACACAGATTTTGAAGGAGGTAATCCAGAACTGAGATCTCTTGGCTTTTCCAGCAGCAGTGCAGGTAACAGGGCCCCGGCCTGGTCCCACTGCAGGCCTGTGGGCCTGGTAGGGGGGCAGGGCCGGGCCACCCTGTCTGGGGAGATGGCATGTCCTGGCAGAGAGAGAGGGGGTGGCCATGAACAGTGGCCAGAGAGACTCAGACTGATGTAAAATCCCAGCTGCTTTCCCCCCCCTTCATTTTCCAGCGTGGCTGGTTTCTGAGATNGTGGAGTTGGGAGGAGTGCCACAATTGCAGGTTTCCAGGTGGATGCAAAATTGTGAAAATGAAACCACGAGAGTATTGTTTTCTTCCTTCTCGTGGAAAAAATCCCTATAGCCTTAGAAGAGGAAACTTCTCTCTCCAAAGTGAACAGAAAAGGGACTATTTGAGTTGGGAACTAACTAATTGAAGTAGTTTTTTGTATGTTTGTTTCGTTGTTATGAAGGTTGGGAAAGGGAAGGAAAGAGTGGTCTGAAAATCTTATTCTGAATTCTTTTTTTTTTTTCTTCTTTGTGTAGTCAATAAATTTCTTTTTATACCCTCTTAAGATTTAGGCCTGCCTTGCTTCTACTCCTGGTTCTGTCTCACAACAGAAAATGAGTATATTTTAATTGGCAAATCAAAACCATGACATTATTTGGTGACATTATTATTTGACTTAAACCAAGACAATTTTTGAGGAAATTAACTTAAACCAAGACAGCCAGCTAGGCTGTGTAGCTGTGGCCTTCCTTCTTTGCCTTTTTTTAAAAGTACTGTGGTGCTGGCAGTGGAAGTAGTAGGTCACTCAAATCCACAGAGGGCAGTAAAAACAGAAAGAAGAGGTACCTTGGACCTGCCCCTATCTGAGTCGAAGAGTGCTCTGCTCTTGTTCCCCCGTCCATTTTATCAGCTGGAAAAAGTCCTGGTGGTTTCTATTTGCAGTGGAGCAATCGTGGTATCAGCAGCACCGTTTGGCAATCAGTGAGGACTAAATCTTCATAGCCACTGGATAACATCCACATAAGAATAGAAAAGTAGGGTGGAGAGAAGAAGCCATCTAGTCCACTCCAGTTCCTGAATTCAGAATTAGCTACACCTGTGCCTATCTCCACTCATGGAGATGCCACTTCCTCCAAAGAAAACCAGTTTCATCAATTGGCTATACAAGGAAAATTTACAGGTGCTTCATCTGGAACTCCCTTCCTGTAATTCCAGTTATTTTCCACCCATAATGGACGCAAAAGAGATTCTTTCCCTTTCTCTTTATGTCTATTTTTAAAATATTTCAAGTTCATCGATGGGCCACCCCCTCTATTGTCTCTTTTCTAAACCAAGTTATGCAAATTCCTTTGGCTTTTCATCATGAGCCATGTTTTCTAGACTTCTGGTCATCCCAAGTTCTGTCCTCTGACTCTCCAGCTGTTCAGCATACTCCCTCAATTAAAGCACCAGGAACTGGACATGATCTTTCAGCTGAGTCGTCTCCTGGCCCTCATATGGAACAAAGGAGACAGATTTTGCCAAAGTTTATTCAGCTGTGATGATAGATAGTATTTTTGTGTTCATTACTCAGCAGTATATTCCTTACTTATTTCTTCAGATATGCCATTCCATCCCAAGATGAAGAAAGGAGACAAACACTTTTGTTCATCTCTTCCAAACAAAGAAGTAGTCTCATCTCTTCTTCGACTCAGGTAAGAGTCAGGCTAAGGGTAACAGAAATCTCAAATCTCAGAGATCAACCACCTAGTGAAGAACTTTCATTTTTTTGCTAAAAATGTTGAGAGGTGGCAGATGACGTAAAAAGACTCCATACCAAATACATGACAGAGACACCCTAATACATCCAGGAAGTCACCTCAGAGAAAAAGTCAGAGAAAACTGATATGGTACAAAGGAGGCCTTTGAGCAACACTGTCTAGAGGAATCTCTATCATGAAAGATCCACCTCAGCCTTGAGATTTCGTGGTGGTAGAAGGGCAGAAAATAAAGATTTTTCATTAATCTTAGTGTTATTGAGACTGTGGACTCAAAAGTACAAATGAGAGGCTATTTTTACCTTTGAGACTGAATTAGTGCCTAAGCTGTGCCTAGGGCTCTGGAGCACCAGAATGGATGCCTTCAGGAAAGCAAACCTCCACTGGTATATTGGAAGTTGGTTTGTATACTATTGCTAATGTCTAGACTCCCAGCAGAGTTTCAGTCTTTCTTGAAAGTACAGAATTTTCTCTCAAGAGGCCACAATATGGGATCAGAGGCTGCCCCAGTCCCCACCAGCCCACTACAGAGGCATTCTTCTGGCTGACACTGATTCTGAGAATGGGGAAGCAGCTGAGTTGAGGCAGTGTGACCCTGTTTGCCCACTGATCTGTGGCAACATTCCACTGAAGGGTTTCTCTGTTTTGCAGCAGCTTCACATGAAGCTTTCAGCTGGGGACACATTGCAACCTCTGGATTCCTCCCTGCAATGCTGCTGTCCAGCTCATGAACAGGTGGTGATCGAAAGCTAAAGGCAGAAGATGCTGTTTTCCTCACAAAACTGCATGCTAGGTTTTCCAGATTATTTCTCCATGTCATCAAGATCATCTAAAGTAATTTCAAACCCTTCAAACATATTCTGTGTTATGTTTTTTTTCCATGTTATTTGATAAATCAAAAAGTTAGCAATAGAGATCTCAATCACCAAGCTAAGTCTGAATATCAAGGACTACTCTCCAATCCTATTTTTCAGTCAGTATTGCTCTCAACTGCTGAAAATTGTACACAGACAGCAGTTCCTTAGCTTGCTTTTTAGAAGCTCATATGAGACAATGTTCCAAGCCTCACTAAAGCTAAAATAGTCTTTCTGCTGTTCTTCCCTAGCCACAAGTCCCATCACATACCAGAATATATTGGATTGGTATGGTATAATTTGTTCTTAATAAATGCACCCTGGTTGCCACTCACCTTGTAGTTGACTTCTGGAGGCTCAACTATTGCTTCCCCTGCCCCCTCATTATTGAAAAAAAATATAAGAGGCAACACATTTATCTCTGTACTTCACAGTTCCTCAAAGATAGCAGCTAATAGTGCTGGCATTGCTTCAGACAATCTTCCCAGTATCCTAGCAGGAATTTCATCAAGTACAGCTGATTTGAAAACATCCAGCACATACTAAGTCTCTTTCATGATATTGCTTGGTCTTGCAGCAAATTTAAAACATTCTCAGACATTCTTAGCAAAATGAAGGCCCCAGACAGTAATTTTGAAATTAAAATATTCCCCAACAGGCTGGAAAACCCAGGTAGCTGGGGTAAGCTGATAGGTGTGGAAAAGGCCAGGCTCAGCATGAGTATCCTTATGAGATAAAGAATGGGAAAGTTCTGGATCCTCAAGAAAGTCACAATCCAGAAGATGCAAGTAATCCAGCAGGCAAAGGAAAATAAACATAATTAATTTTATACAAGGTGCCAATAAAAGAACCAAAGCAGTGGTACACTCACTTCTACATAATATTTGAAATCTCAAAAAGGAGACAGAGAAGCAAAATGTTTGATACAGATACTGATCAAATGCATATATTGGAAACCTGGAGCGAAGAAGACTATCAAAGGGACACTAAACACAGGACATAAAATACACAGATTAACTGTGCAGGAGGCAAAAATTGCTCCACCTCATTGAAGGCTCGTCATCATCAAAAACAAATTTACAATTTCACCCTCTCAACTTACATGTAGTCTGTATGGTTGAAATTCCAGGCCTAAATGGAAGATGATTGTTATGATAGATAATGTTACTTACCCAGGATGGCAAAATGCCTTGAATTTAATGCACTGTAAGAAATCAGAGAAGCAGGAAAAACAGTAGCAATGGGTGACATCAACAGCCCTCCTGTAGACTGACAAATGTCATACCAGCAGATGAAAGAGAGATGACGTTTTTGGGCTCTGTCAGCAATTATTCCATGGAGCATCTGGTCTGAGCCCACAGGAGCAAAGGCAGTCCTCAGCTTTGTGGCTCTAGCCCTTCTAATGGAAGCTCCACTCTGTGACAGTGACCACAGAGGGCTCAGCTTCACCAGCTCTAGAGGAGCACTGCAGGCCAAATACGCCAATGCCATTGTCCTCTGCTTCAAGAAAAGCTATGCAGGAATGAGGGAGCTTGTTAAAAAGAATCTAGAAAGGTCAGCAAAGAGAAATCCTAGCAAACAGCATTGAAACTTCTGAAGAGCACCAGACTGGAAGCATAACACTGCTGCGTGTGACCTATTGAGAAAGGCCGAAGAATGGCTTAAAGGAGGCCAGCACATATGAACAGCCAAGTAAGAAAGTTTATTAGCAGTAAAAAGGCAATTTCCAAAAAGATGTCCATTGTATCCAAACCAATAAAATGAAAAGAATAGTGTTGTCAGGCAGATTAAAAGCAAAAATCCTAAAAGAGTTTGAGGAGAACTAGCTAAAGAAATCAAAACTAGTACTTCATCAAAAATGTCTGGAGAAAAATCTTGCTAGTGGTTCTGCATGACCAGCTAGTGATTAGGCAAAAATCAGAGACAAGCCATTTTACAGTGCTTTTCACTGAGAAGAAAAGAGGAAAATTTTTATATGGGGGAAAATGCAGAAGATATGTCTGAAGCTGAAGTAATTGTGGATGAGATTTTGTTTTAAATAGACAAAGTGAAATATTACAAGCTGCTGTAGTCAGACGATACCTAGCAGAAATCAAGGATAGAAACCCTGAATTATTATTCACGGTGTGCAGCCTTCCATTTGGACCCTCTTTGGGACCTGAAGACTGAAAGGTGACATTTATGAAGCCAATCTTTAAAACAGGTCCTGGGGAACATCCAGGGAATCACAGTTCTTATGCTTCATAGTACTTTTTAAGCCTAGAAATGTGAACAGCACAGCTCCAGAAGACCAGGGCATGCTTGTGTCAGAGGGCAAATTCTGCTGTTGACAGATCATTAGCATCTAGTAGAGAATTCATTCTTTATATATGAAGAAACAGAATATACTTCAAGTGAGTCAAAATCTTGGTGTAAAGAGAAGTCTTCTCTGAGAGCTTTCATTGGATATCTCTGAAAGGATCAGTGCAGATTGTCAAAGACAGCCCTATAGACAGAATCTGCCTTGAAATGTCCCTCACCAAAGCCTGCTAAATACACTAAATAGCCAATGTATAAGAAGGAAGTTCATGAAAAAGAATTAATTGAAATAAAGGAAATAGAGAGTAGTGATACATATTTTTCAGAACAGATGTCTCTGGAGAAGCTGCACAAGGATCTGTGCCGGAGCTAAAAGTATTCTTAATCAAAACAGGAGAACATTTTTCATATATCTCCTTCTTACATAGAATCCTAGAACGGTTTGGATTGGAAGAGATATGTAGCAGTTCCTCTAGTAGAATGCTGTGGGAAATGTGTCAAAGACTGTCAATACGGTGTCATTAGCCCTTTGAGTGACCAGTCTAAGGTAGCACCATAGCTCCATTCAGGCCAGGAGAAACAAGCCATGCAAGAGTCATCCTCTACCTTACCTACCCATTATCAAAGGCTGCCTTGCCATCAGACTCTTCAGAGGTCCTTCTTGGTCTCAGTGTGCAGTAGAAGGTACTGAGATATCTTCTTTCTAACTAGACTTTCCAACTCCTCTATTTTGCTTTTTTAAATAAATGGAAAGATGAATGTTCTTTATAAACACGACCTGCAAATAAAGGTTTTAGTTCACATCTCATTCCTTAAATATTGACAAATATTTTAAGAGTTTGCAGCTCTCTAGGCACAACCACACTTCTTTGATAAGCTGGTATTAGGATCAGTTCTGCTGTTCAGCCTGTATTTCCTATTCAGTTTTGTCTGACCTTGCCAAGGTGTCATCAATATAGTTCTAATCCTAGGCTCCTTTCTACTTTACTATCCATCTCCTTCTTCATCCAGATCTTCCTGCTTTCTTCATATTTAAATATAGTCCTTATGGAAAAAAAATAGAAATGGCTGTATACTTGCAAACTATCCAAAATTATGAGCCCTGAAGAAACAGAAAGAATTCCGTGGGTTTTATTTGTTCCCTTGAATGGATCTGCTCCACTGAAACTGGGCATGAATTTGTCCAATTTAAGCTCCTCTCCTGCTAGATTATTAAAGAGCTCTTTAGCATGTGGTATCTACTACAATGAGAAATTTCAATGCCTGCAGCAATTCCAGTGAGGTTTTTATTTTTTTACATGCACCATTTATTTCTCATCATTTTATTTTAGGGCAAACAAAAGCTTAGGGGAAAAAAAAAAGCCATCAGTCTTCTTTAATTAAGGGTTATCATTCCCTCTGGTGAATTTGTGGAAAGTAGGAACAGAATAAATTTTTCTTCATTTCCTCACTGGGAATATTAAATGCAATGCAGCTAATTTGTCTGTGAATTACATTTCCAGGTCGTTAGTGCTGGTCTTATCTTTTATTTTACTGCAGCAGGGGAAGATGCAGTACTATGCTAACTGAGGTATAGTGGAAGGAATAAGCTTTGTACTCTGCTTGCTTTCTCTGGTATTCAACTTCTGTAAAAGAAGTATATGCAGAAAATAATATATGTAGTTGCTCTAGGAATCAATTTCTCATCAGTCTTCTCAGCCTATTGAAATAAAATCTCCATTAGATAGAATACTTACAACTAAGTCGAATAATTGTTTTTCAAATGTAGCATTATTTCACCATTTACACAGATTTCATGCATGCCATTTCTGCTGGCTCCTGTTAGCCAGAAGGGTCTATGGCAGAAGCTTTAAAAGCAGCCCCTTTCAATGCCTTTTCGTGGAGGTCCAGAGCCTTGGCAAGTTTTGTGTGAAGGGCAGGTGTCAGTGTCTGTGAAAGAGTTCCTCAGGCTGGCATGAAGGACACCAGAACTTCTTTGCTGTGCCTTGATTCCCTGTAGCACTTCCTGCCCTGCTCCTTCCAGAAGCAAGGACAGTCCTATCCTCTGATCGAGTGTCTGCCCTCATGAGAAGGATTATTTCCTGAAAGTAACAGAACTTACAGAGTAAACAGGTTCTAACCTAGCAGAACAACATATCTGCTTGCAAAAAGAACCCACTGACAGTCATATACATTCATCTTCTCTCCCTTTCTCTGTCCCAAGGGCTTTATAAATGTTCAATGGATTTTCCAGCTGAGTTGTTCTTGAAGCCTGAAGTTTGGCCACTGCCCTGTTAGTTTGGGTGTTGGTGGGAAATGTTGCTTGCTTGTTGGCTACTGCATTGCTCTCCTGATTACTTTTTCTCCAGCAAGGCCAATTCTTTCCCCCATGAAAACATTATAATCTCAAGTATAATAAATCATCTCACTAATAATGTCACCATAAAGTTATTGTATCTCATTATTCTTAATTAATTTGCAGTGATTTCACATTTTTCACCCACTCCAAGCGGGAGAGAAGAGGATATACAGCCTTTCTCAGGGAAGAATTAAGGTTGGACTCCGAGAACGACCTGAAGGTAAATTTTAGATAAAACCAAGATCTATTTTTTATCCCTAATGTCCCATGTTTGGACTGTATTTTACATGTGACAGAGTGAGCAATTAACAAGCTTATACCAAGTTTAACAATTTATTGCCCATTACTGAGGAAAACAATAAAAAACATGACTGAATATGTTTGTTACATTTACATGTGAATTGTTCATTATCCAAAATATTTCTTGTCCTATTTACTGTAAGATTTCACTAAAAACTATCTTGATATGTAACTTGGTGCTTCTAGAAGAAGACTTTCTATGATCTGCTGTTCTACTTTTCCTTTACACCTATATCTGTCTGCCAACCCACCCAGTCCAAGCAAATGGACTACTCCATAAATATCTATTTATTTATTATATTTTATATATGTTTGTAGTAGTACTTGAATTACAGTTTTTCCCTACGAGCTTTCTTAGGTGGCTGAGGAAAGCAAGGACTTTGTGTCTAGGAAGTGGCTGCAAAGCATAGCTCATAATTTCTATATTCTCCTCTATCTCACCTTTATCAATTCACTAATCTGGATGTTCTTTCACTTGGGGCTTCTATTTTTATCAAGGGACAATGTCTTGAAGAATATACTATTTGTGGCATCCAAATAATGGTGTAGGATCCCTGACAGAATGCAATTGGCGAGTAGTTGCCTTCTTGTCAGCACTTTAATTTTTTTCTCCTTATCGCTAGAAATTTTGGCATTTCTTTCTGGCCTGGCCTAGCTTATCATACACTTGATTCCAATCAGACTGAAAGATAGAGACTGATGCAGTACTGGTGGGTGATCTAGTGGCAAACCAGAGAGAATACAGATCTATCCTCATCCTTCTGGGTTCTTGAGCATTGTTCTGGTACCTTGGTGAGACACCAGTTGTGGGTGATGTGGGTAAAGGATGATGCTGTTTCCTGACAAGATATATTCAACAAGCAGTGTTGAATCTCCTCTATCAGCCTCTTTATCTGTGGAATCCATGAAGTCTTTTCTCTGCTCTCTACCTGCTCTTCTCAAAGTTTATGCATTTGAGGCCTCAATCCTTATCGCTGCGCTCTGCACAGCCCAAGTCCATCACCCCTGAAATAATCCTGGGAAGTACAGGGCAGAATCACATCAAGAAGGGGCCATCCTCAGCAGAAAACAGATCCTAATGCCTTGTGAAAAATGAGGAAGAAAATGCCTTTCTGCTTTTTAGAGGAAATGAAGAGAGAATAAAGGGTAAGGTTAGTCAATAGTGACATGCTTTGGAGGAACTTCTTGAAATGGAAGTCTGAATGCATCTTGTGTGGCTTAACATCTGCCATAGTGGAAAACCTGGGTGATAGAATTGGATCCAGGTCTGAATAACATTTGCATGTGAGTCAAACATATTGCATATATTTGATCTGGTTAGGTTCCATGGCTTAGACCAGAGGAAGAACCAAACAAAAGTTTAAAAAAAAATACAAAAATTGAGTCTGTTTCTATTCTCTGGTATGTTCAGCACACTTAAAGTAGCTGTCTTATCTTTTTATGAAAAACATATATGTATTTGAAGTCCTTTTCTCCACCTATCCTTTCCTCAAAGAGGCAGGGTCTGGGTTTATAATTTCCTGCTACAAGCAGGCTTATGAGACAGGAACAGGGGCTCAAAAATTGTGTTTGGAAAATAAAATAAAAATGCTTTAAGCAATCTACCCTCCGCTTATTACAAGGAATCCATATGCTTGGAGATCCAAAGCCAACCTCTTCCCTTTTCTGATTCGTACAGAGGACATTCAGAGCATTTCAGTACAGTGAATACAGATGTACAACTCATGCTGGCAACAGTGGATAGTGAGAGACCCAAATCTCTTTCGTGAAAACACATATGAACAACATCAAGGTTAAAGCAGAGCAGTTAATACTGCTTTAATACAGCAGAAGCCTACTCCCAGAGCCGGTTACTCCCTTACTCTTAGATCCCTTCCATTTGCACAGCTTGACAGTACGAGGACAACTGATGCTGGAAGAATATGGGCTCAGTATGTCAGCAAAAGGAGATGAGTAAGTATCATACAGATGGTGTGTGCTTAGAGGAGAGGACAGGATGGAGACACTCTCCTTATAGCGGGACAAAAATTTAATCATCTGTGCACCTGGCTTCAGACAAATTCTAAAGAGAGATGTGTTTTTAGTTAGGGATGTAAGCTGCATCAGAAAGGCAGAACGTCTATTAGTTAATGGCTGGTATCAGTTTTCGTGCCTTTTAAGACAATAAATATTTTAAATATCAAGGCCTTTTTCTTTCATGTGTGTATCTATTTCTCTTAAGTGCATTCCACTGCTGTCTGTTCTCTTCTCCTCTGCTCTGGTCTGCAAAAGATTATACATGATTTTGTCTGATGTCCACCTCCAAGCCTTCAGTCATGGAAGGTGTTCCTGGCTCACTACAGGTCATAGTCCATAATTTTTTTCATAATTCATATTACCTTTGACAGAGGATTTCACATTGGAAGACCGGGCACTCAGTTTCACAAAGACAGTGAAAATTATGGTACAGCAAGAATCAAGCACTTCTCTAGGAGATGTGGATTAATTCAAGAGAGTGGGAAGCTGTGTCTCGGGGTAACTCTTTGCTCAAAACCCAAATTACACATAGCAAATAATGCAGAAAATGAAACTACACAATGTGTACCTCAAAAAAAATCTAACTGTTAAGTAAAAACCGTATGTAAATATTACTATTAAATGTCACAGTCATTGTCTGTCTATAACTGTATCTTGTATATATATATATTTGTATAATGTATGTGTTTAGAGAATATAGAATTAAAATATGTATTAAATATAGTAGTAAGCTGATGATATCGGGATAAGACATGGAATGTCTTAGAGTAACTCTATGATGCCTGTATATCCCCAAATCATCTGTTCTGTTAGTGTTGAATATTAAATTCTACAGCCTTAAGACTGGTTCCAGGAGTAAAGGGGGAGAAAGAAAAAGTACAAAGTTTGCTATCAGAGACTACACTGGCTCCCCCACATTACTGCTCACAGACTGCGTTATCTGCAGTAAACAGTGGGAAAAAGCTCTCTTTTTACTTTTAGTTAGTTTTTCTGGCTAGCTGAGGCAGAAAAACTCCCTGAATTGTGTTGTTTTGTTTTTTTTTTCCTTTTTCATAAAACTGTTTAAACCTGCTCTAAACTGAAAACCCAGAAAAACACCAAGAACTCACACCTGTGGCCCACCAGGCCTGGCCTGGGCTACAGTATTTCCCAGCACCAGAAAGACTGATACCAAGCTGAGTAAGCCAGACAACCCACAAAAAAAACTCTTCTAAATCTATCATCTCTTTGCAGCAGCAAGAAGTTTTACTGTTTAGTATTGTTCATCGTTGTGCCAGAAAGTGTTTTGTCTGTTAAATAAACAGTGTTTCTTTTTCCACTTCTCTCCAAAGAAATATTTTTCCCCGAACCAATTGGAAGAACTGCTTAAATCTGTTTCATATAAAGGCCCTATTCAGCAGTTTCCTCCCAAATTTGCCCTAAACCAAGACAAGCTGTGACAGAGTAAATACTCCATCTGCCTACACCTGTCTGGGACTGATACGGAAGCACAAAAGCAGGCCTGTCTGCATGGTCAGAGAAGCTTCTGAGAGTGTCCAAACTGCAGGCTGGAGTCTGAAATCCGTGTCTGGGTGATACGGAGAGTTATTGTTTGATTCGTCAGAGGTGCTCTCCCACATTCCACCTGTCCATCATCTCATTTCCTCCCCATCAGTATTTGTGGTATTTGGAGTGTGTTTCTACATATGAGTGCTTTCTTATTTGTTTCTTTGTGGGTTTTATTAGTAAGGCATGCTGCTATTTTGCCCCTGTGATGGGGAATACACTGACATCTCATCTGCCTCACTCAACTTTGTTCTTTTTCCAATCCCCAGTCAACTGGCATGACTAGGGCAAATAGTCTTGCCTCCTCTTTTATGTATTTTTTCCACTTCAGCTTTTTTCATTCGTTAGACATCAATATTAGTTAGTGATGTCTTTTTGCACTGTCACAAGCTATAGAAACGTCCAAGTGAGGAGGCTGACAGCACAGGTGGATTGTACACTGTTAAAGAGAAACAGTCTCTGTGAATTTAGGAGAACTATCCACAGTTGCTTAGACCAGCTGCAGGGATGGGACTGAGTCCCTCGAAAGAGCACTGACAGAATTTATATGTGATAGATAATTCCACTACCTTCAAGTTTTTGTTGTAAGGATACCAAATCTTAATGAAACTGGCAGACTTTGTGTTTCCAGAACTAACAAGAGGATCTAAATAGTAGCTAAATACTATCTGCATCAGTCAGGTGGTGGAGAGACTGAACAGCTTCAGGGACATCAGAGAGGTAGCTCCAGGATTTTTATTTCCCATCTCACATACAAAGATGAATAACCCTATATTGACATCTGGCATCATCTGGTGGCAACAAAACATGACAGAAACTCAAACAGTTTTCACCACATGAAACTTATCTGTCTTTAGCATGTTTTTTTTTTTTGAGTGCAGACTTTATAATTTTTGT
The DNA here is from genome assembly GCA_013397075.1 of Rhabdornis inornatus. Classification (NCBI taxonomy): domain Eukaryota; kingdom Metazoa; phylum Chordata; class Aves; order Passeriformes; family Rhabdornithidae; genus Rhabdornis; species Rhabdornis inornatus. Next base: position 818,114 of record VWZS01010225.1, on the reverse strand, counting down.
CATTTTCTGTGAGTAAAAGTCTCCCTGCAGAAATGGCCATGTATTCACATTCATCTGTGTATCTGATGTGGGTCATCTAGGTCTCTGACAGTTAAGTGGTTAAATTCTCTGTAGGCACTCCAGCATTACGACTCTTCGGTATTAAAATCTTTAGAAACAAGAAAAATATCTACCTTTATCAAGCTTAATGAATAGGTAAGTTTGTAATCACTTGTCTGCTGCTGAGGCTTCTGTGCCTGAAATTAGATTAACTCTAACTTTCTTAGTCATTTGTTTGGAGGTGTTTAGCTAAACTGGGTAGATACATCAAATGCTGCTTTCACATTGTCCTTTGAGAGCAATCTATTAGACCTCAAGCAGCTGGGGTCCAGATTGGAAAGAAGATACCTACAGCAACTGAGTGTGTCATTTAATATCACGGGCTTCACAGAATGTGTTAAAGGGAGCTGGCATGCAAGATATGCAAGGGACATAGGGATTCAATCATACACGGTGCAGTTTAGATAACCCAATTGGAAAGAAAGAAGGAAGTGACATTTGTGCTATTATCTAGGGATGGTTAAAAATACTTTGAAGTCAATGGAAAGATTTTCACTGAATTCCAGAGCTCTGAATCAGGTCCTGGATAGTCTTATACAGAATGACAGGAAACTTTCATCTTCAGGATTTCATTGCAAGGGTCGTGGCATTAAATGGCCTTGATTAGCTGTAAAGGCCAGTGTATCTTTAAAAATGGAATAGAAAATGTTTGGAACTTCATGGCAATTTCACCTGCCATATACTAAGCAACAAAAGTCTAGACACCTATACTGAGATGCATGCATTTAAACTGAACTTCTATATAACAAAGAGAGATATGGAGAGAAAACTAGCTTATAGGGTTAGGCTTGAGAAATGCAAAAACCCTAGAGGTCCAGGGACATGGCAACTACAGAAGATATGCCAAGGGGAGAATGGCACTGCCCCGACATTGCTCCTTCCACACCTTTCTGCTCAGCATCACCCATGTACTTGGCATCTCAACAAAAGGTGTCATTTAATGATGCACGTAGGCTTAGGGTTAGACTTAGGGTTAGGGTTCAGAGAACTGCAAAGCCCAGAGCTCCAGGGACACTGACACTGAGAAAGGCATGCCAAGGGGAGCATGGCAGTGCTCCAACCTGTCTCCCTCCTTCTATAACTTTGTATTTGGCACCACCCATGTGCTTGGCAACTCACCCTCCCCAAAAGCCTGGTTTCACTGCTTCACCTAGGGTTAGGGTAATGCTTCGTGTTAGCATTTAGACAACAAAAATACAAAGAGTTCCAAGGGTACTGCAACTTGAAAAGGCATGCAAAGGGGAGTGTTGCACTGCCCCATCATTGCTCCTTCCACACTCTTCTATTCACCACCACCCATGTGCTTGGCACCTCACCCTTACCAAAGGCTGCTTTTACTGCTCTGCTTAGGGTTAGGCTTAAACTCAGGATTAGGCTTGAGAAAAGCACAAAGCCTAGAGCTCTATGGACATTGCAATTACAGAAGGCATTGAAATGGGAGCACTTCATGTCATCTCCTCACATTTGATTACAATCATTTGTCTTCAGAATGTTTTTGTATTTCTCTCCATTGAATTTCCTTTCATTGTGAGTTCATCCTGGTCAGTTTGTCTCATTTTTTTCTCTGACTTTGAGATTTCATTTCCTTTCACAAAATGAATTTTTTTATTTTGTGAAAGGAAATGAAATCTTACAATTTCAATGAGGATCAGTTCACCATGGTTCGGCCCATTTCCCTACACTTCATGTCATCCCATTCCTTTTTTTTTTTTTTTTTAGCATTTCATTTCATCAATTTCTTCTCCAGTCTCTTTGTTACACTTCATTCCCCAGTTTCAATGAGTATTATTTTGGCAATATTTGGTCCATTTCACTGCAAAAAAACAACACCCCACTGCCCAAAGCTTGCTCCCTTCACACCTTTCTTCTTGGCACAACCCGTGTGCTGGGCACCTCAGCAAAAGGCTGCTTTTACTGCTCTGCTTAGGGTTAGGCCTGAAAAAAGCCAGAAAGCCCAGAGCTCCAGAGACACTGCAACTACAAATGGCATGCCAAGGGAGCACAGGCATCGTCCCAACATTGCTCCCATGCCCACGTTTGTTCACAGACCTTTGTTCTTATGCAAATCTTTTCAAAGACCAACCATTCCACAAACATCCTTAGGGAATGTATCCTAGAGTGCATCATAGCTGCAGCCAACCAGCCAGCTGTTTGGAATTTGAATAAATGACACTTCCCTAACATTTGAACATTTATCATATAGAGTTTACTGAATAATTTATACACATACATATATTATATATCTCATATATATATATGATATATATCTCATATATATATCATATATACAATGTATATTTCACATGTATATATATGTATGTATGTATGTATGTATGTATGTATATACACACACATTTACAGCTGTGGGCCTTGCCATCTGAGTCATAACTTTTGTTCCTTTTGACTGGATTCTCCCAATTTGTCAATAACAATCTCTGATGATGCCACTGTAAACAAACCCAACAGGCAGACACTCAGTTGGTGTTCACTGGACATTCAAAGTCCCCAAAACTTTCAGGTGAGGTCACACCAGGCATGTAGAGAAGGGGTTTACTATCATGTTCTCTTGTGATGTCTTTGCGTATGCAACCCAAACTCTGTTGCTGACACATCGGAACTCATGTCTAATTTACTGACTTCTCTGAAACTTAGGTCTTTTTCTTAGTCTACATATTTCCATGGCTCCCTTGGTGAAAAATGCGTTTTGGATAATTTTCCCCTTATGTATTGGTTTTTATCTTTCCCAAGTAAAATTTCATTTTGTCACCCAGTGACCTACTCTCTGATTCTTCGGCTTTTCTCTATTCCTGTCACCCTGAGGTAGTACCATCATGCCTACAGCCCTGAGAAAGCTGAGCTTCACCCTCTTGCCTGAAAGATCTAGAAAGTATCAGCATTATCATTCAGTATGCAATGTGTTGTACAAAATTCTGGAGAGCTATAGATTGTAAGCCAGTTTTCAGGCAGTTTTCAGATTGCCTGTTATTGACAAAGCATTTTAAATTGTGCTTCTAAAACCAAAGGCCCAAGTCTAGAGTTACAACATGATTGACACAATCCCAAAAAACAAACAGGACAAAGCAGCTTAGCACTGAACCTCAGCAGCAAAGCACTCTTAGCACCTCCCAGTCTGGCTGCCTGGAAGTGTCTCCTAAAAGCTAAAACTGCTTGAAGGCTGCTCTGATTGATCTCACTGACCTCAGGCAGGTGGAAGCCAGACAAGGTGAGGACAGGAAGAATGTGAAGGTGACATGCTTGCATTGGTGACCTGGAGTAGGGACAAAATAGGAGGCAGTGTGACTAGCTTCCTGCATTGCAGGACAGGAACAAGGGGTTCTTAGGGGGCCACGTAAGGCACATTTGGAGCTGGCTCTGTGTTAAAGTTCTCATGTTGTATTTGCTCCACCTACTGCTCTGCCTCTTCCCATTTATCTCACACACTACTGAAATCTATTTTAAAAGCTTCTGTCTGACAAAGTCTACTTTCTCTTCATGCTTCCATACTGTAGATCTTGCTACTTATTCTCTGACAGGTGAGATCAGATGTGCAGCATCAAGGCCCAAAGGCAGTCAAATGGTGGGTACGCTGGATTTAGGCAGTCAAATGGTGTATACGCTGTGGAGAAGCAGCTGCAGCAGAAGGCAAGATCAGAAGCACAGAAAGTTTGCCAGGAGCCCTTCATAAAGTGGCACAGGTCATAAGGTGACACACTCCCAACTGCAAAACATGGCCAGAGCTTTTCTCCCAGTCTGAATTAGTTTGCTGGACTATAAAATTGCAGATGTTGTGATCCTGCACCACAAATGACTGGCACATAGGACTTACGAGCAAATATTTTTAAACAGAATAGAAATTATGTCCAATAATTTCTATGTGCCAGTCATTTGTGGTGCAGGATAAATAAAGAACACTTTGTTTTTAATAACATTATGATTGCTTTTGTCAGGTTTTCCAGATTTGTTTCTGCTGTTATCATTTATGCATGCTCAATAGAAACTGCATTTCCAGATGGAATGGGAACGTGCCTTCCAAAAACCATAGCCTGCATCTACCCTAAATATTAACCAATAGCCAGGCCCAGACAGTAGAACTCTGACATCTCCCAGTTAAAGCATTGCAACTGCCCTTTGGTGCAAACTTGACATAGAAACCCAAAAAGGACAAAAAGATGAAGGGACAACAAAGTGTACAGGAAGGTTGTAGACTTTCTGGGTGGGGAGGAGCATTGCAAGAGAGCTGTGTGGAAGGCAGGGGCAAGATAGAGGCTCCCCGGAGCAGCAGAAAAGGCAGAAGAGTTGTCAAAGCATGGAAGAGAAAACTGGGAAGGTCAAGCACGTGAGATCAAGACAGGGCAAAACCTTTTAGCACCCTTTTATTGTGTAAGGGACTACATAGCAAGTTGAGGCCAAACTGCACTTGGAATTTCCATGTTCCTTGGCTCTTGCTTTTACACCCATTGCAGAGCTAAGCCCTGAGTCAATCTGTCTTGCAACCAACTCTCCTTGTACCACTGCACAGTACATTGCCTTTTAGTGGATTATGTTTCCTGGCAAGCACATGTGAAATATCCACAAACGAAAACTGAAGTCACTAATTCACAGTAATAGGATCCACATTTCCCTATAACCTCATTCAAGTTCCTGATACTGTATAGATATGTCGTTTCTTCTACAATTTGAGTGAGTGCCTTCACAAGTTTAACTAATTCATGCTCAAGAGCCTCTTGTTGAATGTTCAGTTGAACAGCCTTCTGAAAGTATCACACACAGCCACCTTCTCTCCCATTTCCCATTTCAGCAAATGCTTTTTGTGCCCAGATATCTAATCTGAGGTTTTTCGTGCTGTTTTTCCTATCCTGTGGTTTTAAAGGAACAGGGCAGGACAGAACATTCCCCTCACCCCCCCACCCCCCACAAATTTTAATTCAAGATAACTGAAATGCTTTCTTTAGGCATTTTCTCTAGGTGATGATTCATTTTCAAGCTGAAATATTTGATTTCATTAATGCGAACATTGCTGCTGTGCATTTTTTTAAGGGATAAAGCTAATTATTATGCCTTTTCAAAAATATTATATTAAATAGAACACTTCAATACTAGAAATTTCCCAATGAACTTATTAAAAACATAACGGCAAATTATAGCAATAAAACTAATGAGGCTATTCACACTTTTATGTAGTGGAAATAAGAAGCCAGGCTAGGAAATAATTTCAGCTAGCCCCAATAATACATAAGTATGCAGTAAATACTAAAATAACACCAAAAAATTCTATACAGTGTTTAGAAAAACAGGAAATAGTATATTCTGTAAATACATTTCTGATCACCAAGTTAGGGAAGGTAGCATTCATATTCAAAAAAAAAAAAAAGAAAGAAAAAAAGAAAAAATCTGATTAATAAAGAGTGTATGAAACACAAGCAAAGGCTGTGGATGAGTAACCTCAGCTGTGGTATTATGTGTTCTGTTCCTGGATCCCTGACAGGAAGTTTCTGCTGTTTGTCATCTCTGCTCCCCCTCCTCTTTCTGCTTTTTATGGGTACCCCCATGTTCACTCACGCTCTTTATCTTCTTTCCTCAGCTGTGCTATCTCCTTTTCCTACACAGCACTCTGTGAATCTCTTCCACCGTAATTTTCTATTGCCCCCTTCTCTTCCTGATCACTTGTTTTTATTTCTCTTTCCCTGTCCATGATTCCCATTCAGGCTATTAATACCCTGCACCTTCTGACTCTCCCAGTAACCCACATAACTCCAGCTCCCTTTCTTCTCTCCCACTTTTTATTTCCTCAGGAATTCCTAGCCCCTTTCTGGGACACTCCTGTTTTGTAGCTGCCTGAGCACTGCAATTTCTCACAGCAGTCTGCCTTTGCACTCACAGTTTGCTCTGTGGGCCCACCAACAAAGACTGGAATCTTCCATGTCTGGCTTCTACCTGAGCTATGTCCATCCATCTCTTCACTCCACTTTTCCTCACCATTATCTTTTGTTTCCTGCAGTCATCTTTAGTGACAGGAACTCTACAAGGAGCCACTTTCTTTTGTTTTTCTTCTTTATTCAGTCTTCGTCGCCTTTCATCATGGAATCAGTTTGGTGCTGTTATTGACCTGTCGAAGCCTTGTTCTCTTTCACACACCTATTAATCAAGCTGCAAGAGGAACTGTCAAGAATTAAGGCAAGTATGAAGTCCAGTGTCCCCCAGATCTAGGAGATATTTTGTGATGTTTTGTCATGTGGGTTCACAACATGGCTTTGTTGTGGGTGGATGGATGGATGGATGGATGGATGGATGGATGGATGGATGGATGGATGGATGGATGAGTTACCTGTGGTGGTAGAAATCTACAGTTTAAATAAATAAATGCAACCCTCTTGCACAGAATGCCACTTCTGTCTCACAACTACAACACTTGTTGCATCACCCTATGACTGTTCAATGCTGTTCTGCACAGGGACATAAACCGATTCTGTGAAAATGAATACAAAACATCACTGGAGAAGCAACTCATCGTTCAATGTGGCTTACATTTCTACATTCCCAAATCTCAATGTGGCGGATATCCTGTAAGTGCAATTCCATAGGCAAAAGACAATTGATTTAATTGATTCTTATTGGCAGAATCCCCATCTGCAGATTGAAATTCCTGCATAAATGGTAAAACAGATCTCTTGGCAAAGGACAGAGAGATTGATTTAGCAATTGGGAACAGAGAAAGAGAGGAAGAAACTTCCTCTTGAGGGAAGGAAACTGGGAAATACATCTAAAACTGCATTAGAAAACTGTTCTCCACAGGTACCAAAGCAAAAATTGGTCAGATGTCCCACATGCCTCCTTCCTCTGACCTCCCCCCGACCAACGACCAAGAGGCAGGCATCCTTACAGCAATCAGACTTAAGCAAACAAAACAAATTGGAGAGGTCATGAGTGTGTTACCTAAGTGTAAGAGCAGGCCTCTTGCATCAGCATTTAGTGAGCCAGCAAGTGAGGATGATGGATGGAGAGTGTGGGGGAAGGGAGATAAGGAAGCATCCTCGCTGTTGAAGCCCCCATTGAGTTTGATTGGAATATGTGAGCAGAGACTTGCAAGGAATATGGAGCTGATAATCAAAAACATGGCATGGAAACAGATGTTGCCTGCTTTGGAGACTCTCCTTGCACATTCAACACAATGGAAAGGGCTCAGATAATAAAACAGAGAGGATCCCAACAAGAAATATAGTGTGCTGACACTTTTATGACCTGAGATGCTTACAAAATACAGAAATGGCGTTTTGTTTGCTTTCCATGCGCAGCTTGATATCACATGCTCAGCTCTCTCTGCTGCCACTCGGAGTCAAGAAGGACGATATATTTTCCTTTCCAGATAAACCTAGTGATTCTAGTCAGGTGCAGAAAGCAAATAAATTACATAAGAAGACTTTCTGTATCAATTAATCAAGAGGCTTGTCATTTTCCAGGCCTTGATCCACATGAAAGAAAGTGAGGAGGAGGAGGAAAACATAGGAAGGAGGATGTGGAAGGGAGCAGAAAGAAGATTCTTGCTGAAGCTGCTTGAGAGGTTTCTCATAGCATGAAGGACCACAGCTTTGACAAACACACCGAAAAAGATCTCCCTACCCTCTCCTTTTGAAGTTTTTCCTCTGCTAGCCAAGGGGGTGTGATCCAGGAGAAATGAACGAACCAGGAATATTCATTCCATTATGCTTTTGGGGAAGTTATTTTCACAAATATCCTTCTCCTTTGAATACTGAGAGGGAAAAAGCCCAGCTATTGAAAAAAGGAGCCATATTCAACACATACTTGGAGGTTCCTTTCCAGCATATAGCCAAGTATTTGTGTACTATAGCAACAGGGTTGGCTGCTTACACAGACAGAGGAGATAATTTTCAGTGCAGAGCACAATAATTCTAATATCAAGTAGAGAGATATGATGGACTAAGTAGTTTGCATGAGAAAACTGGCTCTATTTCCCTCTTGGAAACTGACCTCACATGTGAAATTAAAACAAGGCTTAGAAGAATCTTATTAAGGCAGTTATATTTACTTTCTTCTTTGGATCATCCTGATTGTAAATCAAGGAATATTTATAGCATTTTTGAAATCTTCCAAGAAAAAACAAGCTAGAAAAGCATAAAATTACTGTATGGAGGGACTGAATTATTGCTGCAGACCAAACATGAATCAGAATAACATCCCACATGGAAAACTGTCAGAAAGTTCTTGAACCAGGAACCTGGTTTGTGGCCAAAGAGTAAATCTGGTTCTGTCTGAATCAGCTGCCTGAGAAAAATCTGTCTTCACACTGCTAGATAATCATGTAGTGACATTATGGGCAAAGTAATTTTTAGCTCCGAGGCTTCTTACTAAGGCTAACCTCAGCTTAGGGAAGCTGGTGTCTCTAGGCTCCCTCTACCATCTTCGACAAGAGGATAGCTTTTCCCAGAGGAACCCTGGGGGACTGGAGATTATGCGCTTCTCCATTGCTTCCTGGAGCTGCCTACACAACTGCGTGTCTTTCATCTTCTAATTTCTTCACAGAAACAGGCAGCCAAACAGTTTATACCCACAGCTGAAGTCTTGTGATTAAAGCAATGGTTCGAGTTCTGGTGTCCACACCCATGACAGAATGGTCGAAATCTGAACAGATTCCAAAAAAAAATTGAGAAAATAATTTAATGACTAAGGTGAGGTCAGGAATATCTACTGTGTGTGAGAAAGGAAGAAACGCAAACCTACCTTATCCAATAGATGTTTTGAGATGAGATTTGAACCTTAACTACAAATACGTTTTTGCGGAAAAGGTATCTGATAAGAAAGAGATCTTTAGTTTAGCAAGAAAAGACCATGAGAGTTACAAATTTGGATTGGAAAGGATTTCTAATTAAACAATGAAAGCATCTACTGGGAGACATGAGGGATTTTCCGTTACAAAAATGTCTTACATCAAAACTGAAAAGATTCGCAAAGAATATGCTATAACTCAACCACAGGCTACTAAAGTCACTGAGAAAAAATTCTAAACCCTTTAGGTTTACAGCTTTGATCTTAAATCCTGTAGAGTCCTACAGTTTTTTGTAACTCTGCCAATAACCTCTGAACTTGTTGGCAGTCTCTATGCTAGGTAATATTCAAGATCAACCAAAGATGATGCTGTAATTTTTATTCCTACTTTAACATATGTTGTCAGACAGACAATGGGAACACTGAAAATACTGGCTTATAAACATTTCTTCTGCATATCCCGGCTGAAAGCGAGTCCAGAAAACAGCCATCAAGGCTTTCATAATCAATGGCAACACAGTAAAGTTTCTTAACTGGATACCCGCACTCCTCAGATGGGGAATTTTCTCTAGATTTACATTGTGTCTTGCTACATCTATGCCTTCCGTGGGTCCTGACAGGTGTAACAGAATACCAACCAAAAAACTTTCTCCTCATATGAGTTTCTTGTAGATGTATTTGTTTGTTTTCTTTTAATTAAGAAATGGTGTTTCCATTACATTTCCTGTTCTGGAGACATCCAACTGCTTAATTAATAAGCCTCTCATGTAACATTCTCTTCTGCCTTGGGAAGGTTTTCCTGAAGTACTCACTTTAGTATAATACCTGTCTTTCCCCCAGCATTCTGGCCATGTTCTTGAGCTCCCTGCATGCAGCATTCCCATTCTTTGTTCAGACAATTACCGGTAGGTCTTGAAGGGCCAAATATCATTCAAAATGACAAATAGTACATATGACTGTGGCTCTCAGGAAGGCTTTCAATCCATATATATTCATTTTTCTAGTAATCTCAGCTTGTCACTCAATTTTGCTACCATTTTCTGTGTAGCTCCATGGTATTCTAATTGTTTTTCAATTAACTAACAAGTTCTGGTATGGAAAGATGCATAATTTGCAGCATAAAATATTCACTTTGGAAAAATGTGTGTAGAATTTAGAGACAAGATATTTGACAGGGCAGCATCACAACGTGAATACACTACAACAGTAAGAATCAGATTTCAGGCCTAACCATATACACCCTGTATACTTGTTTTGGCTTAGTCTGTGATTATCTCTGTTTTGTTCTTTTGATTATCAGTGGTTTGCAACAGAAAATAGCATTGAGGGTGTTAGAGATGATTACATTCTGCTGTGTTCCCATTTTGTCTTCTGGTTGTCCATAATGGAACCATCACACATCTGCAGTGTGTGAGTGATGGGCTGGGAGATACCCACGCAGAGGTGTATTTACAACGGCTGGAAATCCTGCCACAAAATAATGCCCAGGTGGGAGATCTGTGAGAACCTGTAGAGAATTGTCAGGCACCAGGGCTGTGTGAGCTATCCATACATTTTCTCATGCTCCAAAACTAATGCAACCATGTGACAGAAGCCAGTTATATCACAGAATATAAATTTCATTTCTCCACATTACAGGGATATCCACCACACCGGACACAGCTGTTATACCATGCTTTCTTTAATTTTATTTGTTTTATACAGTAGGCACCCTATGTTGCCTAGGAATACCCCACCAAAACAATAAAAGAAAAAGCAAGATTTTGCTCCATATTTTATCTTCACTCTCTCTCTTTCTTCCACTTTATAACCACAGGATGTTTATTCATTCTGTGTGAATGGTGTTTTCCCAACAAATGAGACTAGCTTGATTTCCTGTCATCCTTTTCTCTTCCAGGTTTTACTAGAATGTAAAGACAAACAAATTGTCTAAAACATTTCTCTCTGCACCAGTTCTGATACTCAACCTTTCCATGTGCCCCAAGGCTTGATTTAAAGTCTCCAACTACTGGAAATTCCACCATGTGTCTAAATAAGTCACTTCAGTAGTTAGCTGACTCCACAGCCATGCACATGCTTCATACTCAATCTCAATTGGACCAGATTTGGCTTTCAAACAGCAGGCCTCTCATGCCAGAGCTGCAAACTATCATGCAACATACATTCCTTAAAATAAACGCCCTACTGATTTTTAAAATTGAAATGGTATTACTGTGGCTCAATTTAAGCTAATCCCTTGGAAGGTTTAGCACTTCTGCTATATATGTGGAGGTTGATGCCTTAATACAAAATACTAGCAGAAATCTTTATGGAACACTCTTATTTCTAGAGGAAAGCTTCATAAATTTAGAATGTGATTGGACCAGTGCACCTCTGGCTGTCAAAGGTGCGCCTATTGCATAGATGGCTGGCAATATAGTTGCTGATTCTGAAATTATCTTGGTTGGATCCAGCATTAAGGAATCTTGAACTTTTTTTGTTTTTTCTTTTTTGGTGACACCTTTCCCAGCAGGATTGCAGAGGCCTGAAACAATCCTGTTGCAGCAGTGAATGGACTCACCAGCTCACATTATCCATAAACCAATGAAATCCAGAAAAAGCACCAGATTCCCACACATAGGATGCAACTTATGCATCCAACATACAGAATTTATACACCTCCACACTCCTCATATAATGTGCATTCTCAGATCAACATTTTTCTTCTCTCAAGACTAGTGATATCTGTACCCAGGCCCTCTGCTGGACAACCACGTGGGATGTAACTCCTTTTGAGGTATCATTCTGATCATGGAGCATGATCTAAAGCATTTCAAAAGTGCTTAATTCTTGTTTACTTGTAGGGTTAAAAACAGGTTCTGTCTGGTGTTCAAGATACCTCTTACAAAGACAATTCAATGTTTTAGAATGAGACTGCATCTTGATAGAAGTATTTCAGCTGAAGTACTGTTCACCACGGAATTGTAGGAAATTAGGTTTGGAAAGGAAACTCAATGATTTTCATCATGTTTCATACAAACTTTGGTGACATGGTCTTCTTTGAAGGAAGAAAACATCATCCTGGTTAATTTATACAAGTAGAAGTTAAGTGTCATGCAATTCTTGGAAGTATGTTGATGGATAAAAGATACCCAGTGAAAGACAGATAAAAGCAAAAAGAAATCGAGTGACTGGACACTGAAGGAAAATCATCTCATAAATTAGATTATATGCTTGTCCATGAAAATAGCCATTGAAGAGCCACTTACCCAAGCAACACTTCATCAGCTGACACTTTCAAATAAAAAATGGAATGTATTTCTCACAGCTAACCTAGAGAGAAAGCAGAAGATACCATTCTATTGATGCAACCACCAAGTGCAATTCCTTGGCCTATCTTATGGAAAAGCCTACACTACAAATATTGTAGCTGTTACTCTGGGCTTTAAGACCTCTGGGAACATCACCAGTGTCCTGTGTTTACAGGGGTTTAGTTTTTATTTTACCTCTTCTGTTTTTAATAGGCTGATTTTCAGCTTTTAACCTCATGCAGCTTCTTTATATTTAAGAGTGTCTTTCTTTTTGTGTTAAGCAGCCTCCTTCCTTCTGTGTACCGTGCATCATCAATGGAAAATTTTGCTCCTTTTTAAAAATACTGAACCAGGCAAAGAACAAAATATAGTTCTTTTTAGCTCACTGAGATGATGACATTTTCCTCTCACATAGCTTTCCCAGTAAGTGATGTTTCAACATCCTCTTTTGACAGAAAAGGGAAAACAAACTTCCAGAGAACCTGCTTCTCACCAGCTGGCAGATCCCCACTGAAAACTGGCCTGGAAAGCTCACTGTGACTTCCTTGAGCTGCAGAAGGACTGGTGGATGTGGGAGTGCTGAGTGAATGAGGGTGTGTATCGTACATTCAGAAAACATGGAATGCGATTTTGTGTGTGCAGGTGGGGATGATGTCTCTATTAATGCCTCAGTGGGTGAGACATTACACGAGCTAAAGGTCACTGCTTGGGACATAGAGCCTGCAGCACCAGTGAAATCCGTGTGTGGGTGCTGTAACTGGCAATCAAGAACCATGTCTTCGCAGAAAGACCTGTAATTTTTAGATTATGTAAATTTTAGAATGTGGACACATTGACATGCTTTACATCCCTGATTGAGGTAGCAATGGATGACTCTTCACTGTATAAGGAGCTTTCACAAAAATAAAAATATCCTTTCTTCCCATCCACCTTTTCCCTAATAATTTCTCCACATAAGTTTCAAATAGTAAGCAGCTTTTCTGACCCGGTGAAAAATGTGACATCTAAGTTTCATTCTTAAAGTTTCTCTCAAAGCTTAGCTAAACAGTCTGCAATTACCCCAACTAACACCTCTGGGAAGCCAGAGCTAAGGTTGCATATGTTGCCTGTAATTTAGGAACTTGATAAAAATATGGATAATGTTGCTTAAATAAAATGAATCTGGATTGTAAGAAATGGGAGGTACGATTAGAGATAAGAATATGCTGGAAAGGACAGAAATGCAGAACCAGCAGGGAATGTAGAGCTCTCTGGAGTACACCTTTGAATATTGTGTATCTACCCAGGAGGTCACAGCACCTGTTAAATTTAATACATATTAAATATTGTTGTATCTTATATATCTGAGCAAATGTAGCATACCTTCATATTTTGCTGGCAGATTACAATTCCCAGATTTCAGTTTATGTTACAGAAAATATGTATTCAATTCCCAATGAAAAGCTGATTTAAAGGGCACTACTGGGAATTGTAAGGAGATTAAATTGTTTTAATATTTTCAGTACATTGGAAGGGGGGATTTAAGTGGGAATCTGGTAATTTTTGTTCCTTTTGTGAGCTGTAAAGGTCAAGATTTTGCCACAGGTACAAGAGTTGGAAGAGGGCTTCTCGTTTTGCAGATGTCCACGTGTGTCCTATGTGGGAGCTTAAGATGTTCTTAAATCACATACAATGCACATTGGTGATTCATCTTGTCAATGCACACAGGGACTGCAGATCTGTGTGGGTTATTTTCATTACCGCAAATGGAAGACGTGCAACAAGAGGAAAACAGGCTACAGATTGTTGAGACCTCGAACTCGCAGAGGTTCTAGATTTGTACGTTACCTCACTGAATTTCCATTAAGCCTACTTAATTTAAACTCTAGTCTTTCACCATTATTTTTCATTCTTCAGATATTAATGGTATTTTCTTAATTTTAATTTAATTTAGACTGCTGGAGTGCTCATTTTTCTGTGGAAGAAATGTCACTACTTTCTAGAATAAAATTAATCTTATGTAAAAGGCTAGTGCAAGATCTGATTTATATATCAGGGTAGGACATGAAATCTGTGTTGGCAGCTGTGATTGTGTTCTGCCCTGACAGTCACACTATTCCCCTGGCAGCACTGCACCACACTGCCCATCATTGTCAACTCGTGTGTAATAAAAAGTTCATGCAAGCCTTGCTTCCAGCTCTACTCCTCACAAAGCTCTGGCCCTCATGGCAGACCATACCCACACCACTCGTGAGTTATCCCAGGGTTCCTACAAGAGAGGAGGAGGAAAAAGGGAAAAAGATGGGAAGTTTCCTCTCCACTGTTCTCGCTCCCAAGATAAAACAATGCACATTTTATTGTGTTTTATGTTCTATTTTTTAGCATTCTATGCAACATTTCCTCTACTTCTGATAGGAACTGGTCTCAGCAAGAATTAAAACCATACTAACAGCTTGCTGCTTGCACAGGGAGAGAGCACCTGAGATCCTCAACTACAGCAGACAAAACCCTCTGAATCTTTGGATTCATGGCACTATCATGGAGGAAATACAGAGCTCCCAGTCACCTTCTCTGTGTTTAAAACTGCTTGGGTATATCCCCCCACATCCACTGAGAATTCAACCTATGCTGTATCCAAAAAGGGAAGCTACAAAAAATTTAAATATATCATAGCTGGCTGGGGTGGGCTTCCTCAGAATCATAAAAATCAGCAAGCAAAGTTCCTAAAGGCATCCATAGGTTCATTTCAACTTCAAACTTTAACCAAACTAGTCATAGACAACAGTCAGTGATGAGATCATCAGAGAAAAAGATTGGAAAATGGCGCTACAAAATACATTGGTGCAAATAATTAATGTGTTTGCTCAGAAAAATATCATTTGGGGTTAATTAAAACTATTCATAAATCCGCACTCAATTTAGCAACTCTGCAGAAATTTTGCAGTGGGGAGTGGGGGAGAGGAGAGGAAAAAAAATTTTTTTACATTTTATTGATAAACATTTTGATTTTTCCATAAAATATTTTGTTTTGAAATTTGTCTGCAGGTAATAGTCTTAAGACTAAAAAACAACTCGCAAAATTTAAATTAATTCTCCACTTTACTATTGAAGAAAAAAAAAAGACGTCTTGAAAAAATGTTCTATTTTTCTGTGAGAAAAAAATAAATTTGTATTAGTAATAAAAATAAATTATTTCAGTGCTATTGACTCAGAATTCAAGCTGAAAAACCACCTATTGATAAACTATTCAAAAACCAGCATTTGGTAACCATACAAAAGTCTGACATTGAACACCCGTGGGCTTGGCGCAGTTTGGGCCCAGGTTTTTCCCTAACCCTTGATTTCTGGAATTGAGAGGTGAGGGGTAATTACATAAAAGGCTGTCCCTTGGTACACACCACAGCTCAGTCAGAGAAGGGAGAAAGACAACCAGCCGAAAAGGGCTGTCCCTTTGATTGATTTTACTCTCTGGGCCCCAGCCTGAAATCCTAGACTGTGGGGAGAAAACCTATGATTTTGGCAGATCAGGAATTTTCCAGCCCATGTGCTTTTGAGTCATGACATGCCAAAAATATTGTTTAAAAAAAATCAAAAAACATTTAAAAGAATGCTTCAGTTTCTGTATAAGTCCGAAAACACCTCATCCAATTTGTCTCAAATTTTCCAGAAAACTTCTGCTCTGACATGAGATCATATATATGAAATGTAAGACAGACTGGTTTGTAGTTTTGGCAAAGCTGGGGAGGAAGACAAATTGGATTGTACTTTTAAAGGGAGAATTAAGGTCTCATCTTTGAATTATCACTTATTTAGGCAAGTCCTGCCTCTCATGACACTTTAATCATTATAAATTATTAAAAGAGTAGTAAATATGTTACTGGGGACTACTTTGCACTGGCAAAGAGATCATAAAACACGTGGGAGGAGGATGAGACGTAAGGAAAATAGGGATGTGTGGGGAGACCGCAGAGAGTAAAGAGGAAGTCGTTACAAAAACTTGTGTGCATGCTGTGTGCAAGGAAGAGCTGACAGGGATCCCAGGGAACTCTGTGGTGTAGTAGGATTTTAAGGATCATAGGGACTGTGAAGGTCAGAAGAGAAAGAACAAAGAGATGTTGAGAGGCTGGGGAGGTGAAGACCCTCCTAAGGAAAGAGAAAGAAATAAAAAGTAATTTTCTCAGAGAGGATTTAATGACTAGACACATCACAAAACAGAGGGAAGGGAAAGATAGCTTATGCCATTGCAAGAATCATATACCCATAAATATTTAAAAGTGAATGGGCTAATCACTTTTGAGGGCTTGGAACACCCATCTTCCCAGGATTTGTACTGCAGGAAAGCTCCAGTACGCCACCACACACATGGCTGCCAGCTCCTTCCTGCACGGCAGGGAAACTACCATTGCTCCCCTAAGTGCACACAGGCAAGCACTGCTAAAGGAAAAAGTCAACTTTTAATTAGTCAAAAATTTAATTAGTAAACTATGGTCTCAAAATACCTTAGGAGCAGCTTATAGTGTTTGGAACATGCATAAAGATGACTGGACCATACAAAACAGGGTAAGATCATCCACTTATGCTTTCAGCATGCAGAAGGTCACCACCTTAAAGAAATGAAGCACTTCAAAATAAAATACAAAATTATAAAATACAGTAACCAGTAATATGCAAAGAAATAATTCTGTGCTGGAAACCCACCAACTCTTGTCTTAAACTCTTTTGAGTGCCTTGGGACGATGGCTTTTATAACTTTTTGTCATTATTTAATTTTTCCTTTGCAAAGAAGAAAATCTCTGTTACTCTTGGAAAGACATGGGAGGGAACCAGAGGTGTCATGCAGCTCCCTGCCAGAAACACATATGAAGGCAACCTACTTTGGCAGGAGGAGGATGACTGGCCTTGCCTGTCTAGCCACATATGTTTCCTGGTCTTTATTCTCCCCAGCATTACCACATGTCACAAAGTACGTTTCAGAGCCTTAAGAGGAATTGCAGACTTCCCACCCAAACAAAAACACAGAAAACCAAGCCTGCAATTAAGTATCCGTAGCAAATTAGGAGGCCTGAGGATGGGTTGCTGCTCCTCGGTTGACAAAATTCATTAAGACTTTTGACTTTTGCACATTTTTAAGGGATAAGGGGGATTAGGGAGGAGGTTTGGTTTATTTTTTCCCTAATCACCCTACCTTTCGAGGGGAGAGCCAGGACTATGGGCATTTAGGTGATGTCATCTGCTAGACAGCAGCCATATGGAGAGCATGAAATGGAAGTTTTCTACCCAGCTCCCGGCAGACCTGTGTCAGATGCTGCATGACTGCCTGAAGCAGTCCACTGAGACACAACGGGATGATCTCCATCCTTTCAGATGTGCAAAGGGACCTCTGGCACAGCCCATGTAATTGATGTGTGGGCAAACATCTTACCCCATGAACTCTCTCTCAGCCTTTGCTTCCAAGGGCTGGTGTCCAGGAAGGGGCTAGACTGGCTGAAAGGAAGCAGAAAGCAGAACCATATTGAACATCCCCAGTCACTAAAGCAGGCAATCACATCATGTAATCCTTTTAAAATATCTACCAGCTCCATCTTAGAGTTTGTTCAGCTTCCAGTTTCCATTATTCCTACTGATGCTTTTCCTCACTGTTCCAACTCACAGATCATGTTTGCTCAGAGCCATTTGTTCTTGTGCCAGGATGGTCACTCTGCTTATATGGCTTTTCTGTACCCTGGCTGCTCAGCCCTGAATTATGCACAGAGAATATCAGTATTTTCTTCCTGGTTTTCTGAAAACTCAGTTTAAAAAGACAAATTATCTTAGTGCCCACACATAAGACAGGCTTTACTCACAACCATGCCAGCAAGGCATCCTCTGCAATTTTACTTCCAGTTTAGGCTTTGCCAGGCATGAACTGTGTTCTCACTGAACTCTTGTATCATGATATTAAAAGTCAACATCTGGTAGAAATGCTTCAGTACACTGTAGGATGACATGTTTTCTCCACATTCATATCCCATTGGTAACTCACAGCCACCCTGCAATCAAGTAAACCCTCAGTTTTTATCCTGCTCTGAAACAACCTTGCCCTCTTCTTTCTATGTATTTACAGCCATTTGCTTTTTCCTGCGTAAAAACATGACCTTTTTTATGTTCATGATGTCACCAGGTCTGTGTCATCAACAAAGCCATCATTGCTTTCTTATGCTCTGTACATTACTGAAACCATTAGATGAGAACCACCCCATCTCCATATGCACATCCCAGTCTCCTTCTTTGCTGAGAATGTTTATCCTGGGAATCACTAGATTTTGAGCACATCATGGAAAGATGTTGTCCAGTCAGGGAACTTAACTTCTAAGAGAGAAAAGGATCTTGAGCTACATAGCTTGTAATGCAGTACACAAACTTATTTTAATAATGAATATGGTTTAAAAAAAACCAAACCAACAACAAAAAGCAAGAAAATCTAATTCAGGGATATTGAAATGTGTTCTAGAATTGAAGATGTCAAAAATATTATCTTCCTGGATAAAGCTTTTCAGAACTCCCATTCTGCAGGAAAGCGGATGGTCTGAGCAGTTGATATGCTAATGGTAAGGCTATTTTTAGAAAAAAAAATGTTACTGAAATATATATTTCCATTCTTTTACTAAAGTTCAAAGTTATGGTGAATCATCCACAGTAGACTTTAAAAGATTCACCTGGAAGACAAATGGAAATATATTTATGCACTGAATGATAAAAGTGACAGTTTGCATAGCTATAATTTCATAAACAAATGGGAAAATATAGGCTGGATTGCAAGGTTGCCAATGAGCAGAGTTTGTAATAGGGAGCAAGATGTCTTTGGATTATGACCCTATTCTCTGCCATAGGAGTTTAACTTTCACCTTGCTGGAGCAAACTGTGAAAAGAGCAAATGTCTGTACCTGTAGCATCCCTCTTTCTTGCTCTGCTGTGTAAAACTTGGGGAATGAAGTTGGTTCTTCTCACACATGTGCCGTCTTTTTAGTGTGGCATTCCCCACTATCATTAATCTGGTTACGTCACTGTGGGTGGGAACCAGACATGATTTCATCTTGAATTTAAAATAATACAATAAAAATAATTACATGAAATTATGGATTTAGGGGGGAAATTCCATTCAAAATCTTTTTCTGACTCCAACAAAATTATCAAACCTTTCTAATCTGACTTTGAAGAATTACCATGCTATGCAAAATACATCAAATAAGCTTCTGGGGTATAAAAAACCCCACCAAATATATTTCAAATGGGCACATTGGCCTCTCTTATTTTAATTTCCCAAGTTTAACTTGTTCTTTAGGAGACTATGTCTAAGTTAAACTGCTTTATAAATTATAGACATGATCTATGATGCAGAACAATATTTATAACATGCCTTTAAAGCTATGTAATACTGAGAACAGAAATGCAATTAAAGTGGAGAGAAGAGGAGAGGAAGTTCTGCCCTCTGCAGAGTGTGCTGTCTCATCTTTAAACAATGCAACATGATGGAAACTGATAAATGTTTCTGCAGAGGTGACTGGTTACTCCTCTGATGTATTGATACAGGAGAGGTTGATCTTGAAGATGCATTTTTTCAAAATCAATTTTTCAAATTCATTTGGGGAAGAAAATTACATTTTCATTTTCTTTTTAAGAAAAGTGTGTACTATCTTCCCCACATGTTCTCAGAAGAGTGCAGGCAAAAAAGGGCATTTGGAAGTTATTTTCTAGTTTATACTAAATTATTTCATGTGATTCAAAAATAAAAAGCCATGTTTATACGCATGGATATATTTGAGAGTGAGACAAATAGCTTTTCAGAAATGGGAACCCAAGATGACAGTGACATCAAAGACTTAGGATGTCAGCTGCACTAGAGAGATCTCTGTTTTCCATGAACAGAGTAGTAGTAATTAATCTTTTTATTTAACTTTCCTGAGAGATATTGTTTTTTATTTATTTGCTTTTAATATAACAACTTAAATATTTTTATCTCACTAACTCCTATCTGCCACATTGTGCACCATCCAATTGTTCTTTTGTGACTGATTAAGTACCAGAAATATAATGTATTCATCTGTGTAAATACCCATCTGTGTTATTACCCATGATATCAGAATCATCATTAATGACAGTTCTATTGACCAATGTTTGGTTTCACCTGTGTTGGGTCACTCAGGCCCCTGCGCCTCTCTAGCACGGAGTCCTGGATAACTTCTTAAAGCTCTGACACAATCATGCACGAGGAAAGGGCTGGTGGTGAGACCACCAGACAGATGCTGTATGAGACAAAAATCAGAAAATTAGGGAGAAGAGAGGCATCAAGCAAGTCTAATTTTCTGTGCATATGTTGATTTTTTACTGAAAGAATCCAAGTTCCTTGGGAAAGTGCCCAAATCAAATAAAATTCAACACTCAGCCAGCTCTAGTATACAACCAAAATGAGAGGGTGAGAAAAAAGAAAATACATCCAACTACAGCAATTTGAAAGTGGTTTATGCTCATTATTATCTAATTTTCTTGATTTTGGGGGGAGCAGCTTGATAAGTTTGGGGAATATGAATTTTGTCCTTCCCTGTGTTAAATAGCAGAGTGTATAAGGGACATGGGGATCAAAGCCTGAGGACACATGAAGGAAAGATGGCACAGAAATGCAGTGGGAGAAAGGAACAGGATAAAGCAGGTAGAGAAGCTGAGAATGCTGCTAGTTTTTAATGCTCAAACAACAACCAGAAACTAAACTCTGAGCATCCCAGCCTGAAGACATCACCAAAGATGATGGGGAGAGCATGGGGGATACCAATCAAACTTGTGTGTCTTTCTTCCTGTTCCTTTTATTTTCCAAGACACGGTAGCAACAGGTGAGGGTATTCATCAGGCTTCGAGTCCTGATCTAGACCATTCCTACACACTGATTTTAATGGCAAAATGTAGCAGAAATTTTATTCTGGTGAGTCTCTGTAAACACATTCACAAATGCAGTTTCCAGAGAAAGGGCATTGGAGGTCACCATCTTCTGTATTAGACAAGAAGAATCTTGAAGGAACCTGGACTAATTTGCAAGACCACACAGAAAGATAATTAAGATCTTGTATATTCAGGCCAATTTAACTGGAGAGAGGCTATCACTGATCACAAATTCAGAGGTGAGAGATCAGCTTCTCACACGTTTTAAAATTTGATTCTTGTGTTAAGACATTCAAATCTAGCAATTTCATCTCTTCAAGCCCAACCACGTGCACTCAGTTGAAGCTGTTCACCATGCTCAGGCATCACCAATGGCTACACTTGTATTTCTCCTTTACAGAATTATCAGAAGTGGACAGACTTCAATTTTTGCAATACCTTTAGAAATGTGAAGATTTCTGAAAGAGAAGCTTGACAGGAGGGCATTAAACATTTAATTTTTAAAAGTCTATCACTTGAAAGAAAGGACAAACTGGAGAGGCAAGGCAAGGCAGGGCAAGGCAAGGCACACCTATTTTAGCAGCTGAAAAAAGGCTATAAATCCTAGCCACAAAGAACTCAGAAATGCCACAAAAACTCTGAAACTTTTTGTTTAGGTTTTAAGAAGAATAAGTGAACAACTTAAAGAAATAAGGATTATTTTGAGTAATCTTCCATTTTCAGTTTAAAACTCTTTTTTTTAGTTTTACAAAATGAAGTTTGGATAGAAATTTTTTCTTGTTCTACTTGCAATCAGGAAATGTCATAATTCTGGGACCAGCCACATGGGCTCATTTTCCTAGGACTGATAAAATATAAAGTCTTCTTTGAAGTCACAGATATGAAAGGAAGAAAACATCTTACATTGAACTTTTCTTTTCCTCCTTTTGCTCTTCAGAAAAAGTAAAGAATTCTGAAAAATGAACTGAACAAGTGGGATCCAATCTCAGAAAATAGACACAACACAGGTGTGCTGTGGTTCCAGGATTCTAGGTCATTATAACTAGCAATACCTCTCAGAAAACTTCAAAGCAAGAATCAGAAATAATCTTTATCAAGTGCTCCATTTCTGCTCTGCTCCTGCTAAAAGAAATAGGGATGTTTGCATTAAAGGTGCTTTGCTCTTTGTTTTGTTCTTTAAAGACACTGTCCTGCTGTTTAGTTCTCACTGGGGTTTAGAGATTCCTTCAGAGCAACCAATAGTGATGTGATAATCTTGGCCAAGAGTCCTGACACAGGCAGAGATCAAAAAACTAAGAGGCTGTTTTCTTGCAAGAAGTGTTAAAACTTGGAGCCAGAAGGCGAGCGAGCATATAGGTCAGTTAGTGAGCTGCTAGTTCTACTACCCTGCCAAATTTACATTTGTCAGTGTTGTAACAGGGACTGGACAAACACACTGGGAGTCACTTGTGCTAGGTCCAGATGCAGAGGAAAAAACAGACTGCCCAACAGAACTTTTGCTAAGCTGATATCTCTGACATCAGATGAGTCCGATTATCTGTACCAAAAGAAGACAGTTGGTTTGTCCCTAAAAATTATCTAAGTTGCCTGAGCTCAGTAACCTATTTTAAGTTAGCATTACAGTAGTCACTAGAGCAGTCCCTTTCATTTTAATGCACTACTCACACGTTACACACCACACATAAAAGAATGTTCCAAACTGGACTCTAGAACATCATATTTTTGTGCTCCTGCTTGTCTCCACTCCAGTGTGCCTGTGTAGTGAAGCCACTTCTCTGTAACTGGGTTGTCTCTAACACTTACAAAATGTACGAAATGTTAAATAAAGCAGCATAACAGGCATTTTGCAGGCTGTGAAAAGAGGCTGGCAGCAGGCATGGCTCCCCACACATTGTTCCACATCAGATGCCACCACCTGCTCTACAGGAAGAACATTCACGGAAATCAAAGGCAGGATAGTAAACGTGTTTAAAATGTAACTTAACTACCAAACTCTTCTCAAGTCTTGCATCAGGGAAGAATTAAATAAGAAAAGGATATTCTTCCTTTCCTACAGCAGTCATTCCTAGCACTGTACTTTTCTTCAGGTTATTTTCCAACTCTGAGTTGATTTAGAGCTGGTTCCGACATGACCTCCCCCTCTCAGCCATGCCTGCTGGAGCTCTCTGTCTGGAGCAGGTGCAGCACCAGCAGACACTGCATGAGTTTCTCCTGATATTCACAGAGCCCATAGATGGAAAGAGGATGTTCACACAACACACAATTACACTGTGGAACTCATTGCTCCAGGAAACGGGCATATCTCAAAACCTAACAATTAAAAAGGACCAAGAACATCCACAGCTGCCACAGGCAGCAACAGCAAACATTTTTTACCTGAGGGTTTCTGCTACTTCCTAACTCCTGGAGATCTGAATGGCACACAAATGGCACGCTAGGACACAAGGTCAAACTATCCTCTTTCCTCAGCTGTCATACCACAGGATCCTCAAATCTTCCTCTGAAGGCTTTTGGGTTCTGTACACTGGACTGGATGGGCAACAATCCAACAGGGCCAGGAGTTTCCAGTCCCCTATACCACAGAAGAAGGAAGGGGGGCTTCAGTTGCCCGTTGTCTTTCCTTCTCCAACTCTTTCCACTGTGACTTGATAAAAGGTGTCATATTTCAGTGCCTTTCATCCACAAAACTCAAAGTACTCTCTGTAGGGGTTACGTCCTGGTATAACCAGCTTGGAAAGGGATACCAAAAGTGCTGAAGTGACTTTTGCTAAATGTCCCACAGCAACCAAGCATAAGAATTGAGATGAGAACCCCAATACGCTTCCAGCCCAAGATAACTTTGCAGCCATGCTGGTAATTTCTAGTTGAGTTGCACATGTCACAACTCTGCCCACTGCAGGCTGGCATTCAGCCCGCTATGTTCCTTTAATCAGACTCTGGCTTCTCGCATTGGGATTGTGGTGGGCTCTGCTTTGAAATGAGATGCCTGAAAATGGTTGACACCTGTACTCTTCTGGCTCTCGGGAAAATTTGTTAACCTTCAAGAAAAGTTCTTGGAGAGGAGGGACTTTCAAGTTTTATAAGACGGTGAAGCTCTCTTTAGTTCCTTTAAAAAGCATTAGCAAAGGTCAGATTAACAAGTCAACACTGAAACTAGATATGACCAAGACTCCCAAAACCGATGCAGAAAAGAAAAGAGATGGGTGGGGACTGGGTGTGGGGGAGAAAGGCCCACAACACAACATTGGCTGTGATCCTTTCCCCCTTGTCGGGCCTGGGGCACACTTGATAAGGTGAAGGGAAATTGTAAAATTAGACCTGGCAACCTACACAGAGAGGCCCAGTGCAAGGCCCTTGGCCTGAGGCGAGCTGAGAAAGTTGAGGAATTGTGGGGGAAAGGGGACTTGGCAGGCTAACTTCCTGTGGCTGCATCCAGGGCTAATTAGTTTTCAGTGTTCTGTGTGTGTTTGAATGGAAACAAGCCAGCACTGAGAGGCACGGGGTGAGGAAATCAAAACCACATGCACTAAGAAGGAAGAAGGGGGAAAGAAGAAAAAAAAATAAAAAACCAGAAAACCTGTCCTTTTTAGCTACATTTTCTTTTTCAGGAGGGGATCTCATCATTTTGTTCCATGAGTATTAAATCACCCCAGCTCCCCTGTCTATCACATCTCACATCTGCTTCAGAACTCATTAAACATCAAAAGGCCTGCCCTATCAGTTCTGCTTAGTTAGAAGTCTGAGTTACTAGAGTCCTAACCAGGGAAGATTTTGTATGTTTTTAATAATAGCTTAAGGAACTTCTTAGCACTCCATAAATTACTTAATGCAACAAACTCTTCCTGTGGACCATCAGATGTTTTACAGAGGAGCTGAATGCTGCCTTAACATGCTTGTGGTCAGTCCAGAGCTACACAGCAACCTGTTAAAATGAATCTTTAATCCATGTTTCATTTTAGGAACCGTTTTCTCATGTATCCTCTCCTGGCTCTAGCCCACTCTCATTTTTACTGCTGCTCTAATTTTATGTAACCACATTATAACTTGTATTTCCGTAGCATTTTGATCCTTCAGAATGCCAAGGCAACTATTAAAGCAGCAATCATAATGCTACAGCACCAATGAAATCTGCCGACTTCTGCCATACCATTTTCTCTACTTCAAATACACATGCACAATGCCCTCCACTACTGCATGTGCCAGACAAACAGTTCACGAAAATAACTTATATACAGCAATGGACACAGTAAAGGCTCCAGTGGGCATCTGTTGTTAAGAGTACCACAAGAGCACTGAGTGCTTGTTATTCAGGCGAAAGCAAAATAGTTTTCACCAGGACAACCACAAGCTTTTGTCTTCAGTGAAGGCACTTTTTTTGCCTATTTTGAAGTTTTCGTCTGTAGCTATATTAACATAAGAACATTTCCATCCCTGTTTACTCAGAAAGTGTGGGGTTTGCACTTATCCTCATACTTAGGAATTACTAAATTACTTTTTCTCACACTTTTCCAAAAAAATGTGACCAGTGGTCAGACTTGAAAATGTGAGTCTCATAGGTGAAAATTACAGATAGTCATGAACAAATTAAAGAGAGCCTTTGAGCTAAAAAAACCCTGCATGTTCAGCTTCAGCAATCATTCCCACTTGATTGATAAGATTTTTCATTTATTTGCAACTCTTCCTTCTTTAGAAATAAACAACATGCTTTTTTTTTTCTTTCTTTCAGATATCAGCATAAATAAAAGGAAATTAAAAAAAAATTACATGACCCTAAAGCCAAGTTGAACTAAAAGCATCATGGAGCACGAGCACAGATGTGTAATAGCAAATCTGTTATAAGGCCCTATGCCTCCCCCGGCTATGTAACACTCACCTTGGTGCAGAAGAAACAACCTGGGATGTCAAAAGTGCTACTAATCTAGGAATCAAGGAAAAAATTAAGACAATGGCAAGTTGCAACCTCTTTTCTAGGATTTTTGCTTGCCCACAAGCTGTGAATACTGCTTACCAAGGAAGACTTCCCTTCCCAGACACAGTGTGTCTGGTTCCTTGCTTTTCAGTGGGACACAGTCCTGTAGAACAGTGAGGACCTTCTACAGCGGGCACAGGATAGCCTCTAAGGGACCACACCCTCCCCATGGTCACTTCTTCAGAAGGTTCTTAGTGCTCTCTGACCAGATCAGATTTAATGGAAAAGTGTAAAGTTTATTCCAATGTGAAGCACCATGAGTAAATTAATAGGCAATTTCTAGTCATTTCTCTCTGTTTCAAGATCTATGTGGCACTCCCTTCAATGACACTGCTTACAGGACAATTTCTTAGCTGTTAGAGCTGCCAGCTGAATTCCTAGCTGATCCATGGCCTCTGTTCATTGCTCCTCCAAAGAGGGACCTTTATCTGGGATAAGCTTCCCATGAGAAAAGTCCAAGTCACAAAGGTCCTGTTCAAAATATCTGCTTCTGGGGACTGTCTGTAACCATTCACATTAACAAGAAATGTAATTAAGACATCAGCTTATAGAAGTACATCAGTGAAGTGCAACCAGTCACAGCATCAGTCTGTCTTGCGCCATGTGCTTAAGGAATTAAGCACCAGATTAATAAATGAGCTCCCTTGTACCACACAAGGCTGACACTCCCTGCAAAGCAAGAGGCCGGGGATTAAATTTAGTCCTTGAGAGTCCACACATGTTTATGTACAGAGATGTTCAATGATATATGACTCCAAAACTATTTGCTACTTAGATACTTACATGATGGAGAGGAGTCCAGCTTATTACTAGCTCCGAAGAGAGACTAAGCACATTAGGAAATGATGACATCTTGAAGGTAATTATGTTTAGAGTGAAAAATGCCTCAGCCATGGCTCACTCTGTGAACCCATATCAGACCATAAATACTCCAGAATCACTGGAAGACTGAATAACACTAAGAAGAAAAGTGACCAGAAAGTATCATTGCATGGGTGAATCTTTCAAACAGGTAGACCATAGACTCTGAATCTGAGGACAACAATATCAGCCCTTAACTGATATCTCTGATAAGGCATACAGCTGCAGTCCTCCTCCTGCAACTGCTACTTTCCTCTGTATTCAACATTTGTATCCTGCACCAGTTTCAATTAAGCACCCCTATGGAGGAAATGACAGGTTCTGAGAGAAAGAAGCTCTAGGGAGTGTGTGTACTTTCCTACTCTTTGATTTCCCCCTTCATGTGGAGCTCACACTGCCTTGGGATGATATTTACTCTTAACTTAGAGTCAAAGAACATATCTGCTTCCTGTTTTTCATTAAATACAGAAGGTTTCACAAAAGAGGCTACTTTTCATCAAAAAATTGTTTTCAAGTGAAAAATATCTACCAGCTCTACTCCTGACTCCAAACAATCCCCAGCCTACAAGCACATTACTGTGACTTTACAGTTCATAGAGTGTGACCCCAGAAATGAGAAAAATGTTTTTAAAAAGTTACCATGAATATTTTTTAAAAACCTCAACAAAGTATTTGTATCACAGCTAACAGTCCAGCTGGTAGCCTGCATGCCATCTGAGAGAGCCACAGCATGCACTCGCATCAATCTTGCTCCGTTTTTTTGATGATGGGCTCTACATTTGCTTTCACTCAGTCTCCTGCTTTGTCCTTCGTTTTCTATCACTTTAAAATAATTGTCAGTAGCATGACAAAAGCTGCAGTGTTTTTTGTCCTCCTTCTGCCTTCCTAGACTTCCTGCATTTAAAAACGTGCTAGAATAAAGACAACTGCCTAGGTTGAAGGAGGGGATTGAACAGAAGGTACTTGAGAGATGCCAGAGTGACAAATCGAAGGTGCTTGATGCACTGTGGCTGATGTACTAAATGGGACATGAGGGATTGCTCTATGGCAATGCTTTGAGAAGTGAAGTATGTCTTATTTGGGTTCTAAAGACTTTCATGACGTTCTTCATATGTGCTTACATTCTTTGCGGCTTCATCAAAGCCTCTGTTCAAGCAGAGAATCTTTCTTTCTTCTTTCTTTCTTTCTTTCTTTCTTTCTTTCTTTCTTTCTTTCTTTCTTTCTTTCTTTCTTTCTTTCTTTCTTTCTTTCTTTCTTTCTTTCTTCCTTCCTTCCTTCCTTCCTTCCTTCCTTCCTTCCTTCCTTCCTTTCTTCCTTCCTTCCTTCCTTCTCTTTCTTTCTCCATTTCTTCCCTTCCTTCCTTCCTTCCTTCCTTCCTTCCTTCCTTCCTTCCTTCCTTCCTTCTCTTTCTTTCTCCATTTCTTCCTTCCTTTCATCCTTTCTTCCTTTCCTTTCACCTGAGACTTCCTGTGTGTCTTTTCTAAAATGGCATAAATCCCTCATCAGACCAGTGCATAGAGCATATTTGGAGGCAGTTTACATAAACAAAATAAATTTGAGTTTATTAGCAATAACACATGGTGATATAGTTTTGCACCTATGAAAGACAACAGAAAAAATTCCCCTTGAGCTTCAGGCTACTGTATTGCCCATCAGAGAGTTCAGAAACTATGACTCACATGCGAGAAGATTGTTAGGCTTTCTTAAAAGTCATGAAATACACTTAAAAATAATAAATTGTTAAGGTTTTTGTCTTTCTATATTTTCAATCTTCACATTTGGCCCCCTTAATACACACATATGCTATTTTTATGGACAAAGAATGAGATATACAATCCCTTCAGCAAAAGAAACAAAGCAAAATATTACCTGTCACAGGACACACAGGTAAGCAGTGTGAATTAGCAGCATGAAACAAGGTGAAAAGGGAAAGTAGAAGTTAATTCCCACTTTAGGAAAACACCAATGCTCCCTTTTTTCCAAGTTCTGTTACAGAATATAAGGTATCAAAAATAAAAAGACATCTGCTCTCAGAATACTTGATCGTGCATTCCGTGTTGGCAGGACACTATGAGCTCACTACTCCATGCCAGTAAGGCAGCCAAAGAAGGCACTGATGTGCAGGAAGAGAGGCAAGCTGAACTCATCAGGGACATGCTCACAATGCAACCATCCGGACACAACTGTGTGTCGTGATCTCTCTAGAGAGTGAGGCAGAAAATAAAACCGCTGCCTCCTCCAAGGGAGCAGATGCAAGGAGCAGAAGCAATGCTGTTCGACATCTCTCAAGTGAGTCCTAAGTAAGCAAGATGCTGGATACAGAAAGCAGGTGTGCTTGTTGTAGCATCTGTCCATCTAAATACCTAAGAATTGGTAGAACTTACATCACCATGACACATAGCAGTCCCAGAGTTACTGTTCCAACAACATAAAGCCACAGTACTGTAGCTGAGGGAATTTTTGATTTTATTTCTTCTCATAATTTTCCACTCTCCTATTTGTTGTTGGTGGTGGTGGTAGTGTTGATGTAAACTTCACTGAACACAGGAGTTTATTCATTTTATTTACAGAATGGCAAAGTCTCATCTTCACTGGAAAGCAGGCTGGTCACTGAGAAATTTTCCTCTTCTGCTTTTAGGCCATTGCTTTCAAGTCTGACAGTTTCCTAAGACTTCCTGTAAAATAGTATAGAAACTACACACCATATTGCTTGATCCCTGAAAGCAGATAATTTCCCCTTTGCTTAGTGCTTATTTCTTCATCTGTGTATTACTGCTCTTGTAAACTATTTGGCAAAACATATTTCACTCAAATGGGAAGAGCAGCACATAAAATGAAGAGCTGAAAGGTAAGGAAGATCCTTGTCTGCACATACTCTGAGGTTTGGTTTCTCTGGACCAAAACTATTCTGAATAAATTTCCTGCAAATCAGCAGCACTTGGTTTTGGCTGGACCAAAATCTTCCGCACCATAATCTCTCCCTTAATAGTAGCTCTTACTCTCAGATAGGTTCACTTCAGCTTTGCAGAACAGAGTGTTGGAGTCCTGATTTCTTGACTATTAACCTTGACTATTAGACTTTTCTTGACTATTAGATCTTTCTCCAAATGTGTTAATTAATTATCTGCTTGTTTTCCCACAGAATAAGCCCACTGCAATTCCCTCTTCTTTTGTCCTCTCTATTTTTAATTAACTTTTTCCTTTTCTTTCTTCTACTTCTTCAGTGTATTTGTGAATTCAGTAATTCAGTCCATGTCCTCTGTTGGCAGAACCCCGAGTCCTGGTTCCAGACTATTCTGTGCCTTTCACATGCTCTCCAGCCCTCTCAGATGGCTAAGCAGATACCATATAGTACCTTCCCTAACTACATTCCCTCTCTTCTGAACAATAATATATTTTTTTCTATTCAGTTTAGGAAATTATTTTGCATTGCTTTGACTAAAGAGAATTTCTGGCAGGTATCAGCTTACATAAAGCTTATGCTCCTCCCTAAACTTCACATTTTGTGGTATTCTGCTTGTCCAAACTGACCTTCCTTTATGACCAGGTGACCCTAATAGTGAGCGAGGGAAAGGCTATGCATGTTATCTTCTACCTGGGCTTCAGTAAAGCCTTTGACACCACTTCCCACAGCATTCTCCTGGAGAAGCTGGCAGCCCACGGCCTGACCCAGTGCATTCTTTGCTGGGTTAAAAACTGGCTGTATGGCCAGGCCCACAGAGTGGTGGTGGATAGAGTTACATCCACCTGCTCACCAGTGGGATTCCCCAGGGCTCAGTACTCAGGCCAGTCCTGTTAAGAACTTTATCAGTGAGCTGGATGAAGGGATTGAGGGTAAGTTCCTGGGTGACATCAGGCTGGGTGGGAGTGTTGATCTGCTGGAGGGCAGGAGGGCTCTGCAGAGGGATCCGGACTGGCTGGATCCATGGGCTGAGGCCAATTGTGTGAGGTTCAATAAGTCCAAGTGCCAGGTCCTGCTTTTCAGTCAGAACAACCCCAGGCAGCACCACAGGCTGGGGGCAGAGTGGCTGGGAAGCTGCCCAGAGAAAAAGGACCTGGGGGTGCTGGTGACAGCAGCTGAGCATGAGCCAGCTGTGCTCAGGTGGCCAAGAAGGCAAATGGCATCCTGGCCTGTATCAGCAATAGTGTGGCCAGCAGGACCAGAGCAGTGACTGTCCTCCTGTCACCATCCCTGGAAGTATTCCAGGAAAGATTGGGCACGGCACTCTGTGCTATGATTTAGATGACAAAGTGGTAATGGGTCAAAGGTTAGACTCAGTGATCTTGGAGGTCTTTTCCAGCCTTAAAGATTTTATGACTCTGTGATTCTACAATATTCTGGTTTGAGAAGATTTTGTTCATATTCTCCTTCTGGCTTGTGGTTAGAAATAAAATGCCCATTTACATTTGTTTATTTTCTTTTCTTGTGTCCCTACGCAGAGAAATGAATCAGTACAACTTCCTCCTTACCCTCCTCTGTTCTGTATAGCTTGTACACCTCATGCTGTCCTTCCAGTATTAAGTATGCCTTTAGTACATTTCAGGGTTTGTTTCAGTTCGTTGCAATATACATTCCTTAGCACAGCCTCATCTTCTGAACTATTTACCTGACCCATGAGCCCCTTGTACACTAGGTAAATTCAGATGTTTCTATTTTTAATGTTTAAAATAACTCCATCTTTCAACTGTGTTAGGAGAACCCACCAGACTACTTGTGTTAAGCAAAACCTTGTTCTTCTTATCAGGTTTAGACATTCACTGGAGGAACAAACTCATCCATCATGAATCATTTACACCTGCACTTGCCACCAGCTCATGGTCATTAATACTGCCTTGGTAACACATGTACACAATATCAAAATGAGATCCTCTCTTACATGTTGCTTCCATACATGTGAAGTCCCTGCCTGTGAAAAAAGTAATAAACCTAACTATTAGTTACAGTTGTAACTTTGCAAAACTGAACAGAGGAATTAGCACTAGCCTGATAATCAGACCCAAATCTTCTCTTCGAGTCATCGCTGAAAGGAATATTTTGCTGAAATCCCCAAAGTCAAAGCTCAGCTACACAAATAAATACTGTAGCAGATCCTGACAGGAAGACGTTCAGCCCAATCTTTTCCAGATGGCAGTGATGGATGGCTGCATGCTTTTATTTATTTGGTTTCCCAGGCAATGTTGTCTTGCTTTCACTGGCCATCACTTGAAGTGCTTTGGCTTACAAACCAGCACAACAGGCATGTGCACTGCTAGACAGGTATTCTGGTGGGCTTACTCATTGCTTGGACGTCATGGCTGCAAAAAAGAAGCTAAAGATTACTGCCTTGCTGGGATTGACTTTTCTAGAAACTGCATGCTTAAGTCTGGGACAAACTCACAGCACAGGACTCAAGAAGCCCCTAGGTAAAGCAGAGCCCAGTCTTATATAACTTGCTGATTGCTGAGATACGCCAGTTCTGAAAACTAATACAGTGACCCAAAGTGGGGAGAGAGGCAGAGGAAGGACATCCAAATCCCAAAACACATTGACTGAAAATGTGGCTGTCACTATTGTTCTGTTCTGTTCTGTTCTGTTCTGTTCTGTAAAACACATGGTGCTTTACATAGCGCTATAAAACAAATGTCCATAGATCAGGGACTTATAGAATCATGTGTTGGGAAAAGTGGAGGTGGGATACAAAGGCATCTGAATCCAGGCCATTCATTTTGCTTGGACATTCTTGAACGGTGAACCAAAGTTATTTAGCAACAAACACATGTTTGGTGGCCTAGGTAAAATGATCCATTGCTTCCAGATGATGTTCATTTTGCAGGCATCCATACCAGGGAATAATGTGAGAAGTGCTTGCTGCAGGGTTGCGTGGTGCTACATGTGCTTCAGGGTTGCTACATGTTGCATGGTGCTAGCACATTGTAAGCAACTGGGGGAAGAGGCTGTATTTTCATGTGTTCGTATAACACCAAACATGGCAGGGTCATATTAGTGACTGGGGCTTTTGACACTAGTCCTAACACAGCAATGGATAAATGAAAATTTTTGATACAAGAACCTCCTAGGTGACAGTTGAAATGTGGAGTCACTCTACACTGAATGCCTAATGGGAACAAATCCAAAGAAATACCTGCTTTTCCCATGGTCTCAACTCACAAACATACTTAGGCAGGCATTATAAGGAAAGCAATACGACCATCATGATAAAGCCGCCTTCTAAATGAAAGCATGCACACTAACATCAGTCAGTGGACAGACACATTGGGGGAAGGTTTCTTTAAAAAAAAGCTTTATCTGGAATCCAAAGACAGCAGGAAGTGAATGAAATCACTTGAGGCTGTGGGGATGTGGTCACGCTTCTCTGTGTAGATGAACAGATGGGCAGCAGAATTTGGTATGTGCTGGTTTGGACAGCTGGGACTCAGGGAAGCCATAGAAATGGAATGATAAGAATAAGACAAAACGAAGGCAGACCAGGGATTTCAGCAGAGGCTGGGTTGTAACACCATTGTGCATGAGCATGAGTCTTGCAAAAAGCAGTCAGTGCCTACTAGATTAGGGAGTTCCCTACCGAGTTGAACCATACGATTCAACAAACAGAAAAGTGAAATTATGAAAACACTGCTAGTCATTGCAATGATAGATAATCACAAATCAGAAATAATCTAACATGTTTGGGTTTTTACACTGCCTACATTAGTTAGGGTCTTCTGTGGATGCACACTATGGTTCAACCCTGAAGTACACAACTATATGACACATTTTCTTTAAAGGTTTCCCAAAAAATCAGAAACACAAAAATATGGCACACTAGTGGCAATGTATGGCAGACAACAGGACACAGAATTTTATCAAATAACACAGATCTATGTTGTTTTATCAAATAGAGAGAAATATTTGATTGTCAACCTCTTTAATACTACATATAAAGATTAAGCCCTCTCACAGTATTGTTCATAGGTAAGTGAATTAAAAAAAAAAAAAGTAATGATTCTCAATTTTCCATCCAGAGCCTGGAAAGGAATGATGGCCCCTCTTTTTCCTTCCAATGTGGTCCTTTTAACCAATTGTACTATGTGTCTCTGTCCTGCTTCTTTCTCACTTTGGTCCTGGTCTCCTCATCCAGCTGCCTGTCTCAGAAAAATGACCTTGGTCCCACAGCATAAAGGAGAAAAACTTAGCCTCAGCCTTCCCATCAGCTCCTTCTAATTCCTTCTCCCACCCTCCTACTGCCATGTGCCAAATCACAATCTCCTGCCCAGGTACACACAGCTCCTTCCAGAGCTCCAGCCCAGCAGCACTGCCCAAGGACATGCCATAGAACTAAGGAAAGTGAGGATTTCCAAAAGGATTGTGGCAGTAATTTATTTTATACATACTCTTGGCAATAAATTCATTGCTTGCACACAATATGCTGCTGAGTTCCAGATCATTATTTTCTTAGCCACTCAGCACCAATACAACAGCTGCAGTTGGCCCAAAGAAGATGAGGAGTGAGGTGAAGACACAAGCAGCAACAGCAGCAAGATCCCAGTTATTTGCTAAACGTGACATTTTCATGCAATAACACAACTGAAAAAAGCATAGGCAAGCTTCTTTGTTTATGATGAGAATTTGAAAAATTATCCCAGTGAATTTAATCCACCCATCTGGTAGATTAGGAATATAAACTATCTCAGCTTTCAGAATTGTGCTCAAAGCCCACCACAAAAAAGAATAAGCAATCCCACAGGTCAAAGAAACAGGTAAGAAGGTAGACTTAGATTTTTATGGCTAAAGGAAAAAAATAGCAGGTTAATTTCACTTCCAGTGAAATACAAGGCACACAAATTCTATATAAAACTTCTCTGAGCTGAAGGACATCTCACAGGCAAACTGCCATTCATAATGTAAATTTACTTAGTCACTTCAAGGAAAGAGGAATACACTGCATTTACTTATAGGTTTTTTTTCAGCAACTCTTTGCCCTCACCATGTGTACAAACCTGATTTTCTGTTTGATTTTGTCTATCTCACAATGTGTAAACTTGCAGACTCCTGGTGACTTCTGCCTTTGCCCAAGCTCTTCAATAAAAATCTTCTCTCTGTATGGTTACCTACAGGCCATCAGTGGATTGCTTTCTCATTGCAAGGTCTCCCTTTGTGGGTTGTATCTGCAGTAGTTTCTAAACTCTCATTATTTTTTCATCACCTTTTTGAAGTGTGGACAGCAGAACCAGGCACAGATCTTGTTCCAGATACATATGACCAGTGCTGTTTGCAGAGAACATCTGATCCCTTTATTCAGTGTTGTCTGTTTATATATGCAGTGATTACCCAGCCATCACTCACTGGGCTCACTCAGCCATAGCCCTACACCAAAAGGTCATATTCAGTCATTTGCCACAAGCTGGACTTTCAGAATTACTGCCTCCCAGCTGATAGCTTCAGCAGCAGCCATACCTACTTCCTTTGTCCTGCTAGTGTATAGCATTCCATTCACTTCAAAAAGGTAGAAAAAAATTACTTTCTTCCATTAGGGTGGGGCACTCTGTCAGCCTCACACAGAATTTCACAGTAAGACAACTCACCCCTACAGCACAGCACTAACTGTGGGATGTAACAGAACCAACCAGTTCCTTTTCAAACCATGTATCTGAGTTGCATTTTCTGCTATCCAAGGAATATCCTTTGTGTGACAACTCAACAAGAATTCTTCAGGATGTACCATTTACATCCTGAGAGGGAGGGAAATAGGACATGAAACTAAAAGAAAGAAACCTGACTATGAGGAGCCTAGGAGGGATCCCTGTATGAGTTATTTCTAGATACAGAATCCCACTTGAGAGCTCAGCTACACACAGAGAAAAACAAATTGACCACATACCACTCAGCCATGCTGCTCATTTACTATGGGTTACGTTTGCCATGGAAATTGTATTTATTCACCTAGAGGTACAACACTTTTCACCACCTAAGGATTTCCACTTGTATTTACATTCCAGCTGGGGACTGGAATTTCACTCAAAGAGCTCACCACAAAGGGCATGCTCTATCAAAACAAGAGCAAAAGCATAAAAGAGACTGCCCTCCAAATACCCTATTTAAACTTAGGGTAAGGTGATGCAATTCATCTGAACACAATGTGCTACTAGCTAATTAAGCTGGTTAAGGCCAGCATTGGGTTTGACTGTCCATTCTCAGCATATCTGAACAGGCATTTAGACACTGGCTGAAAATATATTGGAATTCTATGATGGATGTTCTATTACTTCTGCCAATACACTGTAGAAAAAACAACTTTATTTCATTCAACCAGAGACATTTTAAGGGGAAAATAGACAGAAAAGCCAAATCCCTAGAGACTGAAATCACAAGTTCCAGGAATGAAAGAAGAATGAATACCTATTTCAGAATTTATTGGACCAGAGAGGAGGAGCTCGAATTTGCACAAATTTTGCGCAAAGGGATATAAACTTGGGGAACTCTCTGCTGCTGACACTCTCAGCAGGAGCTGAAGACTCTTTCTGGCTGAAGTCCACACTGATTTACAGTGCTCAGCATCCTATCAAGACAGAAACATGTTATTTTTATTATCTTGCATTCTTTCTTTCCACTCACTGGTGGAGTATTGATTCCAACACCCTATAGTCTGGTGCTAGGAACGATGGCAATTAGTAAGAGTTACAATTATATCTATTTTATAATAGGACTCTTTGCTGAACACACATTTTCCTGGACAGAACTGGGGATTTCAGTTTATGTATGTAAAGACCAATAACTTGAGATGAGCTTTCTCCATTTTGATTTCTCCTATTGACAGGATTCCACTTCAGATAAACAATCAGACATTTGGTGGGCCAAAACGCAAGGCAACATTACTCCTACTGACTCCAAGTGACTGGTTCTGCACATTTAGCAGATATGGCACTTGTCCAGTGCAGGTGAAGACAAGATTTAACTCCCTGCCCCAATTAATAACCATTAAAAGTGGCATTTGCCACAGAAACTGCTGTTTTTCCAGAACAGACTCAACAGATCTTCAGACTAAATTCTTACTAGGAATGCATGAGATAAGGACTGCAAGTGTGGATCAAGTACTGTGGGGACTTTAGGCAATTTCCCATAATGCAGCTAAATCACTTGGCCTACAGGTCTTCTGGGGTCTTTTGGGGAAGTTGAAGATACAATGCTCTCCTTTGCAGAACAAGTCTCTTTTGGAGACCTGCTCTCAGCTGAGTATTTTTGTTAATGTAATATAATTCTGCCCCAAACTGAAAGTATAGCATCTGTTTTCCATTAAGAGATCATGCCCTTGACTCCCTTTCACACAAAAACAGACTAATAGACTAAGAAAAAACTCAATGGACACACAGCAGCCATGTTCCCTGGAAATGCATTGAATCTTGCAGTTAAAGCTCCTCTGTGAGCTCCTGAAAGCTCTAGAGCTCACATTAGCTCTAGACCATAATCAATTTAGATAGAAAATGTTTTTTCATATGGGATAGTTCAAGCAGAATTCAGGCACATGGAAAGAATACTTACAGAGCATTTTGTACTGAGAAAATTTCATCTAAATAATGGGCCATATTTCTAACTATTTCTACAGTATTTTCAGTCTAAAGCTGTCAGTGCCCTGACTGCACTAACTGGATTTAGTTTCTCTGACCAGGCTTACACCTGGAACTCTCCCATACACTCTTGACCATGGGCCCAGGAAGTTCCTATGAGTTCAGACCTGAGCTAACTACAGTCCTTACTTGATGTTTGTTGTAGGGCTACTGGTCTCCAGAGAAGCCACAGCCTTACCTGTGCCTGATCTTGAACTCCATGTTTTGGATGTTGTCCATGGACCTGCCTGTCACTACAGTCCTTCCCCACAATCACTGGACGCTGTCCCACGGATTGACTTCCTGTCATGACCTTGTACTTGCTTCACCATCAAAAGATCGCCTGATGATCTGAGCTCTTGGTCTATTCTGCTTACATCATTTAGGTATGGTGGAAGTAAACCTAGCCTGGTAAACCTGCTGCCCTGCTAGGCATGTTACCGTTGTTGGCTTCCAGGTTCCCAGCCCCTAGGGAGCAGCTGTCCCTCTGTGACGATTTAACCCCAACCACGAGCCAAGCCCCACATAACTGCTTGCTCACTCCCCCACCAGAAGGACTGGGGAGAGAACCGGAAGGGTAAAACCCAGGGGTTGAGATAAAGACAGTTAAATAGGGAAAGCAAAAGCTGCAGACACAAACAGAACAAAACAAGAAATTGATTCACCGCTTCCCTTGAGGAGGCAAGTGTTCAGCCATCTCCAGGAGAGCAGGGCCCATCACACGTAATGTTGACATGGGAAGACAAATGTCGTCACTCCAAACATCCCCCCTTTCCCCTTCCTCCCCCTACTTTA
This sequence comes from Rhabdornis inornatus, assembly GCA_013397075.1. Lineage (NCBI taxonomy): Eukaryota > Metazoa > Chordata > Aves > Passeriformes > Rhabdornithidae > Rhabdornis > Rhabdornis inornatus. The sequence continues at coordinate 779,849 of VWZS01010225.1, read as the reverse complement.
CACACTGAGCATGATGTCATATGGTCTGGAATATTCCTTTGGTCAGTTTGGGTCACCTGTCCTGGCTGTGTTTCCTCACAACCTGCCAAGCACCCCCAACTTCCTTGCCAGCAGGAAGTGGCAGTACAGAAAGCAGCAGGGGCCTTGGTGCTGTGCAAGCCCTCCTCAGCAATAACAAAAAGTTTCTATATTATCAACTCTTTGTTCAGCACAAAACCAAAACAGAGCCCCATACCAGTCACTGTCAAGGAAACTAACTCCACCCCAGCCAAAACCAGCATGCCCTCACTGTCCCTGACAACACTTAGCTGCTAAGAAGAGAACTCTTCAAAAATGGGTTTTCCAATTTTCAGGTAAATTAATCCAACTGTGACTACACAGACTGTTGGAAGACCCTTCATTATAAAAGCACAGACTGTTGGAAGACCCTTCATTATAAAAGCATACATTTACTACATGTTCCACTTCGACCTCCATCTCTCAGTCAGGGTCTTGCAGTCTAAGTGATGAGAAACGCCAGTGTAGTTCTTTGTCAGGACATTCTTTCTTCGTGGTGATAAACACTGTAACGCTTAAATATTACATCGGACCTTGTAGCAGGTCCAAAGGAGGGCCACAAAGATAATCAAAAAGTTGGAACACCTCTGCTATGGGGAAAGGCTGAGAGAGTTGGGGTTGTTCAGCCTCAAGAAGAGAAGGCTGTGGATGACCTTATAGCTCCTTCCAGAACTTAACGGGAGTTGATAAGAAAGATGGGGCAGAATTTTTTAATAGGGCATGTGGATAGGACAAGGGGTAATGGTTTTAAGCTGAGAGTCAATTTAGACTAGCTGTAATACAGAAAATATTTACAATGAAGGTGGTGAAACACTGGAACTGGTTGCCCAAAGTGGTGGTGGGTGCCCCATCCAGTAAACATTCAAGATCTAGTCAGACAGGATCCTGAACAACCTGATCTAGTGGGAGGTGTCCCTGCTCTTTGCAGGGAGGTTGGAACTAGATGTCCTTTAGAGGTCCCTTCCAATCCAAACTATTCTGTGATTCTAAGACCAGCATCAAATGGATTCACAGAACAGTGGAGCAGGCACAAGAGGGTATGTGTATGAATATATACATATGAATGCTAACTAGGCCCAGCCAAAATCACACAGTCCTGCTGTGGAAATGTTGACATCCAAGAGCAAATACAGTTCTGGCACACTGTGAAGAGCACTGCTGCCATATAGCTGCAAACAACAACAAATACAAACAATGAGATACACAGCTATAAATCACAGTTTATGTGGCAAGGCGATACCAAGACCTTCTTACAGCTCAGTCACATCTATGCTGCTACTGGCTGGAGCACTATGTCTGAGATATCCAAGGATCTGGGATGTCAGGAAATACAAAATTACATTGACAAATTACTCTGTCCACTAACACTTAGGCCACATGACAATAATGCTACGATAACAAACAACTCCCAATTAAGTATTGTAATACAAAATGGAAAATCCTATGCTTCCCTAAAAAAGTTTGTTGCAGAACAAATGAGGCTATGCTTTTAATCTGCTCACATCAGTGGAAACACAGAGTAATCCCAGTGACTTCAACAGTGCTCCAAAGGATAGACACACCAGCACAGGTGATGTCAGAAACTGGTTAATTGTTCTTTCCATCATTTTGACTGCTAAGTCTCTGTTCATGACACAAAATTATCAAATTGTGGCAGAAAATTCTGTTGTCTGTTGCAGCTTTTGCTGCTCAGAGAGTCAATTAAAATGCTTCCTGAGGAAGCAAGGTTTATAAAGGCATGTGGGCCTGTCAAAGGAGAAAATGGAGGCCTGGGATGTTCATTTGCTTAGAATTTCCTTTCTACTCTCTCTTCTCACAATGTTGCTTGAACAGGTTAGCCAGTTTCAACTATATCTGACACAAGTGACAATATTTCACAGATATTGACTCCAGAAAGTCAACATGACAGTCACAACTTGTAGAGGAAAGCCTTTGCAACTGCTTCCCTGCTGGTGGGAAGATGGCAAGGCAAGATTACCTCTCCATCGACCCCATCGAAACCATTCAGGCGGCGGCTCTTGAAGGCAATTAGAGAAAGAGGTTCAGTTCTTTGATGCCATTATTAGGCAACAAAATTTTGGTGGATGCCAAATGAATACCACAAGCTGCCATCCATGTTCCCTTAGTTCCATAATTAATGGAGTTATTTGTCTTCTATTTTGCTTAGTGATAGTCAGACTATATTTTTCTGTAATCACTGACCTATGATAAATTTTAGCAAGGGATTAGCCAATTCAGATAACAGGTCTGCAAACTAGAACTGCACAAATAATAGTCTTTATGTAGGGCATGCATTTCCAGAATTAGCACCAGACTGTAAACTCTTAGATCTCCTGAAATGCAGCACACTGGTCTCCAGGGATCCCATGGAGAAGACTTCTTCAGGGAGGGACAATTTCCTGGCTTTCTTGATAGCTGAAGGGATTGTAGTAATATTTTCACGGTAATGAGAGAGAAGGGGGGAAAAAAGATGGGAATACAATAAGCAGATTGTTGAAGAATGGTTAGAACAGCCTATTCATCTCAGGCTTCACCTTCTGAGATGCAGCTTCAGGTGTTCCTCTTGCCTTAATCTAGGCACAGGTATCCTTTGCCTAAGTTGTCTACAGGTTCTACCTGTCCTGGAGCTTCCTCTAGGGAAGTTCCTGAATTGAATGTACTGGGTTTTCAATGTAGTTGAAGAGCCCAAAGAATACATGGAATCAACTCATCAGACAGAACATACTAAGTACATCCATACTCCAGGCAAGTGCATACTTGAATTTATTTCAAAGTGCAATAAACAAGTAAGATTTTCCTTGGCTTAAACAACTGAGCGAGCCCACAGCCAGGTATTTCTGAAGGCACTTCCATAAAGAGGGTGGACAAGAGCTGGAATTAAGCTTTGAGTCTCAAAGATGTTCTTAAAATGTGGAGTATGTAGAAGCTCACTCACAAATGTAAGAGACACAGGAACTAGGTACTTGCAGCAACAATAAGCAGCTTGTGAAGGTGAAAACACTGTGGAGTTGGATTAGGAGCGTGATACTGGACCCTCTCACGAATCTGGGAACTCTGAAGCATATATGGAGCATGAATTTTTTTTCTGCCTATCAGCGGTAGGTTTTATTTATTTATGACATTTTATGTGTTAGAAACCTTGGACTCTGCTTGAGAATACTGTGTCCTAAGCATCAGCTGTGGTTACGTCACTCTTGGAAGGACTGTTGTCTAGTGGCAAGAAAGCTGAGTGGTGTTAGCTGATGATATGAAGATGAGGGACTGAGCTACCGATTCTGCAAACTTCACCTTTCAAATCCAGCCATAAACACAGATAGATGGAGACACTTACCTGACAGATGATTTTGGGTACTTTATACTAACCCAGACAATTAATTTAGATTCTGGATCACTCCGTTTTGAGACTTATGCTAATAAAATGTTAATATTATGCCAGAAATTAATTGATTTATCCCTTTTTTAGACAAAATACAAATCATGTTAAGATCTTGTGGAATGAGTTTGCTGGTTTGATGGCAGGCAGAAAAGTCATACAGTGGAAGCTGAGAGAAGCTTGAAGAAATCCCATATCTGAATAAATTGACCAGTTCAAGATTCATTAACAGAAGCTAGATTGAGGGAATGGGGGGGAGAGAGGGGAAATAAAACAAACCTCATTGTTTTGAGAATAGTTAAATCTGCACAACTTTATTTCTAGGTCAAATCCATTAAGTGAATGACAAAAAGATAAGCAGCCACTCATACTCAACACGTGCTTGACTAGAGCAGCTAAATTTTATGCCTTATAATCTTACACAAAATTCCTAGGTGCTCCTCTTTAGCATAAAAGAACAACAGGAAGACTTCACATTTCTTGTTCAGGAACATTCAGAATCCATTTCACTTCTTTGTTCAAAGCTTGACCCTTCTGCCCCACTGCCAGAGTGTTGGTATAATACAACAAGTGCTTTCTTGAATGAAATGTGAACAGAAACATTGGTCTTGGATGGTCTAAGTGAGCTGATGCCTGGGTTAAAGCTCTCTAGAAATTGATCAGAACAATCCTCAGCCTTGTTTCTGACTAAGAAATCATGCAACAAACCACCTTGGAGATGATGATTGCTCCAGTGAAATCAGAACTTAATAAAACAAGGTCCAGATTTTTAGATATCTACAACTAAAAAATGTAGTTATTAGAATCTATGCTTTGGGGGCTGCTCAGGAGGAGAAAGGAACCCAGAAGAACTGTGTATGACCACTTACATGATAAGTTGAAGTCAGATGCTGTTCTGGAGAAGATAAGCTTTCCAAGGCAGAAATTCCTCCACAGATTTCCTTTGTCCTGACAGGCTCTGCTGACTGTTCTTTGTCCAGATGCTGATGTTTTCCAGGCACTGAAAACAGGCATATGATGCTATTTGCACATGAGTTAAAAAGAAGTGGAGCTCAGATTTGCTCATCCTGCTTCTAGCTCCATCCAGACTGTTTCAGTCTTGTTCAGTCACATCAAGCATGATGTTGGCAGAGAGAGAGCAAAAACCAGGAGGATGCAGGAAGACTCACAGACCTTTTCAGCTTAAGGGCACCAAGGCAGAGGACTCTTGACCTCTCATATAAACCTCTTGACCTCTTTATAAACCTCTTTCACCTTGTTTTTGTCAAGAGTACAGCACCTGTTTTATAGGTACTTCATGAACATATGGCCACTTTCATTGTGGTCCCATGTAAAGTACATTACTATGAAAGCATAAGCCATGTCTGGGGCCTCCTGGCTCCAAACCCATACCTTGCTTGTATGGACTTCACTTCAGGTCAGGAGTATTCTGGGGCCTTGGACTGATTTTGTTTTGTGTCTTTGGAGACACAGAGAACACTGAGACTGCTTAACACATAATAAAATAAATAATGACCCTAAATGAATGGGAAGCCCTGAACTATGAAATGGATAAAAGCATTTTCAAAGGTGTCCTGACAATATTTAACAGGTTTCAAGCAGCAGCTTGATCACCTATGATCAAGGTCTGCTCTTTATATCTTGGCATCTCTCACCCCAACACTTTGAAGTGCATCTGTGCTGAAGAAAACTTGCTGCGTTTGTTTGCTGCTAGTGTGTGTGGTCACAACAGCAGCATCCCCTTTCCGAGGACAAGAGCCCTTTGTCTTGCACACATTCTGCCACAGTTAGCGCAGGGGTGAGACCGCACCTCACCTTTTATCCCAATTTCACACGTTGGCTTCACAGCATTAATAAATTGGTTTCATTTGCCCCACATTTGGCAGGAGAATTTTCTAATAACATTTTTATCCCCTTTGAGAACATGAATCACTCTCATGCTGAGTATAAAATTACTTCCCTCCCTCTGCCTATAAAAGGCACCGCACGTTAGCAGGGGTCAGGCACTCAGCCTTGCCAGTGGCAAAGTCACAACCAAGGGCAGGGCTGGGAGGCATGTCTGCAAAACTCACTGCTTTTCTTTCTTACGGATGGCGGATAACCTATTTAGCACCCAGAATATATGGTTGTCTCCAGCTGTCAATCCTACCTGGTCAGGATACAGATTGAGAAAACGTGTGAGATGCACTGTGCTGCCCACACGGCTGCTGCAAACAAGAGCTACATAAAACGTGTGCAGCAGATGTCTGCTGCTCCTGCCTTTGTGGAGGCCACTGAAAGCTCCCACTGGGACCCTCCCCACACCTCAGAAAATGATCCTTTCACAGCCATAGTCGCCTTGGGAGCCACAGGGGCTTTGCCTGAAAGCATGGGCAGGATCAGCAACAAACCAGAAATGGTAGCTTTCACATATTATATATCCATCTGACTTTGACTTCTGGTTTGAAGAGGGGAAAAACACTCAATTTTTCTGATTTCAAAATAATGTTTTTATAAGGAGATTTTTGTTTGACAATTCACTTTAGACAGCAAGCAGGTCATGCTACTACAGCTAACTGAGTATTTGATCTGAGGAGCACTGCATTCTGAGAGTCTTTTTGTTCCAAGTGCACACTCCAGTTAAAAAATGCTCCTCGAAAAAAAAGACCTGTCCTCACATTACCTTTTCTCCCAAGTTCTTTGTAAAGACTCACTGAGTGGATTAAGATGGAGGAAAGACAAGTAAGAGAGATGCCAAGAACTAGCATGCATAGGGAGCTACAAACTAATCCATGCTGCTGGGTGGGATCACCAGCACATCACAAGCATGCACATAACCTGCCTGAATCCCAGGCATGAACTTCTGTGGTGTCACAGAGACCTGAGAGGTGTGCAGGGAAATCCTGCTCACACTTGTCTGGTTTTCTTCTTGAGATCTTGCAGGTTACATGCTGTGCTACCTAATGCAGTCAAGATTTAACTGCTCAGCAGCACATTCAAAATCACAAGGAGTTTTGCTGGCAATGTAATAGCCCTGCAAGGAATTTAGACATCTTCAGGTTTGGCAGCAGCTTTGCTGGTGTTTTGGCATGTCGTTGAGCAATCTAGCTGTTGGTTCTTGGTGTTAGTGTTTGTTTGTTTTTTTCTTTTTTATGAGAATTTGTATTTTATTTCTGAGTTGTTCACAGGGATAAACACACAGGAGTGATACAAGGTATAGCTTGAAGCTGTTACTTCAGGGATGATCTCATGCATCCCCCGTGTTACATGAGAACAACACTGTGACACAAAATGTCAGCGTATTTTGTCCAAATATGCTATGCAGTGCATAGAACTTGTCCACAGCTCCTTTGGAACTGATTTTGGATCAGGTATGGGGGGGTGAGATTTCATATCCAGCACAGGATGCAAATTGCTCCCTATCAACATATCCATATTCAAATATAGAAATGAAAGGTTAAACATAGTGAAGACCATGGGTAGGCAGTTGCATGGTGAGCACCAGGTTTCCTGGACTTTTCCCATTTGACCCTTCAAGGCAGATTGTCCTTTTTCTAGCTTCTGAGTCATTGGCAAGAAGAGGAGAGTGCCAAGATCACAACAAAAACACAATCATGTGAGGTATCTACCCTCTTCTGCCGGCATGAAAATAGCAGCCAGCAGGAGAGCCTGCACTGCAGCTGTCTGGGTTAGGTTTGATTGGTCAGATAAATCACATTGTATAGTTTCCATTCCTTTGGCTCAGGGAATGTGTAAGCACTTCAAAACTGAATGCTTATGCATGAGAACTTTAAACTAGTTTACTTAAATGCACACATATGTATCTTTGACACTGACTTTTTACAGATTTTCTTGTCAATAAAAGTAAATTGCTTGACTGTTCACAGAAATTTAACATAAACAGAGTCAGAGTGAATTCCTGTTTTAAAATTCTGTTTCAGTAAGAGACTGCTTTCGGTGGCAACTTTGTCAAAAGAAATGATAAAGTCTTTACTTCTGTGATTCCATGCCACCACGGCACTGAAGTAATTTCTCTGACCAAGAGCCCCTAACTTTATGGAATAGCAGATTGCACACTGAATACCTATTTCAGAGAGGGGAACTCGCTGATTTATGGCAAGTTGTGGGTAATGGAATTGTCTCAGCTCATCAGAGGACACAGACACTGTCCAGTTACTTCCCAATTGTGCAAATGCTTTTGTTTCAGGGCTGACAACTCTATACCTTTTCACCACTCCTCAGGTCCTTCTTCAGGGTGATGGAGAAAGCCTTTCAGCATACAGTAAAAAATCATACCTCACAATCTTTCCCAACTCTCGCACATCCTTGGGAAGCAATCACAGCTGCTCCACAGAAGGGGTCCCAGCACCTCCTGCCTACCCACCCCCTCTGTACCATGAAGACATTAAAGGAACAGGGAAAGAGAATCAAACCCCTGAATGTTTAGGAAAGTGTCTAGAACAAAAGGAGTGAAAGATAGGGGAGCATAGGTGGTGGATTTTTTAGGACAATTATTTATCTTATAAGGGGTATAAGAGTACCGATTTATTAACTCAGGACAGAACACTCGGTGTGTTTCTAGTTTCTCTCTCTTTGCCATAAGTCTCAGTTACATGAAGTCCACGTGGGAACTCCTCCTCCAGCAGACTGAGCCCGAGGGCACCACGAGCTCCCCGTCTTCCCAGTCCTCCCACTACAGCTCAGTGTCACTCTTTGTACTGCTAGCATCAAACACTGCTTGATACATCCCACATGGATTAGCAGTGACAGGCAGCTTTACTGGCTTCATCAGTACTGCTAGAGCACTGACTGCTAAAGGCACACAAGTAGGTGGGGGCTAATTAATTTTGAGACATTTAAGACCAATTATTTTTACCTGGACGCTCTTGGAGACCTGATTGGTGGATGGAGTTGGATTTGTGTAGCTATTGTAGGGTTACCTCAGTCTTGATCTATCCTTGATCAACATGGTTGCTTCAGTCGCTGCTTCCCTTCATGTGTGAAGCAGCTGCCCTTGTTTTCTGAGGATTTGGGGTGGAACTGACACAATTAAAGGTCACCCTCCATCTGGGAAGAGAAAGTTCTGGTCTATAGTGAAACACGGGGGCTGGTTTCCATTTTGTCAGAGTTATGTAATCTCTAAATAAAAAATATTTCTGCTGCTCACTACAAGATATTGTTGCTTAATGGTCCCTAGAAATCGCTGCCAGATTCCTGTACAAACATAGCATGTACACAGTGTTTTAAAACCTACATAGATTGGAAGTTCTTTAAATTGTAAATTCAAAGCATTTTATAGATGGGAATCAGTTCTTCCAACTGAAAAACAGGAGTGCCTGATTTTCAGAGGTGCTGGATTCCACCTGAAAGCAGAGGCCAAAGGCAACTGCTTTTGGTTTTGTCCTGCGCTTCTGAAAATTAAGTTTGCGGTATTAACAGTACATGTTGATAACAGGCATTCCAGGTGCAGTTGAAAGACACAGAAATAAAGTAGAGGGACATAGGATAAATATAGAACAAAAACGTGACAAAAGCTGAAGCAGTCAAGGCTTTAAAGAAAATCACCATTTCCCACTTCATATTTCATAACTCCCAGTCCATAATACAACTGATCCATGATGCAAAAACAGAACTCAAAAGCTAAGGTCTTCCAATTTAAATACGTATGTTCAAGAGCCACTGACAAAAACTTCATTTCTACCCAGGATTAGGTAAATGCACCCTTGCTTATTTTAGACAATATAATACTAAATTAAGCATTCTTCCCCTGTCCTCATATATGTCAAAATGCCCTAATGTTCAACAAAATTTCATTAGCTTCTAGCTAATGGAACTTTAGTTTCACTTTGTGCATACACAACATCCAGCACCTGCAGACAACTGGCATCTGTTAAGGTATCTAAACTTATAAACCTACAGAATTGTGAGTATATATTTCTGTAGAGATTCAGTTATGTGCATTGCATTGTACAGAAGTATGTATAAATTAGGTATACATAATACTGCACATCATTCTGTTTGTTTTTAGGAAAACACAAGATATTTAGGGAAAGAAACAAAACCAAAAGGAGATCTGTCAGAGAACCCAGCGATATGCTATTTTTTTAAAATGCTTTAATCTGTCTCTAGCCACACTGCCAAAATTAATTTTTCTTAGGGCTAAGCCATGGATCAATGACAGTAAGACTGCAGATCTGCACTATGTGGGTATATTTTCTATATTGTAAGCACCATTCTTTGCTGAGGGTTCACTGGTGGAAGTCAAAACAGCAAAGTCTGTTTCTCCTTCTGCGGTGACAGAGACAACTAAGCTAAGTGGAACTGACTGAGGTTTGCAAGGAAAAGCTAAGAGCTAACTACAAGTAATGATGGATGCAAGCTTTCGCTGCATCCATCACTTACTTTGGAGGCAAAACAAACAGCAAAAAAATCTGTTCCTAGAATACAGCTGACACAAACAGATGCAACCACAGGCTCTGAAGAAAAGGGACTCCAAGGTGCTGAGCAAAAGCAGGATCAAAAGTTAACAGAGTGGCCAAACAGGCTATGGTAGTACTTTGAGCAAGGGTAGAAGAAATAGAGTAGAACACAAGGGAGTGTCCTTGAATGGGACTAAATAGGATCTGAATTAGAGATCAAACATAACTGATTTATAGTCGTTTGCACAGGATCAAAAAATTTTCACCTCCAAGTCCAGGACAGGTTTGCATCTGTGCCTGCAATTATTAAAGAGATTACTTTCATTCTTTGATGTCAGCATCTTCTCTGTGCGTGGATGTCATGTCCAATATTTCCTCACATAGAATTTCAAGCCAGATACCGTAGACCTCTGTAGCATGGAACTTTTTCCAATCACATGTGAACACCCCCTGCACTGTGTATCCTTTCTTTCTGCATCTACATGACACTCCTCAGAGGTGCCATCAATCTACAAAGTACCAGCAAATTACCAAGTACAAAGTACAAAGTACCATGCCTCTCTTGAAAGAAAGCAGAACTAAAGGAATCTAAAGATTATAAAACTGCCATAAACTTGGGGTTCAAATTCCCTGCTTCTTCCCATGAGAAAAGCCTTTCATCTTACTTTTCTGACCATCCCAATGTGCACAGAGACATCTACTGTAGATATTTCACATACATAAATTACAGCACAGCACATGTACATTGCTTGTATTTCTCACACCCTTTAGAAGCAGTCCCCTGACTTCCAGAATTCTGTTGTCACATATTGAAAGCCACTGTCATAAAGACACTGCATCTCATGGGGAAAGCTGAGAAAAGCAGTGGATTAAAGACAGAGAAAATAAAAAGGTGCAGTGTGATAGTCATATAACAGACTGGTAATCATCTAGTTACCTTTTAGATCAAGCTTTGTTTCTATGTGTGTGCTCTTATTCAAACAGGAATTAGCTTGGGACATGCCAGTTATATAAGTCAGCCCACAGGTGAAACTCTACAGTGAAGCTACTCCCTCTTCAGGCATGGAAGGCCATTAAAGTGCTGACGACTCTGCCAAGTACTTGTAATATCTTTTGCTCTGCTAGACATAAAGCTCAGCAAGACTAGATGATAAAATGCATGGAGGCTGGTTTGGTCTTATACTTAGCCCTGTAGGTTGGTGTGCACCTATAAACACCCTGAAGGTCCTCCATATGCACTCTCACAGAGAGATGCACTTTTTCAGCCCCTTGACATGAGATTCTCAGCAGCTAAGACATAGCTAGGAAAGGCTTTTCCTTGCAGTACCATCCCATCATTGGTATTCACCACACACATACTGAACACCTTGCCCTCTTTATTCCTGTTTACTGGGAGAGCCACATTAGGGAAGGCCACACTAGGGAGAACAGGCTCTATTTAAAGGAGCTTTACTGGGGGAACAAAAGCATGTGGTTCTCCAAAACAGATTACAAAGACAGTAAACACAGCAGTGTAGAGGGAAATCTCCACAGTCTTTACACAGCTGTACAGCTGTCATTAATGAAAAGGAGAGGAAATCTTTTCAAAGCAAAAATACGCCCAGATCTGCCCCTATACATTAGAGAGGCAGGAGATCTAAGCATCGGGTTTTAATGAGGTAGAGCCTGAAAAGAATTCCATATATGTTAGGTGATGTAAGAAGCATTCTGTCACAGAACAGAAAGTGTTGCAACCATGCTTCACTGCATGAATCAAATTACAGGAAAAAGAGCCAGAATCCAAACACAGAAGATACCCCACTGTTAAAAGTGTTAAAACAAAACTTGTACTATTGCACACAGTCTTGCATTGACAATCAAAAAGTGGACTGAATTATCTGATTCTTGGGTTCTCACTCATATGCATCTGTATTAGCAGAGACAGCATATTCATAGAGATTGAATCTGAAAGGGAACCCTCACTGTCTCTTTGTAGCATTCCTAATGTAAGTCTCACTAACCAAGAGATCAGCGTGATTCATTTGTCCATGTTGCTGATATGATGTTTGTGAAGCAAATAAAAAACTTCTGGCAAGATCTATCTGGCACTGCTTTGCTGCAAACACTCCTGATGGAGCTGGTGTTATTCAATCTGGAGGAGAGAGGGCTCCAGGGAAATCTTACAGCACCTTCCAGTACTTGAAGGGGCTACAAGAGAGCTGAAGAAGGACTTTTCAGAAAGGCATGGAGTGACAGGACAAGAGGAAACAGCTTCAAACTGCAAGCTGGTTTAAATTAGATACTGCAAAAAAATTCTGTACTGTGAGCTTGATGAAACACTGGAACAGGTTGCCCAGAGGAGCTGTGGATATCCCATCCCTGGAAGTGTTCAAGGCCAGGTCAGATGGGGTTCTGAACAACCTGGTCTAGTGGGAAGTGTCCCTGCCCATGGCAGAGGGTTTGAAATTATATGATCTTAAAGGTCCCTTACAACCCAAACCATTCCTGTCCCAGCCTGCTGCACCCTTTGGTTTAACGGACTCAAAATGAGATAACTCAGCTTAAAAAACCTGTGGAGAGTGTGGGGACAAGAGAAACAATTCATGCTATTTAAACATGCACATTTTCCCTCTCAATTCTGACAAAGGATGAAGAATACAGTATTTTACACTTCCAGTGAGGACTTGTCAAAAGAAGTTGCTCTTGATGGCTAAAAGCATAGGTAACAGTACTGTTTGCAATAGATATGAGTCTCCAGCATGGTCTTAAATCCAAAGGGACATGCTAGAGGATCCATACTAGGAATCAAAAGTATTAAAGCCATGACCCCTGGCACGAACAGAGCCTGCTCAGTGTTGCATCACCCCCGCATATAGCTGTCAGTAGACCTGCCTTACTGCCATTTATAGAAAGGACTTACATCTCTCCTAAAGCACAATATTAGAGATGGGCAATCAGAGACCTAATCAGCAGTGATGGCATCAGGGAATGGAAGATGGCAATAGTGCTGAACACAGCTCAGGGATATATTTCTCTTTCAGACAGACCCTGTACACTGATCCCCTGTAGGCATCCAGGGATCACCTTCAGCATCTGACCCAGACCGCCAGCCTTCACCCAGGTCTCAGAGGGAAGGCTGAACACCAATCTCTGCGTTGTTGCCACATCTCTGATAGATGTGCTGCTGGGTGTTGCTGAGAGCCCAGCAGTAGTGTTCCCAGGCGGCAGCCAGTCTTCCAGCACCAGCGAGGTGAAAGGCAGCTGCCATTCATCCCAGCACCAGCTGGAGAAGCCACAGCAATGTGTAAAGAGTGCCAGCAGTGAGAAGTGCCTCGGGGAGAAGAAGGAAAGAAACGACGTCACTGTAATGGAACCCTTCCCTGCCTGACTGTCTGTCTGTCTGTCAGCAAGGACTTCTGAGTCAATAAATACCAGTCAAAATGAGCAATTCTGGCTGACCTGCAGTCCTCCCTTCATCTCTGGAGAAAATAAATATGAGCTCTGGGTGCTGAGCTCCTCTGTTTCCTTCAGAGCCTCCATTATACTTGTGTTTGCAACATTTCAGCCAGCAACACTGGGCAAGGTTCACTCGGTACTCCCAGGAACTTGGAGGAACTGCCTGGGTATTATGAGATTACCCCTCACCACAAAATAAACTGTTCTTTACAGACACCCTCTCAGGGGTGTTCCCTTACAGATGTCCAGGAGTCAGGACGGGTCAAGACAGGAGGGATTTGACATGGTGTATAAATCCTCTCAGTGCAAGCTGCAGCCCCCAGAACAATGCCATTCACTGTCCAAAGCATCCACAGGAACAGGAGCTGCCTCTGGAAAGCTAAAGGAGGCACACTGTCTCACATCTCAGCCCACAGCAGCACCTTACATGTCTGCAGGGAGCTCAAAATCAGATGCAGAAGGGAGCTCCTGATCACTCATGTCTCAACAGAAACAACAGTTGCCATATGCCAGTTTTCCATCTTCCTAGGGGATATCCTGGGTTTGAGATTCTCTTGCTGTCTTATCCCACTTGTCCTTGCTATTAGTTAATGTTCAGAATGTAATTGTCAAACTACTGATTCAAAAACAGAAGGCCCAGCATCCCTCATGTTTGCTCTTTGTTTGAGGAGGAATGATGGGACAGAAATGGCTTTGTTTCTCAGTTTGCAAGCAGAAGCAGCAGCCTGCCATTTCATATTTGGCCTGGCCATTAAAGGAAGTGAGGTGTACTTCACCTGTGGGCTTCACAGTTACCTGATGACAATGGAGTGATTCAAATGTTTTCTGCATTATGTTCCCCATACTCCAAACTGAACCCTGGTGCTGATAGGTCCCTCCAGGCCTATTCTCCAAGACCATGATGCTAATTGTCACTAGACTCACCCCACTCCCAATTTCCAATTCCAGAATTTCTGTACCCTTTCTTTGACACTGTAAGAACACTAAGGAAAGGACTATTTTACATACAGCAGCAACATATATACCTGGAAAACACCTGACACATGAAAATACTCCATCAGCAATTCAAACAGTCAGAAAAGAAAAAAATTTAAAGATATTTTAATCTGGTAAGGAAGATGCAGGATTATTTGTTACTTTGAATTAAAAAGAAGAGATATTATTGCTGTCAATTTTTGACAAGAGAGAACAGAGGGGTTCTTCAGCAAAACTGGAGTATATAAATATTCTAGCAGGTTTCAAGTCACTTGTCTCCTGAGCTATTGTGTCATTCTGAAAGCCAAAGCTGGTTGACAGTTTGCAGAAGTTGCTTTCTGTTTTTTAACCAAGGACACTCTTGTTAACAATGCAATTCTGTAAGCCTGAGAACCCCTCCAAACACCACACCACAGCCCTGAGGCTGAGCAGGTAGGAAAGTGAGCCATGCTTCCCCTAATGCTGGACAAAAGACCGGCCCAAGAGGATGCAGTGATGAAGAATTCATCTCACAAGTTACGTGCACAACAACGTATGGCAAAAGGTGCTCAACAGAAACACCTCAGAGGAAAAGGAAGAACAGCAATCCTGTGTGGTGTGCGCTCGTCTGGGGGCACAGCCTGCTCTGCTGCACACTCAGAGACTCTGCTTCCCAAGCTCTGCAGCCCATAGACAACTCATTTACTGTAAACCATGCTCTAGAAATCGTAGCTTTGATTTTAAAGAAACTTCTGACTATTGCAGTTATGTAAATAACTGTGAAAACCTGAACCAAGGGCAAACGATTGCATCAATGCAGAGCTGCCTTGGAGCTGGAAACAACAGTTCTCACATCACCTTCTGGAAGCATTGACACATTTATTCCACAGCAATGGAATCTGGCACATTCCCCTAACTCATAAACACAGTATTTTACCAGTATCTGTAGTCAGGCATCAAATGTGAGTTTCTAGCCAGTTTGCAAACCAAATGCATGTAAAGCCAGGGCAAAACAGGTCTTAGGTCTTTGTGGCAAGGAAAGCGGTTGACACATGGCAGCAGAAAGGCTGAGGACTGTGATGTGATACACTACTTAAGCCACCTACAAATTAACTCCTTCCCAGACACATACCAGAAAAAAAAAAAGTCCTGGCCTATGCTTCTTGAAACAATAATTCACAAAACAAGGTCCTGACAATGGAGATAGATTGCCTGGAGACATTGTGAGGCCAAGAAAAGATAAAAGCTTTCTTGAAAGAATGGTTGAAAATATTCATTGCCATATTGTGGTGATGACTATTTTAAGCAGATATGGGCCACAGCTGCACATGTTTGTGTGAAGAAAGGAAGACAAGAATGAAAGGATTTTTTTATATCATTACCATTTGGTCCCCTCTCATTGCAGAATACACAGAATCTGGCTTTGCAAAGGATGCATTCTTTCGAATCCTCATGGCTTGAAGCCAGAGCTAAGGTAAATGGTTGTTAATTAATTTCATTTAAGCCATTCATGAGATAAAGAACCTAACTCACCTTGCAGCGGTGAGTTCCTGGCCTACAGGCTACACCAGGTCAATGCATGAATAATAATACGTTGAGAAACTATTGATGTTGCAAAGTCAAACAATCAGATGTCAAGGATCATCAGTAATAAGCTAACTTCATTTCAGCTCTATGAGCTATCTTACCATGTTCGAGTACATAACCATACAACAATTTTCCATTGGATCTCTATTGAAGATCCTGTGTATTCAAGGTCTTCCTTCATACTCACTGTTCAATAGGTGCCTCATGTCTTACACTGCATATCATCCAAAAACTCCTTTGAACCCTGAATGATTACTTTTCTAATTCTAGTTTGGGGTGTTTTTTCCTTCTTATATTTAATTTATGAAATTCCAATGTGTGAAAATTCCTGTTCTGTTTCTGGAGACAAGTATCTGGGTCCATGCCTCACTTTCATCATGACTGCAGTCCTGCCTCTAAGCCCCCCACCCTTTTCTCAGAACATCAGGATGTTGAGCTCAGCAGCTTTTTGGCCCAATGCTTTCACCCACAGTACTTCAGTTCCCTATATTTTGCAGTCTTGTCAGAAAGGTTCCTTCTCCCCTCCCATGGTCTGTCAGACAAACACTGAAATCACAGTGGAGGAAGTAGCATTGTTCATCTCCCCTGCCTTGAGACAGCATGGGCACATGTACCCCACTGCTCCGCTGGGAGAGAAGACTGCCATCCATCTCTGGCATTGAGAACGGGCAGAAATCCTTCATAGAACATGCATTTCTAATGTCTTTGTGTGAAGTGCGACTTCCTGGGGTTCACAACTTGACTAAATATGGGAAAATTTTTGTGGAAATGGGTAAGAATACATTCCTGACATCAGACATCCACACCATCTGCTGATCAAAAGACAACTCTTTCATCCAAATTAGGTAGGAATTATCAATTGTTACTGGCATCCCTTTCAGTTTTTTTAGCATATATGAGAATAGCTCTCCCAAAGCTTTTTTTGAAAACTCAGTTATTTATTTTTCATCCATTTTTCACAGAAGGGGGAAAAGAATCATGCAAGATACAGAGATTAATCCCTGATACAGGAAATTTCACTGTAGTTATCTCAAGTGTAGCAAAGTCCATACAAAACTGAAAAAAAGGTGTGCCACAATGATGTGGCATAAATTTTCAACATACAATATTATAAACATTTCCTTATATGTTGGTAATAACAATCAGTTTTCAGGACTATGACTGTTAAATTCAATACAAAAAGCTGGTTGGATCTCAGATGGATTAAAAGGTGTGCTAAGATCTTGCAAATCTTAATTCAAAAACTCATTAGTAACCCTTCCTAAATTGTATTGAAAAATTTTGGTTCAATCTGAGCAACTTCTTCAACTCCATTCCCACAGCCAACCCACAGACATAATAATGCAGAGTTTTACTTTCCTGTATATAAGACATGGATGAAAACAGGATTGCAGCAGTATGGCCAACAAAGATTAACCAGGGAATTATTAAGGACTCCAAACTACCAGTCTGGGGACTCACCTTCCTCTTTTTCTGCCAGCAGCCCATCTACATTCCTAAATCCCACAGCCATTCTCCTTCAACCCTTTGACCCCATCCTAACAGACCTTGGACTCTACTTGGGGTGGACATTTGTTCACAGCCCAAGTACTATGCAGGTCACATGGAAAATAGTCTGGAGAACAACACGAAACCACTTTTTGTGCTAAAGAGCACAGAAACCAGAAGTGGACCAGCAAAATGCTTATATCTCTCATTCCCGTGACACTGTGGTCAGGGTGAGCTCCAGCTCAGTTTTTTATCAGTCTTAGCATCAGGTTTAAGTATTGATTAGAAAATTGAATTGCCTTCTCTCCACAAAGGCCAGAGAAGAAGGCACTTTTTCTGGCTTTGGTGAGGTGCTTTGAAAGGGGATCCCCATGAACACTAGTAAAGGAGCCAGTAGTTCTGCTACTTCGGTGGTACCTGTTTTGTGGCCAAACAAATTCCTTCAGTTTCCAACGTTGTCAACCTGGAACACCTCATCACCACCAAATTAATATAAATCTCTTTAAAAAGTGATTAAAAACTATGTAAAAAGTGCTAAGTAGCCAGTTGTCTGGTGCTTGAAGGCCAAGACTGCATGCTAGTGAGGGAGCAGGGGGTCTCTTTCTCACCTAGGTAATGATTATATGAGCCCCATAAGGACATAATTATATCAAGTATTAAGAAGACTGCACTTAAGAGGGGGAAAATATGTCAATCACACTTCGCCTTTGACAAAAGGAAATTCCTTGAAACTGAGAATGGGGAGAGAGCGGGAGGGAGAGTGTCTTGTCATGTGGGTGGCCAGGAAACTGGAGGCCAGAAAAGTATGAGCAAGAGAAAGAGTAAGAGATGGGGGGTGGGGGGGAAACCCACCAGACTGAATTCTAATCCAAATGCTGTGAGGCGTTCACACCAGGCCTTGTGAGAATATTAACAAGGTTACAGGAGAGGGGCCTTTAGCCTCGGGAATTATTAGTGAATATGGAATTATATTTGCGCAAACACAACCAGATGCAAGCAGCTAAATGCTCTGCAGATGTGAAAGGAGACAGAGTGTGTTCCAAATGGGCAGCAGCTTCATGTGTTTTAGCCCTCCATCATGATGCCTGGCTGCCTGTCAAAGAGGGCTGCTTTTCTGAAATGGCAAAGGCGTGGGAGGGACAGGCTCTTTTTCATCAGAAATTCGAACATGGGTACACTTTAGGGTTTACTCTTTCCCCCAGATATTAGCATCTCTTGCTTGACTGACTATCATGCTGAAGATTACATCCTGACTACATTCTTTTATATCTCTGTGCCTTAGGCTAGTTTTCTGCAAGTTTTCATTTCTCTCCCACTTTGAAATGTTTTTTTCTAAAATCTCCCTCTGTTTCTTTTCCTGCTTTTCTCCATTGTTTGCCCTCTCTGGTTTTAGTGTGTAACTCCACCGCGGCCTGAGCAGTTAGCCTGTATGCACGATATAGCAGGTTGTTTCCATTAGAATGAGAAATTGGCAACAAGAGCCAGGTATTTCTTTGAAGTAATCTTGTTTTACTACAAAAAAAGTCCCACTTCTTGAAATAACAGTAAGATTGAACAAGAATCTGTTACTTTGCTCATGATCCCAGATCTGCTTGCTGTCAGGCTCTGCTCAAAAAACTCCTTTCCTCGGCTTTCTTTCAAGACCATTGTGTATTCACTCCATTTCTTGTATCACGATTTTTGGGTTTGCTCCCTTCCTGCTTCTTCCTGCTTTCCATTGTTTCAACCACTCTAACCGATCCTCTGACCCTGCATTCAATGCTTATGCTGGGGCAGTGGACTCCGTTGTTTAAGCTGTTCCTAAACATTCCCTTAGTCAGTGTGGAAGGCAACCAGCATGCCTAGCACCTTAAGTGGGATTTATGGTGATTCAAAACCAAAAATTTGCCTTTCAGCTCCCAAAGTCACATTAGTAAATGTACAGTACCAGTAACTAACTGCCTGTGTTGAGAACGTGTCTTCTTCATTCTAGATCAATCACTGCTTTCAAATTAATTACTGTTCCTCTCTGCAGAACAGAGAGCATATGCTAAATCCTTTCAGGTCAACTTTATCAATCAAATTACAAGGACACTGAAATACCCATAGGCATAATCATAAAGTGTCACTCTGTGGCAGGATTAAGACTTCTGCTCAAGAGGAAATTTTCTGCTATGAAGAATAATGGCTGCAAATGACTGTTCATCTTATGAAACTGTAAAAGTACAAGAATGGAGATCTGGAGCCTTATGTACAAGAGATTTTAACAGATTACAGTTTGACTTGGTTGAGTATGCTGTGATTTTAATTACCTGAACAGTCTGAATTCCTGTTAAGAGAGGTCTTGCCAATTTATTTCCTTGACTCACAATGCTTGTTTTCAAAAATAATCACAACATTCTTACAGTATGGCTTGTGCAAAATTGTTGATGATGTTTGCTCTCAAATTTTTCATCTTCTAAAATATTTTCTCTCACTAAATGCATGTTTCAGAGGCAATAAAATACTCTAGAGTTAGATAGAATTTTCAGAGTCAGGCATGCTTTGTCAATGATCCCTTACTCTCCATGAAAGAAAATACCATGTACTCTCCTTAGCACCACAATGCATACCATTTGGTTACAAATTTTACATTAACTTGAAAGACATATTTGAATATATTGACTTACTTAGAGAGTGAAAATGAACCACACATTATTAGACCTTTCTTTATCTCTGGTCTTGTTAAAAAACAGTACATACTCCATAGAGACAAGAGTTTATGAGGAAAAAGGCTGCCCAATAAAAACGGAGGGTGGAAAAATATAATATTTTCATAGACAAAATGCTTATTATTCTGTGACAAAAATTGCTGCCTATTTAAACTGTCAAATAAGAATTTTGTTCACTTAGTTTTTAAGGAGGAGTCAAGGCAATCAAAAGAGAAAGCAGCAAAAAGAACTTCAAACTCCCCTACAAAACTGGCTAAGAGCCCTGCTAGCTCACACAGAAGTAGAACTCTTTGTAACCTTGCACAAAGACTTTATTTCACTTGCTCCTTGTAATTAAGTTGGTTTGGTTTGGATATTTTTCTTGTTGCATGTCATCTTGTTTTCCCTCAGGCAGGGCCAAGAGGCTATTTGATGGACCACTGCCTCCCCTTAGCATGGCTGCTGCTCCCCAGTGCTCGGGGCCTCAGCTGGTGGCCACGTTGAGAAGGCTTTTCCCCATTGTTCCCAACGGGGTCTGTGTTTTATGATGCCTCACAGTATAGGCAGCCACTGTCTCCCCTGAGGGCAACGGCAGTTTCTGTTTCATGGAGAACAATGGATGACGGTGGCCAGTCCAAAAGGGAACAACTCTGCGGGGGGGGGAAAACAACAACAACAACAAAACAACTTTTAGTTACAAAAACCAACAGCAAGTATGGCCATTCATATGAAGCCTCTGGGAGGAAAGCACCTATTGTGCCAGGCCCTCTTTACTGGCAAGCTGAGAGGAAGGTGGGAGGCACCATTCTTGTCGCCTACACCAAAGGGGAAACCAGGAGCCCTCCCCTGGAGGAGTGATGAAGAGGAAAGTGGGCATATGCACTCTCTGAGTCTAGGGCACAAGATAAGAAGGTGGCAGAGCAGGGAGGTTTTGCTGTCACCCCCAACACACCCTCAGCAAACCTGGTGCCCTCAGCAGCTGGTAGCTCCACCAGAATTAAGAACCAGTTTGGCATACAAAGGGAGAAGAATCATGTGAGCCAGGAGAACTCATCATATTTGCAGATAAGGGAATGCAAACAAGGGGGTATGAAGAATAATTGATGGTGGAGGGTGACAAATCAGGAGGAATTTGGAGTACAGAAAGCAAAGGGTGCTAGAATCTGTTTCAGCAGCCTTTCATTGCTCTGATGAAACAAAGCAGCTGCATACCCAGTCAAAGTGTCCCATAAACCATAGGTGGTTTGCATTCCCCAGATGTGAACACAATAGTCAGAGCATAGGCACAAAAGTGCATATAAAAGGTAAAATAAAAAACAGAACAACTTTGAAAAACTTTGTCTAGGAATGTTGTTAAATAATCACATGCAAGTGATCTTTTTAGAGATTATTATAACAACTCTACATTTTACGTACTTCATTCTTTCTAGAAATAACACTTGGCTGTGCCATAGCAACATTTTTTTGAAAAGAGTTTATTTTGGTACTTCATGATAGACTTATTTTTAGATTAACATAAAATAAGCAGTAAAGTGTATATTGAACTGTACATTAACTGGGTGTTAAATCATTACCAGTTCAACAGGTGTTAAGCTCCTGATCTCATTTTAGCAATTAGCATTTTTATTAACCACAAGGAAGAAAATGGGAAAGTGCTGCTAACAAAATTTGCAGATGATACACAGCTTGGTGGAATAATAAGCTGCATTGAGTTAGTCATACACAGCTGAATTGTTTGGTGGGAAGGGGAACTCATTCAAGCAACGAGTCTGAACACACATAAATGGGGAAAAATCATACACATAGAAACTAAAATACCTTTCACCCTTACAAATTGTGGGACTGTGGAAAACACTGACACTGAAATTGATAGAGATTAGACAAAAAAAATTTGAGCTTAGTGTGGAGTAGCAGCTAACCCTATTCTCAAATACATAAATACTATTTATTGTTCTATCAATCTGTGCATCATCTGCAAACTTTCTCGGTAAAGCTTCTATATTTTTATTTTTTTTTTTTTTAGCAAATGATTGAGTAGAAGCAGATGAATGATAATGAGAATAGCAATAGTATTCAGCACATTTTGGTGCTTACCCTGAACAGAAGAGCTTGAAAAGCTGAAAAGATTAGGGAGTCACAATTGTAATTTAAAATGTGTAAAGCCTATTTTACAACAGTTTGGGGGGAGGAAAAAGTCCATGTTGTTTTTTTAAGAAACAAAAATAAAAACATTCTTTGATTACAAGGGGAGAAGATTTCTTAAACTGTGTTTTAGCTTAAAAGGCAATGAGGTTACGCAGTCTAAAACTGGAAAGTAAAATTAGACTAATTTATACTGGAAATAGGGTTTACTTAATAGAAACTGGAACTATTTATAAAAATAAAGAATAGGGTTTATGTCAATGTCTTTACATAAGTGTCTGTTGTCTAATGATCCCCAATTTAAATGCAAACTAGACGAGCAGATCTCTCTGTACCCTACTCTCACATCTTAAGGATCCTTATACCACCAAGCAGGATGAAGGATTCACTTCTTTATTCTTTTTAGATTGTCTTCTGAGTATCTTGGACAACCATGTAAGTCACAGGCAGATATTCACACTGTAATATATCCTCCAGAGAAAGTGAGAGAGAGGTCATATTAATTGCCACTGTAAACAGCCAACTGTGAATTCCCTTACTAAACTGAACAATGAGAGCTACAAAGCACAGGTTCAGACTGTGAATTCCTACCTATCCCTGAATTTTTCAGATCTGTTTGCTTACAAGAATTTTCTAACAAGCAAGTTCTTAACTTTGTCAAGCTTGTTTTGAAACTTTAAAGCTTTACGTTTTCTTCATTTTTTTCCTATTAATTCTAGTATTAATATCTGAAGCCTTGATTTTTTTATATGTTCACAGATACGGAAATATCACCATCAGTTGTGTATACACAAAGGAGATTTGACAGATGAGGGAAATTATTAGGAGACAGAAGACTATCCTCACTAATAATGTTGACCAAAGTAAAACTGTTACTTGAAGATGTGCTTACACTTTGGAAAGGAAAAATCACTGCTGCATACCAGCAAAAGCCTCCTCACTGCCCAAGACAATTACAAATTAAGAACCAGCCCAGATGATGATTCTATCAAACTGTTTCCCAAATTTGTTCCAGTTTGCAAAACAGATCAGGAACAGGTCTCTGGGTTCAATGGGGTGAGGGAGTAGATGAATCTAGTGCAATATATTTTGGGGGATATTTGCACTGATACATATTAGTATATTGAAGTTTTAAAAGGAAGGCATTTATGTAGGAGATAGGAAGGTCTCAGGGCAGCTTCTAAACAAATAAATTTCCTCTTTTCCAGGGCTAAATTCCTGTAAGAATACCAAGAAGTATGAGAAAGTACTGTATACCTGGCCCCAAGTACTTCTTACATCTTTTCTCTCCATTTCCAGCCTCGTGTTATTTAAAAGGAGACAGATAAGGATGATACAGCAGCATAATTTTTTTTATTTGTGAAGTCTGTTGACACTAGTTTTCGGGTTTTTTCTGTGGATTTAATTTGACTTACATGGGATAAGTATGTCCATTCACCATTTCTAATGACACTCCCTAAGAACACTTACCTGGACAGCAATATATGCATATAAAACGCAGTTTCAGATACAAAAGACAGGAGTCATTAAAAGTATTGCTTATGTTATGCCCAAAAATTTGTTAAGCATTTTAAAGATATAGAATAATATAGCTCTCTGATGGGAACAATTGAAGTTCTCCTCCAACATCCAGGCTGTATTACTCACCGGAAATAATAGCAGAATGGGTTTTCTATTTACTGTAGTCTATAAACTCCTTATTGCTGCAAACCAAAGGTGTGTGTCTGGGGAGTGCAAGCTTTTTCCCTTGATGTTCCAGGACATGGAAATACAATCCTTTTTCAGAAACAGATGTTTGCAATAGAAAACTTTCACTCCACTCTCTCCTGTTTTTAATCTGTTCATGACAGGAAACACAGATTCAAAATGAATGTAAAGAACAGAGTCACCATAACTGATGATAATACAAAAGAACGCATAGGAAAGATTTCTTTTCCCCAACATGCTATAAGGAGAAAAGGTTTACAGATTTCAGAAGATTCTAGGTGGTTTTATTTCTCAGTGGCTACCAACACAGCGTTTTGCCATTAACTTTAGAGGATATAGCTCTCAGCAATGCTTTAATACTACCAACAGTTTCAGTGTACAAGAGACAGTACAACTCTCTTCCTGCTCTCTGCCATATCTTCAGCACTTCCAAGTGACTACCCTGCTAAAATTTCACTGAACAGACAGATGTATAAAAATGGCTGAAAGAGTCTTCCATATCATGTGTAAATCACAAAATGAAACAGGTAAGAGTAATTGATTCACCCTCTTCAGCCAGTCTTGCTGCTAACCTCTAGGCTGTCAAGAAGATGCGCTTTTTAAACTACACCAACCTACACATCTCAAGTGAAGTTCTTTATGTATGATAGTGTGAAGGGTTTTACTGGTCTCTTTCCTGTGATGTCTGGTTGCCTGTTCAAACTTCTCCGCTCACTCTCCTTCACAACACAACCTCCCTGGTCTCCCTTCTCTACCTTCTCCAGTTTGCCTAAATTCCCTTTCCTTGCTCTTTCATTGAAGTAGTACTTTGCTAACGACAACCTCCACTTGAAAAACAACAATATTTGCATATTGATTTCTGAAAATTCATTTACCACTCTGTGTGTCATGCACTCTTTGATCTGTGTTCACATTTTTTTAAACTGGGAGCTATTTGGAGCAGGGGCTGTCATCTGGTGCATGCTTGAGTAATGCACAGCACAAAGGCATCTTATTTTAGACAGTATCTGAGCAATGCTGTAGCAAACGATAAAAACAATTATAGTTATAATTACCCCTCCCACAAGCTACATTCAAATATATGATCACTCAGAAATTGAGAAATGACAGCATCAACCCTGTGATGTGATTTAATTAATTTTTAATTAATTTCTCTCTCTTCTTCTGTATAAATATGATGATACTATCTCTAGCTATATCACAGTATACTACTTTTTCTGCAAAGGTCTTGCTTCATTGAATATTGCTGATTTTTTTAAAATACTTTCTTTATCCAAAATGGTGTCCAAATCTTTCTTACCATAGGATTTCCTGTCATATCCCTTCATTGAGTAGAAAGTTACTAATTTCCTTCTACATTTTTTGTTACTTTTATCAGAGGATGTGAATGATTCAAGAGTATTAGTGAAATTATTTTGACAATGCTGACTTGAATAGCTGTTACCCTATCTTAAAGACAGGAGATAAACTGCCAATAGATTAAGCATAAAACATAAATCTTACATGTTAAATTAACAGACAGGTCCTAATATTTTAGTTTCATGTTTCATGTTTTTAGTATATGATACATAGGAAGCACAGTAACAAAAAAAAAAGCTTTTAGCTAGGAGCGCACAGAATTTCTGATATTTTTTCAGGTGAGGAACAAAAAATACTTTAGCACACATGATTTTTCACAATGGCAAGGAATAAAGCCAGGTTTTCAAAATTTATTCCGCTTCTTGAACAATTCTTCTGTTTTTACACTCTGTTGCCAAAACCCAAACTTCTAATTTCTATGTTAGGCAAGACAAGATGGCTGTGCATAAAA
The DNA here is from genome assembly GCA_013397075.1 of Rhabdornis inornatus. NCBI lineage: Eukaryota > Metazoa > Chordata > Aves > Passeriformes > Rhabdornithidae > Rhabdornis > Rhabdornis inornatus. The sequence goes on along the minus strand of VWZS01010225.1, from coordinate 754,229 downwards.
ACCCTCTACACATCCCTAACCAATCCCCAGAACCCTGCTCACATCACAGAATGATACATGCTCCTATGTAAAGCACTGTCTCTTGAAGGCTTAATGAAAATGAAAGTTTTGTGGGCTGTAGCCCAGCTACAGGGGTCTTCCTACCTGGAAAAAAAAGATTCCCAGACTTTCTGTTCTGCTTCTAGGACTTCCCACATCTTCACTAATTACTTAACTGTGCATGTGCCTAGTCTTTTCTTAAATAATTTTACAGCTATCGTGTGTAGTTATTTCCCTGATTTTCCCTGATATCTCTTTTTAAGCATGGAAACCCAAAGTGGACTTAGCAATTTCTGACTGGTACCCCAGTACTAAAAACTTGACAATATGAGTTACAGGACAGCATTAGCAAATAGATATACTTGTCCAACATGATCTCTAGATTTCTTACAAAATCACCATTTTCCACGGGACACACACTGATCTGAAAGATTTGGTTTAAAACTCTTGTTTCTATGTCCACAGTCAGTTGGTGGCATTAAAAACAGCAAACTGCACTGGTGATATTTTGACTGAGTTCTGGTTTATCAGATTTTCCTAACTTGGGCTCTGCAGCAAATTCCTCACATCTCAATAGTCATGAATGGATTCATAACGTGCATTGGAATAATAAGGGTAGGGGGGAAGTGTCTAGGAATAATACATGAAAGAGGCCAGAGGTGTTTTGGCAGCAGCAGGAGATTTCAGGGGACAATTCACACCACTCTCTCTCTTGGCCTGCACCAAGAACATCCCAGGCTTATTCTTCTGCCCTGCTAGATGTCTGCCATAGCAGTGGGCTCTTCTTGTTTTAAAGACCTGTTGCAAATATTTATATTTTTTTTGCTCAGCCCTAATTTGGGTTAAGTAAAGACTTATAAGTAATAACACAGGCTCAGTTCTGGTTAAAGCAAAAGAAATCTCACTTTAATTGAACTTTTTACTTCCATTTCAATTTGATTTAAAAACACGCTTTGTTTTAATAGAGTCCTATTGTCTGTATGATCATGACATTTTTAGTGTTATTTACAAGTCTGTCGATATTTACGCCAACATAAATTATTCAGAATCAATTTCCAGATTACCAGCAGCAGTATCGAGTAGGAGAAAGTACAAGCCACCATAAAACTCTACTACAACACGTACTTTTGAAGACCTGTCATCTGACCAGCCCTTAGCCATTTCATATATGTTTATCAGAATTCTCTGTGATACTAAGTCAACGGTATTACAAAAGTCTAAAAAGTATCACCTTTTACTGTTCCATTTATTAACCCAAATTTTAATAACCTTGAAAATGAGCACTAATGCTTTTTCAGTAGTATTAACTTCATCTTCATTCTTTAGTTTTTTATTGCTGAATTCTACATAGCTTTTTTCTTCATCATTTTGACTCAAACCAATGTTTAACTTACTGATTTATAACCACATTATAATATTGATATTTGTTACATGCTGAAAGCTTTCTCCCTGGTAAACATACTGGAAAAGATTTTTGGTTTAAATTATCTGCAACTGAAAAATCGTCTTAACATTTTCTTATAACGTTACATCAATTTCTTCACAACTTTTTGAAGGTAAATTTATATTCCATTTATCTCCAGCATCCCACTCTTCATGGCATTAGTTTAAGACAGCTCCACCTTCTCCATTTAGTCTCCAAAAGAGAACAGTTCTAGCTGGGAGACAGGGGGTAGTGCAACTGCCCTCCCTCCCACCATCAGGAGTCTTGCCTGATGCTCCACTCAGATCAAATCTTCAGTCTCACATTAGTGGAGCAGCCACAGGCTTTTGTCCAATCATTTTTTGATCTTAGAACAAGAAAATCTCAAAACACATTCAATTTCTCAGCTTCTTCCCTGATGTTTCCCACATCGAGCTTCACGTCATTTTTGTCTAGTTATGTTCTCAAAAATGGCTGACACGTTTTTGCTGAAACACATGAATAAAACCATCAGAGATGAACATCACACATAGAAATTTTCAGCTCAAATTATGAAAACCATTTATAGTGACAATGCGAATGATGACAAAAAATTGCATGTACCATTTCTGGGTTCAAGTTAAACTTCTTAAAATATCAAAGTCATTTTTTTACAATTTGTATCAGAGCAGTGCCTGGGAAAGTAAGCTAAGATTATGCTCTTATGTACTAAGCACTCTTCATGCGTGGTTTTAAAATACAAAAATTACCACTAACCAATGCATTAAAGTGAAAATAAATAAAGTTATGTAAATTTACAGTGGCTTTAACGACTAAACCCAGATTTTAGAGTTGGGAACATCCCATAATAATATCCTCAGGGTTGGAGTGGGCTACTGGAAATAATCACCAGTCCAATGCACAATGCCACTGGTAACAGATCTACAAATGCACCTTCTTTCCTGATAGTTTGTTTTCCTGGAGCCTGCAACAGCAGATTCCCACAGTCACTGTCCCAGATATTTGCAGACCTGCAGATGTGCGTGGCTTCACATCACCTGAAAACTGGCAACAAGCGTTTTGTGGCTTCCCAGCCTGGGGATTGAACGGGGGAGAAAGAAGCTGGGAACAAACTAGGCACCTTTTGCAGAGGAGCTAACAGTAGGGGTTGATGTAAAACTTCTTCAGGAGCTGGTCAAACCTCATTAGTAACTTCGGTGTTTCTTGCTTTGGTTCTGTTACCTGGTTCAATTGAAGAGACATGGCACCGGATTTGGGGAAGCGCCGTGTCTGAGGTGCTGGAGAGCTTCTTCTACCTCGGCTTTCGGGCAGAGCAGAGCACATTGAGGGCAGAAAGCAGCTTTTGGGGGGGTTCTGTGACTTTAGTTATTTTGACAGGACGGGCAGAGATGCGCATTTTCCAGCAGCGGCCATGCTGCGAAACGCTTCATGGAAGAGTTGCTGTGGGCAAGGCCAGGGGACGGAAGGATGCAGGGATGGAGGAGGCCTCGCATGGGACGCGCTGCTGAGAGGCGCCGTTAAAAGCGTATCCTGGAGGAGAGGCAGGGCCGTAGAAAACAAGAAGCGCTGCCCCTCACCCCCACACGGCCAGTCTCAACGCCGACGCCAGCCCCGCCCCTTCCCGGTAGCCGCGCCCCACCAGCGGCCGCTTCGGCACCGCGCCTGCGGGACATGCGNGGGGGTGGCAGCGAGGGGCGGGGCCGGGCGGCAGCGAGGGGCGGGGCCGGGCCGGGCCGGCTCCTCAGGGAGCCGCGGTCCGCGCCCGTTTTCCCGCTTCCTACTTCCCGCTTGATTCTCGCTGGCTCCGCTCGGCCGCAGGGGCATTGGCTCCGCGGAGAGAGGGAGGCCTGAGCCGGCAAGTGCCGGCGTCGTGGCGGTCGTTCAAGCGCTCGGGTACCGCTGGGCTTTGTGCGAGGTTTCAGCGTTGGTCATTGCTTCTTCCCTTTCGATTTTAAATGCACCTTCTGGCTACAAACTCCTGTCTTCTCCAGCAGGACGGAAAAAAACAAACCTCATAAGTGCCTGAATGGATGTATGTCAGCCCCTCCCCTTGGTACTTACACGACCTCAGTGGGGTGTAGTATTTAAGTTTCTTAGATACATTTGGGATTTTCATAGTAACCATTGGGAGCCTTCCTCCCTCTCACTCCTCCCTATTGTATTAGAAAATTGAAGTAAAGGGACAACTGATTGCTTTGATTGTATTTTGGAATATAAGCCTAAGCAATCAGCCAAGTCAGGCTGGTATATATTCAGTGACCTTGTGTTGGTAGGCAGCCTCCTTCATAGTCTTACATCTATGAATGGCTTGCCTTAGAAATCTAAATTTTTCTGTCGCTTTTAGCCTTGTTTTTAAAGTGAGTGGAAGAATTTGATGACAGTAATACTAACATTGCATCATTTTAGAGAATGTTTCCCCTAGTTGGACAATTGGCTTTTTCATTGAAATCTTGCTTTTTGCATGTCATCCAAATCCTGAATAGTATGGTATGTTTCAGTAAGGGAGCATATTATTCAGAATGGTTGCCAGAGTAGATGAGTGTCTGGGTGTCATGTTGCTTGTGAGGAGAGATAGAGTAAGTAGAAGACCAAAGATTCCTTTCAGATTCCTGGTGTAATCTGTATTTTTTGTGATTTTGCAGTGAGTGAGTTGTGTTACCCTCAGCCATGGAGTTGATATTTTGAGCACATCAAGCTGTAACGCACACTAATGCACAAAAAGTTGGTGTATATGGTGGTGAATCTGGGTAAACTACGCATTGCAGAACTATTTCAGAACCAAGATTCTTAAGAAGTCAAGGCATATTTCATTACATTTTAAAACAGCTCATACCGGTCTGATTACCTTGATTCTGCCCTTTCTGTTGAGGATGTAGAGTGAAAGCAAAAGAGGAAGAACCTGCTATGTCATATGAAATTTTGATAATGATTATTTTACTTAGTAACTGTGTTCTTCTTACTAATTGTTAGTGTGAGGCAGAAGTAAGGTTTCTACTTATATGTTTTGTTTCAGAATTCATTTATGTATAGGACTGCTTGAATTGTAACAATATAGAAGAGCTAAAGAATCTCAATATGGCATACTCAATAAGCTTGTTGGGTGTTTCCATGTCTTGAGGCGCTTTGATTTAATTTCATTTATATGTGCCAAAATCTTACTATGTTTCTAACACTTAAAATTTGAATAGTTGCACTGTCCCTGTAATATGTTGCCAAAGCAGGTCTTGCAAAGATAGCTCAAACCACTCAGTAACTCAAAAGTTCCTTGAAAAATATTGAAAGGATTTTAATATGCTTATCTCTTCTAATGTACGTGGTGACTCTTTTGGCTCTGTTTAGTATCACAACAGATGCCCTCCCCTGCTTTCACTCCTCCAACAAAGAAATCTGGTTTATCTTGCATAATAAAGAAATCTCCTTTGAGTGAACATGGCTCATGTTGTATTTTAATATTAACTCTGATGTGCATTTCTTTGCCACCTCTGAGTCACCTGTCAGGTGAAGATTACTTACCAGGTGCTTTATAATGTATCTGCTGTTACCGTTATGTCTTAAAAGTGTGATAGGTCTGAGAATTTGATTCCTTCCTGTTATTCTTTAAATGTTTTCATTAAAAAAAAACAAAAACTAAACAAACCAAACAAACAAAAAGACCACAAAGTTAGTGTTGGTTCACAGATTCACAGAATATTCTAAGTTGGAAGGGACCCACAAGGATCGTTGAGTTCAACTCTTAAGTAAAACCTCATATGAGGATTGAACCCACAATCTTGGTGTTGTCACCATGCTCTGACCAACTTTGTGTAGCTTCAGATCACCCTCCCTCAAGTAACAGCAGTAATTTAAGTTGTTGCTCTGGTTTTAAATTTGCGAGTCCAGTATGTTGTGGGATTTTATCACTTTTCTCTCACTTTAAGTGCCCTCATGTCTGTCTGGAAAGAATTGCACTGGAATTGGCGTGGTACTTAATGCTGTATCTTCAAAAGAATTGAGGGGGAAAAATGGCTTCCTTATTTATGCTATTCCTGTTGCCAGACTAGATTCGAGAGTGGTTCAGCTACTATGGCAGACAGTGTGGAACAGATCATGTATTTGCTGCCTCCTGATAAGGAATATTTGAATTTCAGTGTGGAAAAGTGTTTGCCTTCAATGCTTTTAAGTGTTTGATAGTGCAGTCATAGTCACTGGAAGACGTAATTTATGTGATTTCAGCTTTGTTTCACTGTAGTGCACAGCTCATCACTGTGCTGGATTCACCATGCTGTGGAAAAGTTGCTCTGTGCATTTCATTGTACATATTTCTAGCACACAACTAAAATTTGTAGGCATAATAAATGTGGTTAAGAAGAAAGTAATGTTTTGTTGGAGAGATTCATTACATTTGGGATATCTTGACTTTTAAGAGCCTATTTTCAAATTCCCTAATCTACTGTTCTTCAGTGCTCTCTAAGCCAGGATTATAGAAAGTCATTTCATCAAGTCTGTTTCTTTGATGAGACACTCTCAAAAATGGCTACTACAGGTACTCCAGGGAATTACTGATAAAATCACGAGAAATCCAGCTATGCCATAACCTGTCAGTAGGAAAATTTAATCTAACATGAGTCAGTTAGTTGTTGGTATATGTCCTGATAAAACATGGATTAGGTTTAATCCTGGCTGCAAAGGGGAAGTAGAAGAATGGCAAGGTCGTGGTTTTAATGGTCTCATGCATCACTAGATGGCTTTCCAGACACTCAGCTGGAAGAATACATTTCCATGTTATTTGCCTTCAAGAAGTCAGGAGTCTCTGGCATAATTTTTCTTTTCTAGTATCGAAGTAGCTATCACTATTACAATTACTGTAAGGATACTCTAATACCTGTATTGCTTTTCTTCCTGAGAATATATTTAAAAAAAACCAAGAACTTCTCATTTTGCTGCCTTTTCTCCTACCCTAGTTGTCCTCTTTGGTAGGAAAGCCTTGCCTGGCCTTCACACATCTATGACAGTGGCTGTATTATTGTTGCTAAGCTGTACATTTTGATGTCCTACAACCTTTGTCTCTTGTCAACTTTCACAGGAGTGATGCATCAGGAAGTGGATTCTCTTTTAGCTTTATGTGGTACAGAACTGCATCTTCCAGCCATAAGGGTTGGTGTTTTTTAACACAAAATCCTTTCTTCTTTGGTGCTAGAATTTAGTATTTTTTTTTTCTTTTCTTTTTTTTTTTTCTTTTTTCTTTTTTTTCTGGCACTCCAAGGTGGATTTGCTGTAATGAAACTCAGGACACTGACTCTAGCACATGCTGTTCAGGTCATACAAAGAGAAAATTGGTTTGAGTCCCGCTGTTCGAAGGATGTTTTTTCTACCTTTTGGTGAGTGTTGCACAGAAAATATCTCTGGTGAATGTTTAGTCAGGACCACTGCAAGTACAGGATCTTCAAATCCAAGGAATCTTAGTAGCTCATTTAAGAATGTATCTGTTTCTTTCTGACCTGAGTCAATATCTTTAAAAAATACCACAGTATAGATCCCTGAATGCTGTTTCTCTGTTTTACCTTACAGTTCATGACCAAAGGTGGTGCTAAAAACAAGAGGCATTTACTGCATCTTCCCCTGCTGTGGCAGCCTAATGAGTCTCAAGGCCAGTTAGACTAATCTGGCATGCTCTTAACAAATCCACATTTGCTGTTTTTTTTCTCTACTTATCTTCTAGGAAGTTGCAAAAGATGGGTTTTGTTCACTGAGTATTGATGCTAAGCAGACTTCTTCCCAGACTGCTCCTCTTTTCCTGTATTTTTGAAGATGGGAATGCCATTTTTCCTTTTTTGGTCTTCTGATACTTTGCTGGACCTCTGTAAACCTCAGTGATTCTGGCCACTTTAGTAGATCTTCAGATTGTCTGGGTCTGGTGAAATTTGATTTACTTTTTTTGAGAAAGTATTGTTCCTTCTGTATTCAGGCCACCTGATCACCCTATTGTTACTGTGCTAGTCATGATAATGTTGGGTCATGTTTCATATTTTTTAACAAAGATGTCTGTGAAAAAGGCAGGTAAAAATTGAAGGGTTGTTTTGGAGAAGACCATTAAAATGCTTTTTCCCAGATTGCAAATAAAATCTTCAAAATTTTTAGCTATAGTTACCATATGAGCTCCAGAGAAAGGAAGTAACTGGAATTACCAGACTAATCCTAAAGGATTTAAAATATTGTGGTTAAAACTACAGTGGGAGAGAGAGCTCAGTTTTCAGTATCATTCAAATGTGCTATGAATGAAATGCAAACAATTTAAAAGCATCCATGTTCCCATCTTGAATTTGTTGCTGGCACATAGGGGTCACTTTGTTAACCATTAATGAAATGAGTCCCCAGGTGCATGTAACAAGCTGCACTCATACACAGCAGGTCAACTTCAGAATGCCTGTCCAGACACTTGTGTGCTGAAATTGATGGACGAACAGGCAGATTTTTAAGTGCTTGCCCTGGATTTATGATTGTGACAGTCCCCTGTATTGCATCTCTTTCTTCTAGGGAGCATGAAGGTTGGAAGTAGCAAAGTGCTTTTGACTGGGGAAAAAAGGCTGGAAATGCAAATATCTGTTAGGCAGCAAAGACCCTGATGTTTCCTGGTGTCTAGTATGGGCTGGTTCAATATGTTGTAATATACAGGACTTTTAGGAAAGATCCAAGTGATTTGAGAAATTCTTTCCAATTAAGGTAGCAGCCTCTGTGTGGATTCATATGTAGAAATTGGTGCCTTTTTTTTTTTAATTTCTTATTTTCCTGAATTTTAACATTTTTCACTCTTGTTATTGGGCACAGATACTGGAAGTTATTTAGTTACCCAGATTCTTAAGAAATCAACTAGATTTAGCAACATATTCCAGCCTTTGGATTAAACCTCTGTTGTTTTCTATTCAGGTTGGAATGGAAGTTTTTCCTAATCAGTCACTTGTTTTTATTCTAATCACTAAATAGCTAAATAAATAAATAGGTAAACAATAAGTAAATAATATATTTAATACTCTGGGGAAACTGGCTTATCTTTCAGATAAATCAGTGGAATAGTTCTTCATGCAAGAATGAATTCATTAGCTTTTGTATCATTTTCAGAGCGGAAGGCAAATCAGTATACAGTGAGAATATACATTTCTTGGGTTTTCACTGGTTTTGAGACATCTCAGGTTTCCACACAGATTTATTAAACTTCCAGTTGTAGAGAGACTTCTTGTAATCTGCCTTGCTTAGTGCCTTGTCTCTAGTGGATTTTGACCACTGTTGTAGCTGCACAGAAAGATCCCCCACTGTAGACAGAAATGAAGGATCTTTGAGGCGTGAATGAGTCCTATTCATTTCCATAGTGGAGTTCTAACAATAAAATCTGGCAAACATAGATTGTTTTAGCAGGAAACAGCCCTTTATTCTGGCATCTTGGCAGGGCTTGGGTAGAGTCCCACCATTCTTTCCCCCTCTGGCCCTTGCTTTCAGTGTCTTGACTAAGCCTGTTTTTTCTCTTGAGGGATTTCTGGTTTTATTAACGTGTTTTTGTACTGTGAGTTTAATAAAAGATGCTACTCTGGCCATCGTGGATGTTGAAGTTTTGTGGGTTTCTCCAGTGCGTATGCTGAACAAGCATTGTGAGTCAGTCTGTAGCAGATCACCTCTGTCTCTAGACAGGAGACTGGGCTCCCATTTTCATGCTGGTTCATTGGCAGATAGAATTTCCATTTACTAATACAGCAAGTGTTATTCTAGACACTTAACAATTACTTTTTCCATAACACAAGTTGTGGTTTATGCTGCAGCTCTAGGGTTAGATGAACAAACATTTTGTGGAATTTACTCAAATTGCAGCAGGATCAGAAGCTGAAGTGGAGAAAACCCCCAAGTCAGTTAAGTCACCTTAGATTGTATATTTTTTGAGTTTTGCTGTGTTTGTAATCAGTGAATTGAAATTGTTTCCACTTTGATTATTTCAGCCCTTGACTAGCAGTATCATTCTTGGAGTCCCCAACTCAGACAAATCACATGGCAGGTTTTATAATTTTGCTGTATCAGGCAAATCTATATATCCCCTGGACGGGATTAAATATATTTTTGCCCCCTGAGATAGATATCCACCTTGAGAGTGCACTGAAATTCTTGCTGCTCAGGAGAGGAAATAGATACATATTTGTATATATGTATACACACAAAAATAGACAATAAAATATATATATATCTTACTTTTTCATTCCCTCATTCTTGTGCTGAAATGTGATGATTGCTACCAGAAGTGAAATATCTGTTTTTACTTTTAGCTTCAAGTTCTTTGAATTATGCTAGGACATGCATCTGCTCCTTGGAGCTGGCCAAAGCAATAGAGTGGTGAAGTTGACCCACTTGCTTCAGTGATGTCTGCACGATAACTGAATGAAGAATAAATGTTGTGTGAAGTTGAAAAATAGGGGTTTCCTCAGTTTTCATGGTGTTGCACATAGTTCATGTTATAAACTACTGCAAGGATGTTATATTTGTAACAGGCAGATAAAACCCTTCTATGCTTCATTTGTATTTAGATGACACTTTCATAACTGTTCAGACTTGGAATTTCTTTTTGTTTAGACTACCTGTATTTTTTATGGATAAGTTGTTTGGAGCCTTACAGTACAGATTAGAAGGTGAATTAAATGCTTCTTATTGGCATTTCAAAATGGGGTAAGCCCATCTCATTCACTTATGTAGGTGGGTGTCAATATTTACATTCTTGTGCAGAAAGATCCTAGAGTTGGATAGTGCTTTATTTCCATTTTTAAAGCTCAGAGCATCTGTAAGATTCTTCCAATTCCCAGAAGTATTCAGAAGCTGAAAGGAGATGAAATAGTGTACATTCTCCATTCTGACAGATGCGTTGTTCTGAATCCCATCATCGTTGTCTCTGATCACATGCATTCAGTGACAATCAATTATTGTATATTGATCTGCATAGCATCGTCCTCAGAGTCTGGCTGACCTGTTAGTCTCATTTGAAGGCTGTTGGACAGCATTAAAAAAGAAAGTAAATTGCAAGTATCTTCACAACTTCCTAGCCTCACCATCATCTTTTCCTTTTGCCAGGTGCACAGTTCTGACTTTGAAATCTGTGTTTGATAGCTGTACCTTGGGAAAGATATAGCAGTATTTCCATGTTAATAAAAGACTCCAGGCTTCCTGATGATCTCACCTAAGATGCACATAGCAACTATTTTTGTCATTTGCTTTCATGCTTGTGGATGCTCCAATATCCCTATCCTTTGACAGTGAGATTGCTAAATGGCTTGTTTTGTCTTTATCCAACAGTCAGGGGCAGTTCTTTTCAGGGATTCTGCCTTAATCCTACATTTCATAGGCTTTCATTTCTCTGCTTACCAGCATTGCTTTTTTACATGAAAAACAGCAAAGAAATATGGGGCGGTACAAACTTTTAACAACAGAACCACGTTATGCTATCCTTCCTAAATATAGTTCTTTTATAGCCACATCAAAGTTTTTTTCAAAGGTGGTCTTTGACTTCTGGAATTGCGTTAACCATTTACAAATATTTTTCTTGAAATCACATACTTGCCAAGATGTGGAAAGACTTTACTTAATAGGCATCCATAGGGTGCTTTCCGTTTTCATGGAAGAACAAAACTGTTTCAAACATTTCAAAGCCTCTTTGTTGTTTACGTAAACGGAATGAGGGGTCCAGCCCTCTTGAATTCCTGACTGAATCTCGTTTTGCATCTCTGCTGGCAACAAATTAGCCCATGTAATTTCTGCAGTTGAGTTCACATTCTGCCATTCATGCACTTACACTGGAGTGTTTTGCTGGGTATTTTTTTTATGATATCCACGTTTTAGATCTTTGCAGAGTTAAAGCAATGTCAGCACTCTGACTGTTGTTCATCAAGCATTAAGCCAGGTCACAACAGTCTAAGGTGCTATGGTACATCTCTGGGATACTAACAGTAAAAACACATGGCTTTTTTTACACTGATATACTCCACGGGGTACATCCAAAGTGAGAGTTGGTGATTTGCCTGGCTTTCTGGCCTGGCCAGTTTGAATAATACAGACAAGTTAGCAAGGATCATCTCCTCTTTAGGATGAGCAAAGCAGTGAGTGTCACACGCAAACTAGGGAACTTTTCATTTGGTGTTTCTGGGTTCAAGCTGTGTAATAAGCAAGTCACAGTTTGCTGTCACCATTCTCACCTCACTTGGCTACATCCTCTTGACCTGCACACAAAAGAACACTTGTCTGTCCCCTTCATCCATCATCCATTGCTCAACTGTTTTTTGTCCTTTCTGTGGAAACAGCCCAGCCTGGTGATTTCAGGACCAGCCTGCACTGATAACAACAGTTTAAATGTACTCTGTGAGTATTGTCTAGCTCCAGAAAAAGTTTTTTAAATTCTCTATAAGTCCCTTATACAAGTGTGATTATTATGTCTAAAATATTTAAATTAATAGAATTCTCTCCAGCACAGACAAGGAGGACCAGCTGTAGCATTTTTGTGCATGTGTGCATCATTAGGGAATTTACTGGGATTTCCACATTCTAAGGCCTCTCAACATCCCTCAGGTGGTTTTAAAACTTCACCTGAGATGAATTTCATACTGTGACCACAAGGTGAAAGTTTTTGAACAGCTGTGTTAATTTTGGCCCCATGTGAAACAATGCCAACTTTTCCTTGCTACAGGAAATTGCCAAATAAAATAATGGAAAGGAAATTAACTACTCTTTGAGTTTCTAGGACAATATTCTGAAGAAACGTAGTAATTCTGAACAAAAAGTATTATTTAAAAAACATCCCTGTAGATATAAGTTGATATTCTTTGTTTATATCCCATAGGGCGATCTTAGTAGCAAGCTGACTCCTCACTTGAAGAAAATTTATTAAAAAATACAATAAAATCTCTTTCAGCTAGAGGTCAGAGAAAGAGCAAGAAGATGGTTTTAAGAGATTTGGATACTACTGCAAGCAAAAACATAAAACTTCTCTAATTTCTGTGTGAGGGAAGTATTTAGGGCATTCTTTAGCCTTCTGTTTTGTTTTGATTCAAGATTGTTAAGGTTTTGATACTTAGAATAGTGTAATATATTAAAATCACGGCAACCTTTCATGTATCAAATAGTCTGTAATTTAGAAATACATTACACTTTTCACTGCATTTTGACAGTTCCACATGTATCTTGTAGCAAAATAAATGCTAATTGTTCACTTGTTGCTATTACATTTATTCTGTTGAGCAATGTGCATTTCTAGATGTGGGCATGTACCAGTTTACAAGTGTTAAATGTTAACTTGTATTTCCCATCTTTCAACAACATGAAATGTTTTTTCAAAGCTTGCGGTGTTCAGCTGCTATCAGTGAAAAGGCCTCAATTCTTGCATTTTTGTTGAATGCATGTAGAAGGACTTGAATTTTGAAATGCCATGAGATCTATCTAAATAGAATTCTGATTCCTTTTCCATCCTCTTTTGTCATCTCATTTTGACTGTAATCACACCTATGTAACATTATGGGCTCAGAGGACTAGAACAGACCCTCTTTGGGGTGATCTGGTGTTTCCCCTGGCCCAAAATAAAGATTAAGTGCCCTTACATCTTTATCAACACATCCTTTTTATTTTTTTTTTAGTAAAATCCTCTCTAAGCACTCTTCTGAAATGCCTTCTTTTTCTTACTCTTGGAAACTTTTCTTTACATCTGATCTGAATCTTTCTTACTTCACCCTAAGCTCATTGTTTAACACCTTTTACTTTCACAGTCTTCCTTCCACTGGACTAAAACCACTTTGGGCTTTCCTCTGTAGTCTTTTTTATTCAGGTCACTCATTGGACTTGGTTGAACTTCTATGGCTTCTTTCTACCACTCTTGAAATACAAGACCTAAAACTATCCAACTTGTGTGGCTTGAGGTCATCTTCATCCTGAGTAAAATTAGCAAATTTTTTTCTGTCTCCTGGATTTTCATCCTATTCATATATTCCTGTGCAATTTTTGGTGTGGGTTATAAGCATGGTGGTTTTGCAGCTACGTGGTATTGATTCATGCTTCCATTCTAAAATGTTGTAAACCCCAGACTCTGTTCTGTAGTTGTTGCCTGGACAGCTGTTCTCCTTCCTGTATTTGTGTGGTTGAGTAGACTTTTCTGTATAAGTCTATGTGCCTTTGCCTGGTAAATAGCATTCTTTTTTTTTCAAACTGTTTCTTTGCTTTGTCAAGATTATTTTGAGCCCTTATCATCCTTCCAACTTTGTTTTGTCTGCAAATGAAAACTCCGTTTCATCATCTAGATTTTGTATTTGGAGATTTGAAAATATCAAATAATATTGGACCCAGCACAAAACCCTGAGAAACTGTATTTGATATATCTTTCTCCAGCCACTGTAAGCCATCAATAAATGCTGCTGTTCTCAGGATTTTTTTCTCTCCAGTTTCACCCCCAGCATATAATATTGTATTCAAGGTGCTATTTCTCTAGCTAGTTGGAAACTGAGATAGTATTGGAACTTAACAAAAATCAGCATATAACCTTTAGTATTTCTTCTCTGTTGTAGCATCTCTTGTGCTATGGGAGGCAATTGGAGTTTTTGAGAGGCACTAGTTCTTGAGAAATCCTGCTGTCTGTTATTTCTGTAGTTTCTTAGAAGTTCGTTATTTGTTCCTGTATTTTTCCAGGAGCTGAAGTTGAGCTGACTGATGCACAGTAACTCCGTGAGGTCACAGAGTGGAACATGAGGTTCTCTGTGAGCTCCCTGGCCTAGTGCTTCCATGCCAGTGTGCTTTGTGGGGCTGCGTATGGATGAGAAACAAGCCAGACCTATTGGGTGCTTTGGGGAGCTGTTTCCAGGAGGCACCTGTGCCTGCAAACTTTAGCTGTTGCTGATTCAACACATTGCTCAATGAATAGTAAACTACTTTTTATATGGATTTGTATCTTAGGGGAGTTCTTCACACTGTAACAAAGGTTGTCCTGCTTTTCCCTCTGCTTTTCCCTGGTACCACCTCTTCCAAGCAATGCCTGCTTGACAGTACTGGAACTGTCAAATTTTCAGCTTTTGAGCACTGTGTGCGTCATCTGATGGTTTTGGAAGCAGTGTGTACCGATCTGACCTTACCTTCCTGCCTTGCCTGTCTGGCCAGAATATTCCTGCTGATAGTTCAGGCTTAGCTCCTGCTGCAGCTTCCTGTCATTGAGGGACTAATTACCTTCCTTATGTGGAAATTGTTAAAAAATATTGTTATAAATTCCTTTAGCCTTTCACCTACCCTGGGTGAAATGGACTGATAAGACCTGCAGTTACTGTCTATGGTTAGATAGTTTGCATCAGGCAGCATCTGAGGCCATTAATTGCAGTTCTGTGCACACCTTTGAAACCCAGGAGGTGCAGAAGTAGTACACGTTTCAGTGTGCATTGGACCTGTTCTGTTGCTGGGTTATGGTTTGGCTTTGAACAGGAGCTCTAACATGTTGTCCTTCAAACTGATGTGGAGAACTGTAAGGAGCACAGCACAAAAAATAACCACCAGGCTGTGTCCTTGCTAAGGAAGGCATTGTGGTTTAGGGTAAGATTGGTGACTGCTGTTGGCTGCATGCAGGCCCAGTGCTTGGTTCCTTCACCAGCTCTGCACAAATGTTAGCACAAGTTCTTGTCATAGGCCTCTAGAGAGGCCTCTTGTTCTGGAGAACTGGAGCCAGCTCTTCTGAGCCAGGAGGCTGCTGGCTGCCTCCAGGTCCCTAACCAGAGATTGTATCCTATGTTCTACTCCACACAGGAAAGAAGGGTCTGTGGCTGCCTCAGGTCCAGAGGAACCTTGTGGTGTGTGGCAGCAGGAACTGTGACAGCCTGCTGTAGATAAAGCCGGGGTCTGTCAGTGCAGCTGTCATTAGCACCCCGACTGGCACGTGGGGCTCATAATGCAAATGAGACAATCCACTTGCGGGCTGCAGTGAGCCACATGAAAGGAGCCATTTGCTGAGTCATCTGTACTAAGGCAGCGTGAGAGGGCAGCCTAACCCAGCCACAGTTACACTGACTTCTTTTGCTAGCCCTAGAGGGCAGAGTTAAATTTATGGGGTGGGTTTAGTATGTGCTGTAAATGTTTCTCCTTTAAATGTGTTTCTCATTTGAAATATAAATATTAAAGTCCTACTGAAGTTTGAGTGCATTTGACATTCCAGAGAGGGGTACTAGGCAGTGCTGTTTGAATCTTAATTTAGTTCAGTTTCTGGGCAATGGGTTAATCTTTTCTCAGAAGCTATCTATCTGAAAACTTGCTCTGGTATAAATATGTTTCTTTCTAATTTAATGTTAGATCTTTAGTCTCTCATTTTAAGAATTAAGCATGTTGAAATAGCATTTGTACCAGATGAATTTGACATATTGGATTATCAGATCAAAATAAACGTCTTTAAAAGCTTCTACAGCAAGTTTGCAGAGAAGTAATTGCATTAAAAACAATAAATTAAACAAAGTATGTAATGCATACACTGCTCCTAAGTTTATTTTTTCCTTCGTTTTTTTTTCTATAACAACATTAATACTTAAATTGTCCCAATTAGGCTTTAAAATTTATGCTTTAGCTGGTAAAATCTGATTTGTCTGGCTTCCCTTCATTTTTCTGCTTAATAACTGTCTCAAGATAGGTTTTGCTAAGCCAGTGGTAACAGACAAGCATATTATTTTAGCAACCAGAGCTTTGAAGTTGCAAAGTATTAAGGGAAATTTAAAAAATGTAGACAGATGCAAAAGATGCAGTAGTTCATGACTTTTGTCAGCCGAAGTATTTCTTTTGTCTCTGAGGTTGGAGAAGGTTTTTGGTTGTGTTGTTTTGGTTTTATTTTTCTTCCTTTTTTGATCCCTGTTGAGAGGATCTTCATGTTTGAAAATTTAAATTTTCCAATTTTTGTGTTTTATGCATGTCTGTGTTTGCTTATGCTGTGCTTTCTTCCCTTCAACTTCCACATTTTCTTTACGTCTGGCAAATTTGAACTTGATTGAGCTTGGGACGGCTGGGGCAAAATGAATCCCCACGAATAAAATTATAATAAGAAGAGCAAAGTCTGTGAATGATCCTTTGCTGTTTCCTGAGTCGTTCCAGTGTCATTAATCAGTGCTGGTGCTGTGGAAGCTTGTGGTGTGTTATGTCGCCAGCACAGCAGCTTCTCCGTCCCTTTCCCCCACCCCCTGCATTCCTACACAGTGGGGAAAACTAGAGAGGGAAGCCATCAATCTTCCCTATCCTACATGTCAGCAGTGATTCTCCTGTCGACTTCCTGCTCTCCCTGTCATGCCCACCACCTGTGTTTAGAATTAGCTCTGATGCTGCAGATCTCACTTGGCTCTTCACCTGTTCTGCCCCGAGTAAATGGCTGTTAAAATAAAGCAGAGCAGCTGAATACTATAGCATGTGAATAGTGACCACTGCTGTGGCTTGGGAGGTGATTTCTGTTGCAGCTGCTCTTGGTTAGTACTGTCATCATTTTCTGTAACATTGTGGTGTTTGAGTCTAAAATCTCTTGCTTTTGTTTCAGCCCAGGGTGAGTTTGTGAGTTAGTCTTTTTATTATTTAGAAATTAAAATATCTATAAGATATATTATAGATGGAGGCATAAGCCTATCTTTCATCTGTTAGGCTGCTGGGATAAAGTCATGAACAAAGACTAGTTCGTCCAAAGCTTGCCTTCAGTCACTCCAAGGATATAATTAGCAAAAGCCTCCTTGAAATTTGATTTTGAAGATGTATCTGTCTCCCCCATGACTGGGTATATCGAAAAGCTGACAGGCACTGCCTCTGTACTTCTGGGGCAGGATTAATGTGATCATTTAATGGTTTGTTGTGTTAAACAGTAGCTCATAACTGGACTCTAACCAGCCACATTTTTACGTATACTTTTATGTAATTTTATAACATGCCTATGCCAAAATAAAAGGAGAAAACAATCCTGAGAATTGTTTGTCTATTGGCAGTTTTCTTCTATCTCCTTGAATGGGTGCTATGTTTCTCTGTTTTTAAAACCCGAAAGAGAGGAAAGCATAGGCATAAGGTTACCTTATAATTGTAGCTTGTCTGCTGTCATTTCAAGTGTGTGATGGCAATATTTATGTGAAGTTGTAAAGAAGAGAGATTCTGAAAACTTCAGCCTTGTGAATGCTTTCACTTGATTTTATTTCTGTAACTCTTTCTAAAGGGGAAACTGTTTTACAACTGATTTTACTACATATTTGAGATGCAGCTTTTTCTTGACTCTACCAGGCAAATACATATATTCAACAGGTAAATAAATTCTTGTGTTCAGGAGTCACAGAATTCATAAAGCTAAACATAAATGTATAAGCAGGACACAAAGAATTGGCTGTAACATGGGATGCTTGGATCTGCGTGGATCTTCTCCTTTATCAGCTTTGGTGTGTCTTCCAGTTCTGGCACATCTGTCTCATGAGAGGGAATGATTGTGGTTTTGAGTGCTGAATTGAGGCCTTGACAGTTGTAGCTCTCATTCCATACAGAGAAAAGTTCTGCTTTGGTCTAAGAGAGCAGAACTGGATTTTTGGATGTTGTCATCTTTCCTGTTTTACATTGAAAATGGATGTGGCCATGCCACAGGATGCCAGGACCAGACTTTGGCCATCCTATTCTGGAATAAGGATGCTATGCTTATTCCTGATTATTTGATAGCATTTGGATGTTGATATTGTTTCAGTATAAGGAGTGGCAATTGTTTATCTCATGACAAAAGGGAGGTTAGTTGAGAGAACACCTGAATCTTTATGGGTTTGGGGCCAAGCTTCATTCGGTAATGCAGCTGAGAAATGCACTGTGGTGTTTAGAATTGCCATGCAGAGGTCTTTTAGAGAGAAAACAAATAGTAGATGCTAAGTCATCTGTCAGATACCGCGCTCTTAACAGGCGTCAGGAATAATGTGCAGCACTGCTGGTGTAGGTGCACACACCACACAGAGTTAAACATACGAACAGCAGGCTCACACTGTGCTTACTACAGATGTCTGAATGAGTGAGTGCCTGCGGGCTGGAGCTGCATGTCTTGTGGCTTTCACTCTGCTCCGTTGGGAAGTCTTCACTCCTTTTGTTTTTATCCTTTTCCAGCTCCAGTACTTTGGAGCACACAGCTCCCATCCCCTGACCTAACAGCTCCATTGAAGTGCATTCCAGCGCCATGATTTCATGGTACCAGGCAGAAGTCCCCTGCCACGCTGCTATGCTGCCCGCTGCTTCTCACAGAGTGAACAAACAGGGAACATAAACTCTCTCCAAAGGAGCAATGTTCTCTGTATATTTTTAGTGCAAGAAATCCAAGATTCATTTGAGGGTGTTTTGTATGGGCTTTTTTTAATATAGGCTTCTGCTAACACAATGGAATATTTCATGCCACCCTGTTTGCTGTAACTTCTCATGCTTTATGTTGTTAAATGGAATCAAAGGAGTTAAAGATGAAAGACTTCTTGTCAACTGGTCCCTCAGCTGGGAGCCAGTATGGGTTTGTTCTTTGTAATGGATTTACCAATGCTTTACTCAGGTTCAGCCTAGCTCAGTTTTCATTATTGGATTTACTTATTTCTGTGAATTCTCTACTTCAGGTTAAGTAATTGCTGAGCTTAGACTGAATATAATACTGTTACTGTTTGTTTCTAATGTTTCACTTGCTATTTATTGCCCTTATACAGAACAAACCTTTCGTAAGTATTTGTTTATCATTTGAACATACAAAGCACCATTAAAGATGTCATGCTTGCTTTCACAGGTATTCTCTTTAATGGATAGAGAACTTGGTTCTTTCTTTATATGAAACTGTGTCCACTTGACATTGTACATTGTGTGTTTTCTTTTCAACGTGTAGTGTGTCACCCAGATGCTAACTTATGTAGTATTACAACAAACCTACCTTTCATTAGCTCATTGTTAGCCTTTGAATATTTGGAGTTAGTACAGTGTTTGAACGTACAGTTTATGCTGAGACTCTCCTGTCTTGTATTTTCTTTGTTAAAGATATTCTCAAATTTCCTGTTTAAATGTTACTATTGCATTTTTATGTATTGTGAGTGTATTATGCTCACATTAAGGGACACAATTTTGCCAATACGTCCAATATGTTCATAGTAACATTATCTACAGACTGGACAGTGATCCAAGAAGTTGAAAAGGCAGATAATGAACATGTTATGGGAAACATACGAAGCAAGGACTGCAGCTGCAAAGGGATGGAGTCTGTCTGCCTTGGGGACCAACAGAGTTTTTAGGCAGAACTGTTCTCCACAGAATCAGGGTGTCAGCACTTTTTGGGTCGAGGTATTGGCACATGAGCTGATCTGTGCTGACTGCACAGAAATTCCTGTGCCCTGGTATAATACACAGTTACCCCAGGGGTTAGAGCTGCTCCTGCACTGAAGTAGCACCAGCTTCAGGATGCCAGGGAGAAGCAGCATCAGGAGACGTGTCAGGTGATGCTGTCTTTTACTAGACTAAAGTTGGAAGATATGCAAGTTTCTTTACTATGCTTTAACTTGGTCTTCCTAACATATATAATTGATGTGGGTCCATAGTGGATTTCTGGCACATGGTAACATTTCTTAGCTTTTATAACTGTGCAGGCAGAAAACATGTTTTATATAAAGTCACTGGAGTCAAGGCAGTAATAGCTTAATTAGTAATAATAGTAATAACCTTAACATGGCATTCTCTGTGCCTTCTTACTGTCTTGATACTCAGTAAGAGCTGTATATCAAGAGCTGTATGTAACAGCTCTTTGGGGAAGCAAGGAGTGTAAAGCACAAGTGGAGGAAGAAAAGAATACAGGAGGGATGAAATTGTCTGATAAGAAAATGGAGTAGGGCTGTAAGAAGTATGGTCTGTGAAGAAGAGTGTTGTTAAACAGGCATATAAATGAGCACCAGAAACCAAGCAGTACTGTGGGGAGAAGTAATTGTGGGAAGGAGCATCAGGATTTCAGCTTAGGGAGGGGAAACATGGACATGAAAAAAGACTTTGTGCTCTGACAAACAACCAGCTGTTCTGGGATCCCAGTAGGGATAGAACACCATGTTAGTCATCAACTATTTGCTTCCTGACTTCTTCTTGTCTTGGTTAAGAAACATAGGAAGCAAAAGACAAATGTTATGCCTGTTGCATTGCCTAGCAGCTGCTCTAGGCCTGTAGTAATAGAAGTGCATCTCTGAAGTCCAGTGAATCCCAAGTTTCTATAAGACTTCATCTCATTTATATACATTAGAATGTTGAATGCCTCCTTCTGTAGGAGAGCACCTGGCCCTTCTCCGTGTTAACAGGAAGCTGGCTGCCGTCCTAGGCCAGGTAGTAGCTTAGTGGGAGGTGAGTGTATTGTGTGAGTGATGAGAAATGCTCTGAATGTTTTCCTAGGTTCCTAGGAAAACAAGGAATCAAGTGCCAAGTGAGAGATTGAGTGTCATAGTTCCATTTTTGTATAATGAAGAAGAGAGGTGCATGGGTGGTCAAGGACTGGAACACAAGGACTGGAAGCTGGAATTGCTGTTGGAAGAAGTGGTTGGAAGCACTTTTCATTGCTTCAGGTGATTACCATGAAGCTCCTGTGCTGGAGGCTCTCCAAGAACACTTAGAAACTGACTCAAGAATATACTAGAAGTCAAGAAGATATTTGGGATGGGGTGAAGGAGTTGCCATCAAGACTTAAATATGTAGGCATTTATGTGAGCAGGAGAAATTAGCATGCCAGCTAGCCCAAAGCTGCTCTTGTCTGTCAGCACAAACACTTAAACGTTGGATAAGAAAATTGTCTTGATCTGAAAAACAAGTTTACTTTAAAAGAATTGAGAATTTTTCAGCAAATTTAGAAAGAAATAGTCTAGGCTTTTCTGAACTATGGATCATGCTTAAAAGTAAAAAATTCCTATTCCACTTGGAAACACTTCCTCATTAATTTTTCTCAAGTCTGAGTCAAAACGAATTAAGTCAATTTGAAGTCCTTTTTTAACAGTTAAAAATAATGGTACTTGGCCTTGACTTTTACTGCCATTTTGTGTGGTTTAATAGCTGTATGACTTTTTTTTCTCCCACACACGTTTGTAAGAGATTCACAGAAAAGAAAACAGACTACATCAGTAAATAAATTCTTCCTGCTAAGTTATAGATGTCGCTCATAAAAGTTAGCAGGAAAAAATCATGCAGCCACAAGCATAATGAAGTTGGATGATCCTGCCACTCAACTGAGTCTGAGGATTTGTATTGTACAGCTTGCTGTGGTGGGGGGAACCCTCTTTTATAAGTTGAGCGGTCTTGCATGCTCTTGCAATTTGGCATGTAACAGGCATTTTCACATAAAACATTACTGAGCTACTTCTGAATATGGTGGAATTCTTTGGGAAGGTCGAGGAGGTAATTGATCATATGCTGACAGCTCAGGGCTCTGAGAAAATGGTCAGATGGAGGGCTGGGGTGCAGGAAAAACTTTCTGAGATGGTAACAGTCACTTAGCCAAGCTATACATGTTTCAAGCTTTTTAATATTTACTCACAACCTCAGCTTCTTAGTCTTTTTTTGTTTTTGCCGTTTCTCTGTGAACTCTTTTCTGATGCTGACATTTTACTGGTCCTGATGCATGGGCAGTATTCCAGGTATGATCTTGAGCTATAGCCATATTTCTTTGTAGTGCTCTTTTAGAAATTCTGTTGCTGCCAAAATGGGGAGTTTCAGAACTTTGATGATCTCTCTCATTATTCTTTGACCTCTGGGTCAAGAAGTAGGTTTCTTTCAGGAACTGCTCAAAATGTTCTTTGCAGCTAGAAAAATAAAACTTCAGTGTTCATGGGAGTTAGGATGGCAATCTACTGAGGCATTGCATGAGTTTACAACAAAAATGTTTGAATTTCTCGACACTGTGACCCTGAGTTTCTGTATGGGAGTGGATATAAAAACTGAAGTGTGGATATAGAAACTAAAGAGAAAAATACAACTTTAGTACGAAAGAAGATGAGAGAATCTACCACTTGGTTTCTGAGACCAACTTTTCACCAATCTTGTTTACAGCTGTAGTTTTTTGTGTATGCAGTCTGACAGCTTAAAAATATGGTAGTTGTCAGTCTCTGCTGTAAGATAGAGTATTTTAACTGACTTACTGCAGTTATCAGTTCTGAGGTCATTTATACATTAATACACCCACAGGAGGGGAGAAGAGACAGGCATAAATGAGGCTTTTTAAATTACTTTTAAATAGAAAAGAATCTGTCAAAAAAAAAGAAAAGAAAAAGCAAAAGCAAAAAAGAAAGTGTGTGTTAATTTTGCCAATGCTTTGTCACAGAATATGGTCGTGGATCGGATTTTCTCTGGTATCCAGCCAACTGGGACCCCTCATCTGGGTAACTATCTTGGAGCCATTCAGAACTGGGTGAATCTGCAGGAAAAGTGCAGCTCAGTGCTCTATAGCATTATGGACATGCATTCTCTCACCATGCCCAGGGAGCCAGCTGTCCTGCGCCAAAACATCCTCGACACCACTGCTGCCATCCTTGCCTGTGGTATTGACCCGAAGAAGTGTTTCCTGTTCCGGCAGTCACTGGTGAGTGCTCCTGTTGTGTTGAATTTGTTTCTGATTAAGTGGCTTTCCACACATCTTATTGAATGACTGTAGCATTGCTGAACTCCTTTATCATGTTGGTGTTGGTGGTCCTAGAAAATGTTAACAGTGTTGCATTTTATACTTATCCCTTGCTGCACTTTTGAAATTTTGTAGGCTGCAACCATGACTGAGAAGCTCATTTAGGGATAAGTACACTGTAAATTTCTGAAGCAGAGCTAGGAGTTTGTGTAGGTTATGAATAAAATACTTCAAAGACCTCTTGGAAGACCACTAATTTGTCTCTGTAACACTTCAGTCACAAAAGGTTAAGTCAAAAATGCATAAACCTGGCCTGTGTAACCATAAATGTAAGGAAAACATGTTTCTATGTTTTTGTATCAGCTCTTGCCATCTCTCTGCCAGCTGCACAGTAATCACAAAGTTACAGTTGATTAACATGGTAAGTTCTGTATCAATTCCACCATGATCATCAGGGGGTTACGTCTTCTCTGGGATTTATTTTACTTTCTTTGCTATAACCTCCTTTTCATGTGCGTGCTTTTCCATCTATCTGGTAATTCATATGTAAACCATGTGCTTCTCTTGACTACCCCAAGGGGTACCGGGCTTACCTTCCCGCTTGGCATATAGCTATCACATGCTGTATTTTCCTGGAACACTACTTAGTTTCTTGCTCGACGAACTTGCTGTTACTGACTCTAGACTGGCAAACTTCTGTAATTTACACACACACAAATGTGTCTTAGCTTCTGCTCTTGTGAAGACACCCATAAATGGGTGTACATCTTGCAAGAGAACTGCAAAGGTGATGTGTGCACAGGATCTGAATTTTATTGATGCAAGCTGAAATGGTGTTGCATTCTCCCTTTCAACATAATTCTTTATAGTCAGAGTTTCCTGGGGTTGTTAAACTGCAAATGGCAATCATAGCTCTTTATCCCTGGTGAATAATGAATTGATGAAGACAGATATACTTCCTGCTTCACTTTTCCTCTGTATTAAAAAACCAGTCTAAATAGATGAGCTCAGAATTCTCGTGGAAATATGTTTAAATAAGTTCACCCCATTTTTTTCAAATCTGTTTATCATTTTAAATATGTTACCTTCTTGGGTTTTAATTTTCCTCTCCTCTGACTTGTTAGCCTCAAAATGATGAAGTCATTAGCTGGAATAATTGCTAGGTGGGTTACAAGCCAATGATGCAGTAAAAACCAGTCTAGAGAGGGTTTTTTTGTTTTCAAGCAACTGAACGATTTGATTAGTTACAACAGAGGATCAGTGACTAGATACACAGAGAGGACTCTTCAGCCTGAAGGATAAATGCTTTGCGGGTTATGGTTAGAGAGGAAGAAAGTGAAGGTTTATAGAACTATAAGTGATATGTAGAAATATTTTATCCACTGAAGAATGTGAACTGACAAATATCAAAACAAGTTAACACCTGGAAGATTCAACACAAGCATAACAATGCTGCATTTCACAAAATCCACAATGGGGATACAAAACCCCTTGACACAGGATACAGTGCATGCTGAAATTTATATGAATTCAGAAAGGGACTCAACAAATTAGTCTGAAAAATTGCTTTGGGACTGTTGCATATCTGAGCAGTCACCTCTACAGGAAGTGGTGAAACCACAGATGAGAGAATATCCACGCTTTTCTGCACTTACATTCTTTTTTTTCATTGTTTGCTCTCAGAGATGGATATTTGATCTGGTCCAGTGTTGCTTTTCTTATGTTCCTACTGGTGTAAAAGCTAAACTAGTGCTGTTCCAGGTCTTGCTAAAACCAACACTCAGGCTTCACCTTGAAGCCAGCAGATTATCAGTGAGGATCTTACATTCCACTCAGCCACAGAAAAATATCTTTCACAATATAATGATGCAGAGATTGAATCTTTGAATCCCCAAAAAGAAAGTGTCAGACTCAGGAAATGATGGCTCTTTGTGCAGTGCTTCTACAGTACCAATACAGTCAAAAACCAGTGAAAACATAAGACAGCTAAACTTGAACATGTTCAGCTTTATCAAATGCAAGTTTCCAACAGATATGATTCTGATTTTCCTTATGGTGGTTAGGCTGGCCTCAGTTAAATAGACTGCCTTTTTACCTTAATTTTTCTGTGTTCTTGTCTGTCCAGATGTAATGGCCATTGTTCTTATTAAATCTAAACCATTAGATTAAATGTTTGAGCTCTGTCTGATGTCTTGAATGTTATTCTTACTAATACTTACCACACACGTATCCATACAACTTTCAGAAGTGGCTGATTCCAGCATATTTTTGAAAGCTTATTGTCACACTGTAATCAGAATAACCGTTACAGTTGTCTGTGAATATAGACTGTTTCAGTTCTGGTTCAGGCTGGAGTGGTTTGTCAGGTTCCCCAAACCAAGTCTGTACAAGCTGTATGAAGTGGTCAGGTACAGCCAGAGATGCACTATGCTCTGTTACATTTACATAGGCAGCACCAGATGTTTCTCTGGAAGCAATTAAAAGGAGTGTCTGCATGTAGCTCTTGATGTGAGGAAAGGAGACAGGAGCCTTGCTAATGTGATTATTGTTAGTATGATAATGAAATAGTACGTTATGGAATGTCATAATATCAAGATGATTGTTCCTAAATATGGAGGTGTAAGATGGATTGCAGCTATTGCTAATCAAGAAAGTTTACTGCTTGATTTTGATTGGAAATTTCTCAGATTTCAAAAAAAAAAAAGAGCTGGCCTCCTTTTCAGCCACTGTAGCAGTCTCCAAGGGGGTCTAAAAAAGCCCCACTTTAGTGTACAAACATTTGGCTGAGGTGTAAAGCAAAGTGACCAAAACTGATTGTATACTGAAATAGGGTGTGTACTTCCAGAGGTCAGCAGGAAAGCAGTGAAAATCCAGCGACAAACAGAGAACTGGACTAGGTATTTAGTTATGGACTGAGTAGTTTTTTTTAATGGCAGATCAAACTGCTGAATGAGAGAATTCTCAGTAGCTTATCATGCTGTAACTATTGTTGTATTTTGAGTTCTATCTAGAAAATTACCAAATCTGTAGATCACAGAAATATTTCTTTAATTACTCCTGAATGGCATTTCTGTTCATTTTTTTAAACAAACATCATGCAACAAAATTATTGTTTATGAATTTTTAATTTAATCACCAAACCCACCATAACTGATGACTTTTTCTGTACCCTAATTCTGTAGCAGTAAAGGTAGAATGAAATTCTTGCATTAAGGAAGTATATGTTATTAATATATATATTACTAGTAATGGTAAGCCCCACTAAGGGAATTGGTCATGCAGTCATTCATGTAAATGTGTTGTGTCCTCTCCCTTTCTCTGGATTAGACTGGGCAAGAGTGGTCTAGAATTGCTGAAAAGGGGTGGTTTTTTTGTTCTTTATTTGTTTGTTTGGCTTATTCTTTCTATATTTTGCTGCTTGTGTTGCTTCTTTAGGATATGTCTGCCATATGTGAAAAGAAATAATGCTACTTGGTTTCTCAAAAGGTCTGTGCTTTTTGGTAAGCATTTCACTTATTTTACTTACTTAGGCTTTTTTTCAAATCTCTAATCCAGAGAATCTGAAATACCTGCCTTCAGAGTTTTCACACACTTCATCATCCTTTTCAGTGCAAGAGACAAAAGGCTGAACAATATGAATCACAGACTGACTGCTGGGAGAAAGTGTGGTGAGAACAGATAACTCTCATGCTTATACTAGATCCAAAAGGTGCTGCTATGATAATGACACAGGTGAAGTTGATTTGGAATCCCAGAACAGATTTCAGTGATGTCCTCGCCTTTCAACTAAAATTAAATAAAAGTGACAGAAATTTTGCATAGGCAAATTTTTATTGTATTGTTTAGAGAGCATATGGCCTATGTTCTCATCTATTGGATATACAGCTAGATTACCTATAAATGGAAAGTGGTAGTTGGATGAAAATTAGTTTAGTATGCTTCAGAGTTTACCATTTATAGATTGTATTGTTTTAAAACATGTACAAACAGTAAGTTAATGGCTGGCTGCATATTTGGTCTTAATACATCGCAATTCAACAAATACATCCCACACTTACTTTGCCATATAAAAACTTTAATTCCAGCCTAGGGAAGTAGTGGCTACAAAGAACAAGTGATGATAATTTGAAAATATTTAGAAGCAAGAAGGGTTGCGATGAATAACTAGGGTAGTGTTTGGAACCACGTTGTCTGTGAAGGGTTATAAACAAGCACATTTAAGTAGAATATCTAGAAAAACAATTGTGGTGTATGTTGGACAGTAAAATGGCCTCCCAGTGAGAGAAGCACTTTCATTACATCTTGTTTAATTATATTTTCTCAAGTAGGAATTTATAGAAAAGTGACAATTTTAGTAAGAATAAAAATAAAAATAAATGCATATTTCAAAGTAGTGCATTTCTATTTGGAGTACAGCTGCAAGATGTATTAAACCCTCTTAGAGAAAATGTCAAGATATGCTTAAGTGGCTGCCTTTGCCTACCATGCATAAAAAAGAAGTTGTGTAATAATGACTTATACAACATATCGTGAGAGTATTAGAATAAACTGAAAATATATTCCTTAAATTGTACCATAACTGATAAAAGCTGTAACAGTTATCTGTCGTAAAACTTAGATCTTTTATTAAAACCAAAGAGGACTATGGGGGGGGGGGGGTAAATAAGGAAGACAGTATGCAATCTACACACATGGTAAATTTATATGATATAACCCATTTTCTCTGACTTGTGGTGGGTACACTACACATTTCAGTTCTTACCCATAACCATCTCGTATCTCATCTGCTTCACAGTCAAAACAATATTAGAAACTGATTTTGCTTTTATGTGGTCTCAGGCTGTTCTTCCTGTCCACCTACCTATTGTAGTAGACACATACTTAATGTCCCGAGAGAAACTGAAATTCCATCAGAGTTGATTCAGCAGGCAGTGCTTGATATGCTGCATGAATGCTTCTCTGAGGAGTCCTGTGAGTTTCTGGACAACATAATGGTCAGTTTCTGGGTGGAAAATTGCAGTTTTCATCCTTCTGGATAGGGTGATTTATTTTCTGGGTATAATCAGCTGCAGTAGTTTTGCAGTGTGCAAGCAAATAGAAGCAGTAACTCTGGGAGGTGGGAATTTGCAAATTTATCTTAGCCTTAACTCCAAGAGCCAAAATACAGCAATATAAATGTGTGCACTGTTTCACTGCTGTTATTTTCCAGAAGTATCCGTCTGCTTTGTTTTGTGGGCAGAGTTTGAACAGATTCACACTGCCCCTTTTCCAATATTCAGAGGGGCTGAAAAGCTTCCATTGCATCATAGCTTATAAATTCATTAAAGTAATTTAGCATGGTCCATTGAAAACTTCCTGTCATAAGAGGAAGTATGTGACTGTTCAATTTAGAAAATTATTCTACTTCTGTCATTCCTCTGTTTTCTCTCTCATGGACTGGACTAGACATAACTAGAGCTCAGTGGGAAGGAAAGTCATGGTTCACTAGGATTTCTCTTTTTTTTCTTTTCTGCTTTAATTTACCGTCTTCATCTCATACTATTATGTAGCTGTTACATTTTCCTCTCTTCACCAGTCTTCTCAACACACCAAACTAATTATTCAAACAGTATTGGGGGTTATACTAGGAGAATGTTTCTGAAAATAAGTTAATTTCATAATGAATAAAGGAGAGGAAAGAGTGCTTCAGCCAAATTACTGTGGTCTATCAGGGTTTATAACCAGTAAAGCTTGATTCCAGTAAGATTATTCTTGGTCAGGTTCTTCAGAAAGGAGAGACAGATCTTTTTTCTGTATGCTTTAGCGAAATATAAATAAGGATATGTAACTAAATTGTTCCAAGATAAAGGTGAAAGCTGTAGATATTAACACATTTATTGACTATAACTAGATAACCACCCCTCAATTCAATATACTGCTTAACAAATTCTTTAAATCTGATACTGCCTTTGTAACCATAAATTATTTTATCCAATCAGTTATTTCTTTGAACAGAAATTTGGGATACTGTGGCAAATTTTCTGTCATAATAGCACCTGCACTGTGTGCATTTGACTGAAGAATAGTCTAGTTTTTTTGTTTTGTTTATGGCCTTTTTTTTCTTTAGCTGTATAATATAGAGACGTATTGTGTGTATCTTGAACATATTGCCTGCAACCTTAGGCATTAATAAAACCTTACCTCTTATTCAAGAAGATTTTGAGCATCATTTGCTTTTAAAAAGGACTTCTTGAATTTTGCAGAAGCTCTTACTGGTACTTCTAGAAGAGACAAAAGTCCCAAAAAAAGATTTAATTTCTTTTTAGGTGTAGGACTCTTTCCCTTCTCTGTTCCAATTTCTTTTAGTACACAGCTATCCAAATTACCTCCTGAGACTATTTGTTTGTACTCTACTCTATCAAAATTAAATCTTTTAAATTTACTGCCCCTTTAAAATGTAGCCCTTAATGAGGTTACACTACTGAGGGAAAGCTGTTTCCACATGATAAATATGCAGCAAATTTGCAGTGCCTTACAGAGAAGGGCTATGGGTTGCAACTTGAGGAAATCCATATTGAAAATAAAACACTGCATCTCTTTTTGCAGAAAGCCAGTTCAGCAGCCAACATACAACTTTGTATTATAACCTGAGGAAGCTGAGGCCCAGTGTTGCTGATTTGCCTGGCTTCCAAGTATAAATTGTGACCTGAGTTTAATAACTTCACATGGCTGCACAAGTAAATAATTAAGAAGCTATATGTCTTTTAAAAGGGAGGAGCAGGGCACTCAGGTGAAGAAACGGAAATGTTTGTGTCTTTTAGATAACTGCTCATTATCATTTGGAAGTGGTCACCTCTGTTAAATACATGTGCTTTAAAAAAATAAAAAAGAATCTGGCTATGCAGCCTTGGCCTTGTCAGGCCACAAGGAAGGAATGTTAAGTAGTTTGGTCTGCAAATAACTCTTTGATTACTGACTAGTAAGCCAGGTTGCAGGGGATGCTTAATGCAATCGAGAGTGAAGGAGGAAATGTGTCCCTGGTAGTAGGATAGAGATGACCATCTTAACCCTTTGAGAAATGATGGTTTGTACAGACTTGTATGAGATTAGGAAAGAAAACTTAAAATGAGCAAGAGCACAGAGCAGGAGAAAAGAGAGAAACTTGTTGTATTTACTGAGAAGAGCAAGGGGTAGGATTTGGGCTGTCTGAAAAAGGGTAATTGCTATATGGATGTGGTTAAGATTTTTTGGAAAATTTTTAGTGAGAAATAGTTGACTTTGTAAAGGGAAACAATAAATAGAGCACTTAAAACACTGGTATTCCTGGAAATATTTTCTGCTGGGCTGCAAGAAATATTTCCCAAGAAAATAATGTTTGTGCTGAAAACAGGCAATTATATTTTTTTAAGGACACAAAAGCAGCTGAAGTTGACCTGAAGGATTTAATTGATTAGATAGCTGATTTTCAGAATTACCAGTGATTGTAATATTCTTGAAGTTAGGTTTGACATACAGTTCAGGAACTGTCACAGGTTGTGGGTTTTGTTAATAGGAGATGTAATTCTGGTTTTCTGCTATTTGTATTGTTTTTATACTGACATATTTGGGGGAGAGGGCACACTGAAAAAATTATGTCTTTGTTGGAAAAGAGTTAAGTTTATTATTATCTATTCTCTTTTGAAAACTTGGGTAACTCCTGAGGTACATAGTAGCTCTGGACAGTAGTTCATTGTCAGATTTTAAAACACAAAAGAAATTGAGTTATAATTTATAATATGAAATTATAATTATTTATAATAATTTTATTAATAATTAACCAGTTTATACTGGTTAAAGTATACACAGAATAGCCTGAATTAATTGGCACTCTTTATAGTTTTATTTCTTGAAATCCTAGTTAGATTATTGGGTAACCTCCTTGAAAAAAAAAAATTAAAAAGCTAGCAGAACACCTCTCTAACAGTCATACTCTTTTTAATGACGATTTTGTGAAAAGTGATGCTTCTTTCCTTGTGATGACACAATAAACACTACCTAACACAATAGGAATCAACTGGAAATTGTTTTGTAGATTTATCCAAATATGAGATGTCTCTTCTCTGTTTCCTTTCATTTCACTGTTGAAAGCCACGTAGGCTGTAATGCTTACTTTTTTTGAATGGCACAGTGAGCAGTCATATTCCTCAGGGATTCTTGCTGGGAGTAGTTCTAGTCAACCTCTTCCTTCATGACCTAAAGAAGGTAGTAAACAGAACTTCGTGGGCAATGCTAAGACCTTATGGGTAGCCAAATGCTATGCCAAGGAAAGGAATTCCAAAAGAACTCATGAAACAGAGTGGACAGGCAAATAAGGGGTAGAAGAGCTTTAAATATTTTAAAACATCTGGGTGAAAGTATTCTAAACCTTCTTCACACAATGCAGGAAAGAAAGTCCTGGAGTCATCCTTGACAGTTCTCTGAAATCATTGGCTCGGCACAAGCAATTTTTAAAAAAGCTAATGATATGTCATCACCACATCACCAGAAAAGGTATTGTGAATAAGACGGAGATGATCACCATACAAAACCTTAGTGTGCCCATTTTTTTAATATTGGGTAAAGTTTTATAGTCTACGTCTCCAGAACAATCTAATTAATTTGATATGATACAAAGGAGAGGAAATCATGCAGCAGGGGATAAAGTAGCTGCCTTAAGAAGGAAAAAATTACAAGTCAGGGTTGCTTCAGTTTAAAGAGGAGAAGGCTGCAGTGTATATGCAATCAATTTTACAAAATCAGAAAAACGCTGAATAAGCTGGGTATGGAATTGTTCACCAAATTGTGCAATATAAGAAAGAGGTGGTATTCAACACCAGTAAACAAACCTGATACATTAGTGGCTCAGTTATTTTTTTACACATCAGGTTTAAGCCTCTAGAGCTTGCTGCACCATGGGGTTATGAAGTGGGCAGTATCAGCTGGTTCAGAAAGGTATTAGACACATTCCTGGGGAATCTTGATATCAGGACTGGGCCAGGGATAATGCCTTCTGATATTCCCTAGTGCAACGATTATGGATGCTGGAGAAGTATGAGGGGAAGACACAATAGGAAGCAGTAGGCTCATGTGTTTGCCCCGCATGCTACTCCTGGAAACAGAGCACGAGACTGCATTGCCTTTGTTGTGATCCAGTACAGTGTTATTTCTTACATTCTTGTATTTTGGTTGTTTAATGAAGACATTTGCCTGTCATTTTAAATGGACCTGCAGCAAGAAGCTGATTGAGTTTGTCTGGGAGAATGTCTTGTCCTGATTGTGATCCATGGGTATTGCTCAGTGAATGGAAGAGTAGACTGAGCCTTTGTTCTGCTGGTGTCATATACATCGTCACATCTTCAAATTTCTTCGTATCAAATTTGTGCAATCAATGTGATGGAATACTGTAGCTAAATGAGTAACATTTGGGCAGATGCACCATGACCAACCAAAGGCAGCAATTACCTGCCCCTCTTGACAAGTAAAACGCAGTAGCTTAAACTGTGATTTAGTCTGACAAAAGATTTGTGGTTTAAGCCTACAACCTGCTGATTCACACACCAATATACAGTCAGTTACTGCAATTTGGATGATGAATGCTGACTCATTAGCCTCCGATATTGAATTTTATTCCAACTTAAATCTCTACACTTTGGTATACTTTTACATCTTTTGTCCCCATTTTATCAGGCTTTTTCTTCAGCATATTCAGCACTTTAGTCTTACTTAGGAAAGGACTTTGTGTTTGAAGATGGGAAATTAGTATAACTTGGTAGGACCCAGAACTGTGTATTCAACCCAACAAATGCTGTTTAGATCACTTAGTGTTTTGGTAACTGATGTAACGTCAAATCCACTGATCCAGTGAAACACACGTGCAGTCTTGGCTGCGAAATCAACATCTGACAGAGCAGAATCATGACTGCATGGCTTTTAAAGAGGGTTCTTGTCAACACAAGTGCAACAGAGCAGCATCTCCTCCCCATCCGTGACTAGAAGAAAGAAATGAAAAACCACTTTGAACCAGATGGTGATTCCTTCTAGATGAAATAGGAGTCTTGTGCTTCATCTTTTCCGTTGAGTTAATTTTACTCCTTTATTTTGTTGCACTTTGTCTTGTGCACAGAAGATTGCAGGTCAAACAATCATGAGGGAA
Organism: Rhabdornis inornatus; assembly: GCA_013397075.1. Lineage (NCBI taxonomy): Eukaryota > Metazoa > Chordata > Aves > Passeriformes > Rhabdornithidae > Rhabdornis > Rhabdornis inornatus. The sequence goes on along the minus strand of VWZS01010225.1, from coordinate 721,019 downwards.
TTAATAAAAACCCTGAATTTGTGGGAAAGGCATAAAGAAGGGAAAGAATCAAACTGAAATATTTCTAACCACTGAGCTGTAGCCTGGAGGTTGGATACTTTTACACATTGGTGACCAAAGTAGTCCAATGACTGCTAGCTAGGAAATCAGTATATTTAAAATGTGACAACAAAGGAACTGCAATTAATAATCCTAGTAATTCTTACTTATTAACAAACACTTTTTACTGCCTTCTGTCCAGGTTGTTATATCATGTTGCAGGCATGAAGTTTTGAACATCTTTGAGACAGTTAGCATGCTCTTAAAGATTCAAACCTGCCAATATTGCAAAGAGTGAATCAAGTATGCAAGCAAAGGAGTTTACATGTGTGTTCAACTCTGCTATTGCTAAAGTATTTTCTTTCTTGTTTATAATATGAGTGGATAGGATCAAGAACCTTGCTATACTATTTTAATGTAGAGCATTCAATCCTGGCAGTGTCCAAAACTTTCCATTAGCTTGTCATTTGACCTTACTGAAAAAGTAATATACAGAAATAAATGGTTTTCTGGTCTTTAATGCAATTTATTCTTATTGACTTTGAGAAAATACACATATAAAATAAGAAGATTTAAATTGATTCTAACTTCATACTTTCAGGTTCCTGAGCATGCAGAACTTGCCTGGATTCTTGGGTGCTTAACTAATGTGCCACGTCTGCTACGTTTGCCCCAGTGGAAGGTATGGACAGTTTGGTAAATTTGAAAGAAAATTATGGGAATTCAGGAGAAATGTTGTCCTGGAAGTACTTTTCATCTATGAAGTACCAACTGTCCCTTGGTTATTCTTGCTTTAGGTTTAAGGTTTTTGTAGTCCTATGGTGGAAGGCGGAAAACATGTCTCTTCAGGTCTGTTCCTCTTAGTGAACATTTTCCTGCTGGAAGCTACAGAATGGTGTTTTTGGCAGAGACTTGCAGAAAAACTACTAAATAAGAAGTTTGTTTACTGTTGTAAAACTGATTTTGCTAGAACATTCAGTGTTATTTCAATGCTTATTTAATAATGCAAAAGTGATGCAAGATACTGCAGTGGAAACCTTGGGCCTTGCTGATTAAGGAGTTCCATAAACAGCTTTTCTTTTTCCCCTATAAAGAGTGGCTGCTCTGTAAATTTTATGGAAGAGCGTTCAAAAGAGGCATATGTTTGAAGACGAGTATAGAAATTATAAATATTAAAAATGTGCTGAGTGATATTGTATCTTAAATGTTTGCCTTTACAAGTTTCAAATGTTCATCTTCTTAATCTTGGTGTTGCATCAGCATGACTGCATCAACAGAGTTCTTGCATTTAATTTCCTTGTATTTTATTTTGACATTTAGTAAGCAGGAAAAGAAAAAGACAGGAGAGAGAAGTATCTAAAAAAGGGGAAAAAAACCCAACTGCTTAAGAGCAGTTTGGCTTGCAGAGTTCACAGCAGTTTTAAATACCTCCAGATGTTTTCTTTTTTCCTGTTTTTCTTCTTAATTAAATAAAACCAGTAAAACTTAAATACAGCAACCAGTGTTAATGCATGGCATAGATTAAAGCAAACCTTTTCAAACCTGAGGTTCTAAAGTTAAGCTCTTAAATCCTACTTTGACTGGGTTGACTTTCCAGACCTACAGATAGGTGTTACAGGTGCAAGGCTTTGCAGATTAGGTTCCCTGAACCCTAGGCACTTAGAGATATAGACAGAATACAGGATCTGTTGGAGAGTGTGAGACAAGTCTAAATATATTTGAACAGTGTTAATTAAATAATTCAGATTTCAAGGGGATTAGTACATTTAACTGTTGCTAAAAGTAAAACATAGATATGCCATACTAGAACAGAATCAGTGTTTGTAGCCTGACTGTCTTGATCTAGGTGATCCATATCAGGGAGCATCAGAATGCATTACTGTGGGGAGCAGTGTGAACTAATGGAGACAACAGTGGACTCTGCCTCTGTAGTTCTGTCAGCTGTCACTGTCACAAATTCTCCCAGCTGTCACTGGCTGTCCTGGTGACTGTGTGATCACTGTGTCTTGATCTCTAACACAGGTATTAATACCTTTTTGTATCTTCATTATGAAGTGTTTGAAAAATTTATTGCTGAAGACACTATTTTTAAAGTAGGGTTTATGTGTAATATACAAATGTAATAACCCACCTGATGGTTTTGCATGTGAAATAATTTCCATTAATGGGGTTACAAATGGAAAACAAAAGAAACCGTATGTTCCCTTCTCACTAGAATTTCAGAACAGTGTAGGGGAATTCATAGATTTAGGACATAAACCAGAATATATTCATAAGGAGTGGATTGTACATGACACTGTCTTCTGTAGAGCTACATAATAAATTACTCAATTATTCAGAATTCTAATTAATTAAAATCACAGACTTTGATACCATTAGTCAAAAGTGTGATTCTTCTCTGTTTTTCTTTTCCAAACAGATGAAGCGTGCCAGCCAGAATAGCGAAGGAACTGTTGGTTTGTTGACTTACCCTGTGCTTCAAGCAGCAGATATTTTGCTATACAAGTAAGAGGCAGAATGTAAGCCCGTGGGCAATGTCTGTTCAGCTACATTGGAATGAATGCTTGTCAGGTCAACATGCTGACTTATTGAGCAGGGGAGCTGGGTGTAATTAGATTAGAAGATTGGAAATGGATGACAGACTCTCAAGTGGCTGGTTGAAATCTAGCCTGGTTAAAAAGCTACTGACAGGGCTGTAAAGAGCAAAAGCTGGTCACGTGAGAATAATTCTTAGGGACGGATGTTTAGACCGATGTTTAATTATGCATATTACACGTTCACACAGATATGCTTTTTTTAAAGTAGTTATGCTTTATTTTATGCAGTGTACTGTAGAGGTACTTAAACTGTCTGTATGTAGTACACCAAGATTAGTGGAGGATTTTGTGTAGGCCAGTTCATACTGATGAAAAAGAGTAAGTTATTGACTGCAGCTTGTAGTACCTGGGCTGGTTCAATTTTCTTGGTGTTGTACTGTGTGCTGCAGTGGAAATAGCCCCTAGTGAGGGACTGAGGATTCAGCATGCCCTAAACCTGTAGCCTGGCTGATAGAATTCGTAGAGCATTGTCATGACTGGTTGTATTTCATAATATGATTTAAACGGTCTCAGTAATATGATTTAAGGACAGTGCACCATGTATGAATTATTTTAATGTTCAGAGCATATGTACTTTGTGTCATTGTTCTGAAGGGAGTTGTGAGTCTTGGTTGAGACAGAGGAGTAGCACAGGACTGAGGACAAGGATGTCAGGTCAGACTAACCAAGATTAACCAGTTGTGAATTCAGAAAAATGTATCTAGATAAATTTCATGTTAATTGATCATAGTAGGGAAAACAGGACTGTTAGAAGACCAAGAGATGGTATTTCTAATTTAACTGAATTTTATCTAAAAATAACAGGAAGCAAGCAAAAGTCAGAATTAATTTTAATATTATAATTATAATATTCAAATATAATATTATAACTTTATTTGAAGTGAGTCCCATTTGATTGTCAAATATTTGAGTGATTTGAGTGTCAAGTATTGAAGGGTGAAATTTAGACAACTTTATCAGAAATCACGTTGTTTCGATTGAACTCAACCATGTCTGTCTCTTCCATCTCTAATAAGATCGGGTATTTCATCTTAGTTAAGCCATTGGTTTGTTGGCTACTATCTGTATTAACAGCAGGCTGTCCACACAGAGCACAAAACAAGGAGGTGAAAGAGGAACAATATGTCTTTGAATAAATTTGACTTAATATCTTTAATAAGAAATGTTTTAATGTAAACAGAATAATATGAGGAACAAGAAATGGTGAGAAACAGAAACACAGGAGGAGAACAGCAGTTATGAAGTAGAATTTAGAGCTGGAGGAGGCAGAGAAACAGTACTAGCTCAGATGAACCAAGGATCAAAGAGAAAGGAAAATGGACATAAGGTAAATATATGACAGAAAGGAGTAAAAATAGCACCAGAATATAAATATTTTTTAAAAAGCCAGCAAGGAAAAAGGTAAGGTATTGTGCAGAGACTTTTATAGAGATAATATGTTTTCTGTTTATTGGCAAACTTTGTGAATATGGAACCATTTTGGCATGTGGAAACATTTCTTTTGTCCTGCTTAAAGTATATTGATTATGGTAACTGATTTTCTCTCAATTATAGGGAACTGTGATTTCCTATAGATTACTGTAACTGTTTTTAGGTTGCCTTGCTGACTGGTTGGGAATAAAGATGGACAAATTGATTCCTGCATGTCAGCCCAGTAATTCAGAATCAGAAGGAAAGAGTACCATGTTGATCTGAAATTTTCTGGGAATTTAAAAGATGCGTAGTGAGCTTCCTTACTTTGGAACATGTCCAGTATTCATAGCTGAATACCCCATAACCCTTAGAAAAAAAATCTGATGGGGGATGGGAGAGTAATCAAAAGCTGGCAAGATTTCAAGTCTGCCTCATGTAAAAGAACATTTTTAGCAAGTAAAACTGTGGGAAAGAATCACCAGGGGAAGTAATGGATTCTTCGCCTCCTCCTGTCTTCTGATGCAGATTGTGTTTCCCTCCAAAAGCGTATTCAAGCCGTTGAGTGCAATACAGAAGATCGAGTTATCCTTTGAATCTAGCAGTTCTAATCCTGTAACAACACTTGTGACAGTAGAGGTGCTGGATCACATGATTTATACTATTGTGATGAGGAAGAAACACTCTCTTCTTTCCTTCCCTTTGTAACCTCCTCAATATTAACTCCTCAACAGTTATGTTTTCCTGAGACTTGACATGTCAAGGTGCTTGCACTTTATGCCTTGCAGCTCTTTCTTACTTCGTTTGCATGCTATAACATGTGCTCTTTGATCTCTGAAGAGGCAGCAGGAGATACCACAGAAACCTTTCTTTGAACTGAGTTTAATGAGTTGCTCTTACAGGTATCTTTGCTGTATAAGTCTTCACAAAAGGGCAATTTTTGCCCTTGGTTATGTGCTTCAGTTCAGCGCAAAAAGCAGAGTCATCCTTGAATATGTTCAGTTTGGGATCTTGTTCCCACAGCACCTATATCTACCTGGGACTGAGTGTTTGGCTCAGTCTGGCCCTCAGTCATGGCAGAAGCTGTGACAGTCTTGAGTAACATTTCAGCAGAACCAGAGAGCTTTGCTGAGTTTCCTGTATCTGTCTTTTATTAAAAGGTCAACACGTGTTCCTGTTGGAGAAGATCAAGTCCTGCACCTGGAACTAGCCCAAGATACAGCACAACATTTCAACAAGAAATATGGAGAATTCTTTCCTGTGCCCAAAGCCATTTTAAGTGAGCTGATCTTGATTTTTTTTTTTTCCCCTTAACTGCACTTGAAGATTTATTTAAATATTGTGGAAATAGTTTAAGGGACCAAGAAAAGGGGGCAAACTGATATTAAGGGAGTGGAAAATTAAAAACTGGCAACAAGAGACTAGAGGCTGTGAAAATGAACTCTCAAGATAGATATAAGGCTTTAGAAATCCATGGTCAAGGAATGTACGTGACGTCTGGTATTCTAGTCCAGGGGGCCAGATGTACTCTACTGCTGGCAGTCGGCCTTGCTCTTCAAGTACTGGACTTTTCAAGAGTAGGGTCTCTGTTCCATGTTGCTCATTCAGGAGACGTGTTAGCAGCAAGGCAAGAGACCTCTAGCGAGCAGAATTCTTCAGTGTCCGAGTTGGGAGATGTTTACTTCAAGCATGCTGAGCAGCCTGTTGGTTTATATGTACAGTGCTCCAATTTTTTTTAAGGGTGTTTAATATATACTTGAGTATTTCAATATGTATCTGTCCGAGAGCTTAAGACTTTATGGTTTTGATGTTAGACTCAGGAAAACTTATAAGGAAAATGTTCTCAGCCATTTTTGAGCAATAAGGTCATAGGCCGGGGGTGAAGAGGAGTCAGATGGCGCAAATGGCATGTTTGTTAAGAAACGTGAAGAATTGGGCAAGGATGAAGCGTTGCATCTTCATTGTAAGTAATGTAGAGGAATGCACAACAGAGACCTTCGCCCCAAAAGGGCAAGGAGTTCTCACCTTAGAAAAGACAGGCAGTAATAAACCTTTCTCAATTTTCAAGCCTCAGAGACAAAAACAGTGTTAGACCTAGAGCGGAGTTCTGAGAATATTAGGGGTTGCAAACTCTGCAGTTTCTAATTGAGTACTAAGCACTATAAAGAGGAGCTTAGTGTAACCTATAATGCAGGTGAGACTCTTTACCATTAAATAAAAAGCTCAATTTGAAAAAGAAAAAAAAGAGCATTTCAATTTGCTCCCAAAAAACATTCCTTAAGTTCACAAGTATATGCAAACCAACAAAACATCCTAGATGAATGGAGAAGGTAAGGACCTATTCAGACTCACTAGCTGTAGACAGTTGAATTACCTGGACTCTTTCAAATTTGCAGAAAAGGGACAGACTCTTAAAATAGGTGATTTCAGAACAAAGCACTTTCTGGGGCAATCTGAATTGTATGCTGGAGGAGCTCTTATCCTTTCGCTGAGTACATAGGCCATCTATGAGCAATATGCAGGTAATTTAGTTGGCTGTATTAGGTGTCTAGAAACAATTGGTGTGAGTATTCTGTAGATAAGCGATACTTTATGTACTCCATGAATTGTATTTCTTGGTGAAAAACTGAAGCAGTGTGGGTTGATGCTTTTAAAGTACTTTCCAATATTCTCCTAATGCTACTAATCTATTTCATGTACATGCATGTATCTTAGCAGTTTGTACAATACCCACACCTTTCTTATCTGAACAGTGTTTTACATCTAACAGAGTTGGTCAGTGTTGAGTTAGGGAATTTTAATAACTGTTTTTACTGAGATTTAGGAGACTTGCCAAGTGATTTTGAATGGAAGAGTTTCCTGAAATAAGGAGATTAACTGTTACGTGTTTCTTATTGGTTTTATTAGAAGTGGAGTTAACCTGTTTCTCTACTGCTTAGAACCTTTCAGTAATGTGTAGTAATAGAAGGGAGGAGAAATTTGGGGGGAAATTAACATGCAAGCCACATAAAATATTAGGAGTAGCCCCAGCAGAAGTTTGTGCTTAGTGAGGATGGGAGAGATGGAACAAGCTTGATTAGGTTTGTGAGAGGAGAAAGGTAGCTTCTTAGAAGGACAGGAAGGGTGCAAGGACTAAACAGAGCATGCATGATTGTGCTCGCAATTCATTTTTGAGCAAGGATAAGCAGCTTCGTCATATAGCTGCACATTGTTCTTAGCAATTGTCATAAGAAACCACTGTCTGTGCTCATAACTTTTTTTTTTAAAGGTACAACAAAGAAAATAAAATCCCTCAGAGATCCATCAGTGAAGATGTCCAAGTCAGACCCACAGAAGTTAGCTACTGTTAACATAGCAGACAGCCCTGATGAAATAGTGCTGAAATTTCGCAAAGCTGTGACTGACTTTACCTCAGAGGTGACTTACGACCCTGTCGCTCGCCCCGGTGTCTCCAATCTGGTTTCCATTCACGCTGCAGTAATGGGGCTTAGCATCAAAGAAGTGCTGCACCAAGCCACTGGTCTCGACACTGCTCACTACAAAATGGTGGTAGCAGAGTCAGTTATCCAAAAATTTTCACCTATCAGGAATGAAATCAAGAAACTCCAGGAAGACAAGTCCCATCTGATAAAGGTTTTAGAGGATGGAGCAGAAAAAGCCAAAGAACTGGCTGCTCCTATCTATCAAGAAATAAGGAGACTGGTGGGATTTCAATAGAAGCTGCTGAGTAGTTTCAAGGACTTTTGTATCATGGGACAGAGATTTTGTTATTTGTAATAAAATAATTCCTTAATTTTTAATCATTTTGGTTTGATACAAAAAGTTTTTTTTCCTGGAAGATCCAAGGAGAATGTTAAAAGTAATTGCATTAAAAAATATTCATGAAGCCAGGTATTTCCAGTGGTACCAGCATTAAGCTTGTCTGGATAGTCAAAGATGGAGGACGGAAGCAAACACAATTCACTAAGAAATTGTGCAAAAGCAGATTATAAGGTTGCCTGTGTGGGTTTTTGGATTTTTCTATTGACCACTGCAAGAAGCCAAAGTGTAGGCAAGGTGATCAGAATCTAGCAGAAAGATTTGTAATACTCTCAAGAACATACTTAGCTGTGTATGTGATCTTATTACAGATGGACAATTTATCCTATTGGGAGTTACTAAGCTTTGATATGGTGATTGAACATGTTCTTGGATAACCAGAATAAAAGCAGAGACTTAAATGGTCAGGGTGATGAAGAGAGAACTTACTGCTTCTCCCTATAGTGTCTTCAAATTCAGCATGAATTCTTTTTGTATCTAGATAGTTTGTGTGAAGTGAATTTCACTTCTGCCATTTATGCCATCCTGTTGGTCAGGTCTAAGGTACTTCAGTGAGAAATGACATGTGCTTCAGCTGCTCCTATTTCACCTGTTGTTCTGTTTAGCAGGAAGCTCCTGGATTTTCAGTTCAGCATCAAGTCTAGGATTGCTTTAAAAAAGGTGCAGAAGAGAAGATGTAATCCTGAATCAAAGAAATCTTGGGTTAAGAATCAGAGAATTTTCTGTAAAGTTTACGAAGTTGCTTCTTTAGAAAATTGTGCCAAGGTCAGAGCCAGAATAGAGTTGAATAGATCTTTGTGGACTCTTCACTACTGAGCCTTGAGAAAGTGTAGTGATGAGAGAACAGTGTTAGCCTGCCCTGATCTTGGGTCTCACAAGATCCACAGACTTGGACCCATGGATTGTGGCACTTGTTGAGGAATGTGTGGCAAAGGGGAATTGCCAAAAGGAGACACCATATTCTGAAAAGGGGTAGTAGTGCATGTTAAAAGGTAACAAAAGCCCTACTGGTCCTGTGCCAGCATATTTAACTGTGTCATTACACTTCATGGTGCTGTGTTTGAAATTGCTGTACTGTAATGTAAATTGAGTTAATCCTGTACTCTGGCAGCCCATAACCACTCTATGCCTGTGGCATTTGTCATGAAGGATTGCAGTCTTACATGACTGAGTTAGTAAAACATGGAGGGGGGTGTGTTTCTACATAGTGCGGTTGGTTGGTGGGTTGATTGGTTTGGGGTTTTTCTAAAAAGCAGTATTTAGTTAATTATAGTGAATTGATTCAGAAAGAAATATTTAATTTTCCAAAACATAAAGCTGGGGACTGTGCATCTCCAGATCTGTTCTGAGACCTGTATTTGTTTGTTAGGGATCTGAAGAAGAGAACTGCCATGCAAGAACTTGATGATAACAGATTTTCTAAAATTAGTCAAGACTAGAGAAGCAGAGTGGATGGAGACAGACTGATTGGAACCAAACTCAGTATAGACAAGCCTAAGGTAATGTCATCTGGGAAGAATAAATATATTCAAAAATAGTCCGTGGTGTTAAATAAGCTGTAGCGGATAAGGAAAGGACATGTTATAAATGTTTATATTTACATAGTTTTGCAAAACTTTTGTCAGTGTTTAACAGCTGCATTAGGGCACTACAATGAAAAATGAAGGCACACAATTACTGCTGCTTCCTGACTTGGCATAAAATGTTTGCTGTGGTGCTTTTTAATATAGATTGATTTCTGCAAAGATCCCACAGTATGTACTTTGAGAGAACCTAACACTGTGCTCATGAAGATTTCGAAAATCTTTAATACTAGCGTGTCTAGTTTCTACCCAAATCTCTTTTTCACTAGCAAAGATAGAAGTATATATTCAAAAGACAAATCACAGTTTCAAGGTCTCTTTACATTTCTGATACTCAAATCACCTAATATATAGAATTGCCATTCAACACACCTTCTTTGCAGTCGGAGGAAAATAGGAGCATTCATAGGAGGAGTTGACACCAACAGGTAATTTTGGTTTGTTACTTAAACTGTTCTGAGCAATCTTTCCAAAACTGTTAGATTCTTTATCAGAAAATCATGTAAGTAAAGCAGGAAGAAAAAACTTCAGAAGAGCCTTTTCTTTGGGATAGGAGTTTAAGTCATTGCATATTTAGCTGTGTTTCAGTCAAATCCTGAAACGCATTTTCATGTTTGTTTTTATCCAAATCACATTCTCTAAGACTTCTCTGTGATGTCAGCTGAAGTGCAGTTGGTGGGAAGTTTCTGCAGAAGCACAATCCTCGTCCTGCAGTGTGGTATAGACATGTCTTGTGGTATTGTGGAAGTCACTGTAAGATGTTCTTCCAGGACAGGGAGGGAAAAAGGTCCAAATATATCTTTCCTAATTGAAATAAAGAGTCAAAAGGTGGAGAGGTACCCTTACCCCTTGTTGTCTTGCTCACTGGAGAAAAGGAAGCAGGAACAATGATCCTTTTTTTAGAATGCATTGGTAATTTGTGCCTTAGGCTCAAAATCTCCTCTTTTGTCATTCCTGTATGTTAGTGCATCTGGCCTACTGCAGATCCCAACCACAACATATGTATCGGACATAGCATCTGCTGGTAAGACTCACTCACCTTTAGAGACAAAACATCAACTCCATAGTGAATTACTTGCAAAAATCTAACAAAAACATTTATACACTTGAGACATTTATTTTTCCAGCTAGTTGTTCCTAGGAAGTCATGATATCACATAGTGAGTCTCAGATATGTGCTTTCAGTTTAGAGCACAGTTTACTGAGAGTTTTAGATTCAGGAACAATGTCTTCTGCAGCAGAGATTCCAAATGATGGTTAGCCCCATAAATTAACTCTGGGACTGCTCCAGCATATATCCCTGCCTCAAATAGCTGGAGTGCATGGATATCGTACATTATACTGGAATTTAATTGTAACTCTTAAAGATGTGGTTGAAATATACGTAGTTTTCAAACACCATGGCCTGGCTTCTCAGATTCCCCAGAAGGCTTTCTGCATAGTTCTGATTCAGTGTGTGTTTATCTGCAACCAAATCAAGCAAAGCTCCTTTGCAGGATTACAGCTGCATTCATTAAAGGCTAGGGAATTCATAAAAATGAGCTGAAAGTCTAAGGAAGGACTGTGAAATGGGATCCTTGGGGACTGACCTGCATCTGAATATTTTGGGACCCATAGGTTATCAAAGCAAATGTTTTCTTATCCTTGGTTAGGGCCATCATGATCCTGACAACAGTGTAGCAGTAAATACTGCTGATGAAAGTGTGTTCTTTCAGCAGTCCAGTTTGGTTAGATTTACATTCAGTGCAATAGATGGATCTTTCAACGTTTTTATCTGTGCATTTAAGATCCTGGATTCTGCCTACTTGTTTTTTTAATGACTGATGGACTGCTGCACAGAGAGAAATAGTCTAGCAAGCTGGTGTAGGAAGTCTAGTGGAAAAGGGGTTTTGTTCAGGAAATAGGTTATCTGCTCTTGACAGGAACACAAAACCCCTCTTTCTGCTGTATTGGACTGTCTTAATTTCCTTTAAATTATTTATCTGTTCATTCTTTCTAGGCAAATTTATCAGTAGCCGCAAGAAGAATGTCAATGTATTCAAAATGTATTCAGTGTAGTCAAAAGCCTTGGAAGGACCCAGACATCTATCTTTTCTGAAGTCTGTTATGTAGTGGGACTTTACCATTAGCATCAGCCGGTTTCGGGAAAAATGCTGCAGCAAAACTATAGTCATATGTGACATTAATTTATCTGCTTAAAGCTTTTGTGGTTTGGTTTGGATTTTTTTAGCTTGCTTGGCTGTGAAAGAACTTGTTAAATATTGAATTCCCAATGAAACTTTTTATCATGTAGTCCTGTCCAGATGACAGCTGAAAAAATGGAAAATTCTCTTTATTATCACAAAAGATTCTGCTGTGATTCTCACTGTCTTTTCTGTTATTCTGTTGATTGTGCTAATGGTCATATCGTGGAAGGTTTGACAGGTAAGTATTTATTCTGTGTCAGTAAGAAATCATTTTACCCGCAACAGTCCAATATTATTATGGAAATAGAAGATTCATTGATCATTGAACTTGTAGGCAGCAGCCTTGGTGTCACAGTTATTTTAAATGAAACCAAATGCTAACCTTCTGCACAGGTAAAGTAAACAGTTTAACACCTGGGAAGATGTTCTGCTACTGTTGTAAGTTGCTGTCACAGAACACCGTGACTGAAGATGAGATTATCCACTACAGGAGTGGTGTCATGCTGCCTGTGGACATAAAATTAAGCACCAAGCTTAGCGTCTGTTGTGCTGTCGTGCTCTCAGCATTCCAACATGGCTGTGAGACAGGAACAGAGCAAATCTGTGCCACACCAGAAGGCTTGATCAGTTCCAGATGTGCTACATTTGCTGTATCTGCAAGATGAAATGTCAAGACAAGAGTTGCAGAACAAAACTCCTTAAAAGTTATTAAATGTTTGGAAGTAACAGCATGCTTGTAAAGCTTGTCTTATAAAGCCTGTGATAGCATGGTCTTAGCCTTGCTCATACAGCTGACAGGAGCAGTCACACAGCTGAATGTGATGGTAGCATAAGGTAAGCCATCTGCTTCCTCAGTACAATAGTGTAAAGACGGTATGAGTCTAATTTGAGGGGTTACAAACCTCACAGGTGGGAAATAATAGCTTATGGCAGAGCAAGGTAGTACCACATCTCTCTTGTGCCCTAAACCATTCTGAAACCAGATGCTCACAGTTCAGGTGGGGACACAAAGCACAGAGAAGATGCTGCATGGACAGAGTCACTTGTCCCACGTACTATTGTATCTATGACTCTGCAATTCCTCCAGTTTTAGTTTGGCATAACTTGATTTTCATCCATTAATGTGAAATGATAGTCACATGCTGATAAAATTAATGGAACTTTGGTTTGAAACACTGAATGTATGTTCTCTGCTATCTTTGGTGAAAAGTTCTTTCCTAATGCCCCAGGATTTATAGAAAGAAATCATTAAACTAAATAAGAAGAAACTTACCAAAACAAGCCTACTCTCCAGCATTATTCAGAGTTTCTGGTGTAGGTGGTTTCTGGCTTCATTTACCCTATTTATCTTCATGCTTCCTCCCCTAAGCCACATCCCTTTCTGAGTAAAGTAAAACCTGTATGTTGAATGTTGTGAGACTGATTTTTTATCGTGACTGGAAACAGTTTGTCAAATATAGTTGAAGAGTCTCTTCATGGTGTTTGCTGAATGAATAACAAAGATTTCAGTAAGTTCAATAAGTGCCTCTTGAGTATTTATATGAGTGGATTGGAATTTGCTCTGCCCACACTTCTCTTTCATGCCTGTCTGGCAGATGTTCCTGCAGCAAGAATGGGAAAAAGAGAAATTTTCTCCTTAGGGTTGTAGGCCAAATGTAAACCGCGACTGACAGTGTGGCATCCACTATTTTTATACAGTCCTCATTAACTTATTATTAGTGATAAGTGTTTGCACACCCCCAAAGTTGAAACTGTGTGGATATTCAGGGGGAAAAAGCACTGGATGTGAATGACTAAACCAATTTCTGTCTCAGAGCTAGTGTCTTTGCTAGGCACGCACACTGGCACATGAGGAAGAAGGGCCTTGCTGTGTGGGAGAGGATTACTGCTGACACCATTGAGATAACTGATGCAAACTGTGACACTCCTACCTTAAGTTCACCAACATGAACCCCCCTAGAAGGAAGCTGTAAAGTGGATGAATTTACTGTATACACTGCATGAGTGCTGCGGGTTCTGTAGTGTTGGTGTGTCCTGTTGGGAAAATATCATTTTGGTGTTCAATAACCATTGCCAACATGGCCCAAGGATGTGCTGGATTCTGAAGATCTCGAATCTCTTATGAGAAACGGCTGAGAGAGTTGGGCCTGTTCAGCCTTGAGATGTCTGAGGGGGGGGTCATCAATGCCTGTAAGTATCTGCAGGGAGGTTGTCAAGAGGATGGAGCCAGGCACCCAGTCACACCTTTCTGCTTGGTGGTACCAAGCACTAGGACAAGAGGCAACGGACAGAAACTGATGCACAGGAAGTTCCACCTGAGCACAAGAAAGAACTTTACTATGAAGGTGCGCTGGAACAGAGATGTTGTAGAGTCTCTCTCACTCGAGATATTCCAGAACCATCTGGACACAATCCTGTGCCATGTGTTCTGGGAGGACCCTGCTTGAGCAGAGAGGTTGGAGGAGCTGACCCACTCTGGTCCGTGCCAACCTGACCGATTCTGTGTTTCTGTAAATTCAGATGTGTTGCTGATTTGTATGTGGGTTGTTCTGACTCCCCTGGAAATGGAATGTGTTTTTTTTGGGTGACTTTTATCTAATGGCCTAATTCCTACAGAGGTATTGTTAAAATAAACTTCAGAGTTCCAAAATATCTGTGTAGCATAATGAAATTGAAGTGATGAGCTTTGCTGCCATTTTAATCCACTTTGCTTACCAGCATCACACACTGGCAGGAGTAGAAAATCCTTTTTTTCATCTTCACGTAGAAACTTTTTTTCTTCTTCAAGCCAACCAAGTTCTGACTCAAAGGGTTTCATTCTACTTTTTGCTTGCCTTTGAGGAGGTGGATTAGCTTGAGTGTGAATGTTGCCTTTATGGCTTATGAGGATATTTCAGGAGATGATGAATGGTTTGTCAAGGGAGATGTCTGGATGACCTGTGAAGATTTAATGGATGGTGCAAGGTTTTGGGGAGGGTGTTTTACCTTTCTTCGGTTTAAAAAAAAAAGTAGTTGCAGATGAGAATTTAATAAATAGAGAATATTGAATACTCCCTATTGGTTTCATTGACTGTTTTGCTACAGCTTCACAGAAAACAGCAAAATGGGCATCATCAAGGCCATTTTGGTGTATAGATTTTAATCCGATTTGAGCCTTTGCTGTCTGCCAGGCAGTTTTCTGTTCCTTTACTACTTTCTCTGAAAAATGAGTTTTGCTCTTTGGTTAAGCAAAGAAAATCTAAAAGTATGTTTTACTTTTTACTTCTCTTCTGCTTTTGAGCAGGATGCTTTGCCTCTGTTTCCTCATTATAAATGAGGCATAGGAGACTTCATGACACAAATATTGGGAGGATAAACTAATATTCAATAAGAATTTTGAGCCTACTCATTCAAGATGCCCTCACTTGGCACTGGGTTGTAGTATTTCTTCCTGAAGTGCTCTTTTGGCGATGCTTGTGGTGTAAGTAAACAGTGAAAAGTGCTGAAGGGCAGACAGTTCAGTATAGCGTAATAAATAATGCATTTAGTGAAAGCATCCGAGTTGTGTGCTTCGAAGAAAGACACAGGCTGTTGATTTCTACCTTGATATTCTTTGTTGTGCTGCAAAATACTTGAAAATGTCTCTTAATTTTTTTCTCCTCCTTGCAGTGTGAACGTAAGGGCCTCTCCAAGGATCTAAAATCAAAAAGAAGGTAATTCCACTACAGGGAGAGGAAAAAATAGTAACTAAATTTCCTGAATAGTAAACAGTTTGGGTTGGCATTTGGGGTTTTTTAAGGGAGCTGGTCCCTCCATTCTTGGCCCTCTCGCTGCTGGTGAGTATCTCGAGGATGGCACACCCCTGCCTGCTGTTGTTGCGGGCTTCTTCCCGCTCCCCACCTCCAAACTTAGCGACCAGTGGAGAGAACTGGGAAGGCGCCGCAGGAGTGAAGCGGCGGTGGGGGAGTGTCGCTTGGCTCCATGTGCGGGAAGGCGCTTCCCCAGCGCGGGGGGAGCCGCGGAGTCCCTGCCGGCCGGGGGCGCAGTGCTCGGCGGCGGGCGCCAGGGGGCAGCGGCGGGCCGGGGGGCGCTGCGGGCGGGCCCACACGCGCATCCAGCCTCGCTCCTGGGGCCCGGCCCGGCTCGGCCCGGTGTCCTGCGCTCCCTATCCCATCCCAACCCGGTGCCCTGCGCTCCCCATCCCTGTCCGGCCCGGTGTCCTGCGCTTCCCGACCCGGCACAGCGCCCTGCTTCCTCATGGCATGGGGCCGGGAACTGCTTTTGCCTGTGTCCCGTTGCCCTGACCGGGACGAGGGAGCGGATTCCGATTTCCGCGGGTTCAAGGAGACTTTCAAACTAGTCCTCCCGGCACGGGAGCTCGGCTCAGCCCGTATTGCGGGGTGAGTCCGGGAGTATCTCATGAGCCCTGTGCCGCGACACTGCGCGGCTCTGCACAGGGGCTGGTCTGTGTCCCCTCGTAAGACTCTGGGCACTCACCGCATCGTCCCAAAGGTTAGAAGCGAGCAGGAGGCGCGTCAAGGGCCTTTCTGAGCCCGTTAGGCTCTCTTTCTCTCTCCCCCCCTCCCTCTGGAACGGTGCTTGCTTACTGCATGGAATGCAGCCCCAGCACTGAAGGCTATCCTGACATTTTCGCATCCCGGAGGGCTCTTTCCCTCAAACAGATTTAAAAGCAGAAACAGGGGCAGTCCCTGCTCCAATTTTGGGGTAGTGAAACCCTGCAGGGAAAAGGAGGCTGACTCGGTCTGTCCCTTTCCCGATGATAATTCCCCAGCACTTTCCCCTAGGCGACCCGTAAACTGGGGATGATTTCAGTGGCCGAATGGTTTAAAAGAATAGGTTAGGGGACTGTGCAAGGGCGATCAGATCTGCTTATCGGGGGTTATTTACTAAGCGCTCTCCTCTTGCCTTAACGCGGAAAATACGAGACGAGCCGAAGGCTGGCCCGAGCCGTCACCTCCGTAACGTGGGGAAAGAGGGAGAAGCGTGCTAACGATGCCCGGGGAAACTCATTATTTTGTTTTCTAGAGTCGGCAATGGGAGGGACAGGGCGAAATACACCTGATGCTGCTAACTGGAGAGAGAACAGAATGAACGCACTGGCAGATAAAAATGTCTGCCCGCCGTTTTGTTGCAGTACGAGCTCCGATACGTGACCTTTTCCTCTTTCTTTCCTTTATTCGTTCCCCACTACATCTGCTGGGGCTATAAAAGCGGAGACGTGGGGTTTGGAAAGCCACGTCTGATCCTGGCCATGTACCGCAACCTTGAGCCTCTCTCAGACTTGCAGGGCGGTGTTAAAAGCTCGCGTTGGCCCTGCATCGCCTCGCCTCTGCAAGTCTCCAAACCCCGGCGAGGCAAGAGAGGTGATGGACGAGAGGGGCGAGTCCGGAGCCCCTCGCATCTGCTGTCCTCCTTGGGCTCCAAGCCCGTGGATGGGCAGAATTACACGCCTCATCCACGGACTTTCGGGGGGGCTTGAAACAAGGCAATGATTGCCTTCATCCTGTTACGGGCAAAGCGAGCGTGTTTTGCTGAGGCAGGGAATAAAACTGTGGGTTCCCGAGCACTCCGTCATGTATTATTGCCCACAGTTTGAGCACTTTGGGATTAGCTAGAGGCAAAACTCCAGGTTCACGTGGAAGTGCCCCGGAGACAATGCGCGTGAGGCAAGCGGGGAAAACAACAGCTGCGAGCTGCAGTGCTCTCTCTTTCCAAGCATCTCCACGGGGAAAATTGCAGCAATTTCCATATAACGAAAACCAAGTTAGGAGGGGAAAGAAAATAGAAACAATTAGTGAGTGAGTTGGTACGTTTCGAGAAATGAAGCCTTGCGCGTCCGACACCGTTCCGTGAAGAGTGCAGCGTCGGCTGCCGCAGATAAATCCCACTGATCATTTTCATTCTTGTCTCGGCAAAGCCTGGCGAGTTCCTCCGATCCCTCGCGTTTTCGTCGGAGGCTCCGTGCACTGGAGCCCGGGGCAGTGCCGAGGGCGGGTAGCGCATCACTCCTGCGTCTCGGGGCAGCGGGTCTCTCTCCCTGCCCCCATGGTGCTCAACCCGAGCGGGGAGTCTACGCTCCCATCTTCTCCCGAGGTCCCAGGGATCAGTCCCGCCGAGTATCTTTTCAGACTCTCTTATTCCAGTCGGCTGAGGCTCATACATCACCGATTCTCCTAATGCCTCGCAAACTCTCACCTGGGGTTGTTGTATCCCAAATAAATTTTCTAAACAAGCATTTGCCTCCCCAATACAGATATAATATGTTTTCACTGGCTTTCTTTTTAATGACTTCCATTGAATCGATGCGGCAAAGCTCTTTATCTTGTAGTGCAGAATGTGGCGTTGTACACATATGGTTTAGTTTTTTCCCAACTCCCCGATTCCTGCGAGCTGGGCAGCTTTCAGCCGGGAAAGGCGTATTTACACATATTTGACTCCTTGCACATTCTAAACGGTAACGGTACAGGATGGTTTGGGAGATGTGTTTGGGCAGAGAGATTAAGCTAAGTCTAGGCAAATGTACTTTTAAAGCTGATTCCGAAAAAGTGAGTATATCCTTAAGACAGAGCTGAAAATGGCCTAGACATTTTTATTGCTGTTGCTGAAAATAGACTAAACACGGATTGATCAATTGTCATGGCAAACGGATCAAGAATAAGAGTGAAGATCACGTGGGGGGGGGGGAATATCTGTATATAAAGGGGGAAAAAAAGAAAGAAGGAAGGTACGTGTAGAGCCTCTTATACGGGGGGATGCATGCAGAGCCGGGAGTGCTGTGGGCGTGGGTCTGATGTGCAGCGCGTACCCTGCAGGGGTGAAGGCAGAGGGCAAGCGAAGGGGGGAAATTGTCTGGCAGCCTGCCCGCAGCCACCCCCAGGTACGGCCTCCTCGGAGCTCTGGTGGAGCCGGCGACTCCCTGCCTGGGGAGGCGTTTTTGGGAACGCCGCGGCCGACACAAATTGGCGCTGCCGGGTACCTGCAGCCTTCCCCTCTTTCCAGGTCCCGGGAAAGCAGCGGGGCTGCCTGGACTCCCCGCGCCACTCCCGAAACTTGTCCCAGCTTGGAGTCCGCACCCAGGGGCTNGGGGGGGAGCGTCCTCTGTGTGTTTGCGGAAGCGCTGGGCTGCTGTGTCCGTGCCTGCTTTCTGTTTGAAAGCGTCTAGGAAGTGTTGTCTCTGGTGTCCGCAGGACCCGCTGGCAAAGCAGAGGGGGTGAATATGAGCCCCTCGTTGTGACCCCTCTTTCTTTTGTGTCTCAGCTGCCAGGCCGTCTAGTCCGGAGTGTGATCTTTATCTTCAGCTGAGGAAGAACAGTTTACTCCGCGTTCTCCTTCTTCCTCTGAACTTCACAGGGAAGTGTAGGTGCAGTTTTGTTTCGACCAAGGCGATGCCTGCAAACGCGATGTATACTTCCATCCAAACAAATAAATCCGAGTGAACTCCACTCTCAGAACTGTGCCACCCCTTTCCAGGCTGAACTCAAGCTGCTTTTTTAACTTGCAAAATCTGTTCGTGTCCCTGCCTGACAGCCTGTCCGTCTATCTTCCTTTGGGGTTGACCTTTCTGGGAGAGGCAACCCAGGTCGGATTGTCAAGTATGTGTCCAGTCCTGTCCAGTTTGTTTGGGGTGAGTTTGCCTTCAATCCTCTCTCTCCCCCGAATTCATTCTTATTTGAGTAATTAGACAAGGAAAGTCTCATCATTCTCCTGAGTACCTAGGGCTCCCAAACCAAAACCCAACCACAGTACTCAAAATTCAGAGGGTTTCTCTCAAGAGAGTTTATTTGTATTTATATACACGAACGTATCCATAAAAAGATTTCGAGCTGCGCCAGTGTGTAAACGAGGTGTCAACCCCGATTACATGAAAAGAGATAACATTGATCATTGATCTCCTAGGCGTATTTGTAATAGGTTAGCGGTTTATTGTGGGTTGGTTTGTTGTTTTGGGGTCTTTTTCTCAGAAAATAAACATGAAATTATTTCTGAAATAGTTTTCCCCCTGAGGTTTCCCGCTATTCTGTGATGTATCTGCCATTGCAAACAGGAGATGAGTAATTTCTAAATCTGGGATCAGGGTTAGAGGACCAGAAGAGTTAATGCCTCCAACCCAGTTCTGTTTCTAGACACACGTTTCGAAATATGGCGATAGGCTGACGAAAAGGTGCTCTCCGAAAGGATGAGCCTCTCGGCGTTTAGCCGGGAAACAGTGTCGGAGGGAAACTGCAGCTGCGGAGATCCCGACCCCAAAAAGTTTGTTCTGTAGCTCTTTACAATGATTATTTCTAGGGAGTGCCCGAAAACTGGAGGGGTCGAGCTCCTGCAGTTCCGCACGGGTTTACGGCCGCAAAGCGTAAGGGACGGTGCTATAAAGATTTTCACGCTTCGTGTGATGTCGCTGAGGTGTCTTTTCTCCAGCGAGGTTTTGGGGCTTGTGCGCCGTGACGGTGTCTAGGGGAGAGGGAAGTGTTTGCTAAATTTGTTTTCCAATGCCGACGTTAAAACAAAAAGGCGGCCTTTGAAGCGTCGCTTTTAAGCCGCGCCGTGCAGACCTGGAAACCAATTCGCCGGGGATCAGTCGTGAAACCTAAAGAGGGAATGGGGACCCTGCAAATCTTTGCAGCCGCGAAGAGAATCGCATAACACCGGCTAGACGGCGTCCGCCCGAGCCGTGAGTTTAAAAATCAAAAGAGGGAGTAAAAACCCGATGAGAAAACCAGAGAAGATGCAGCTACAATAAAAGCGGATCAGTAAAGCCTACACTGCACGGGCCGACCCGTATGCCGGGTGTCAGGGCGGAGGGGGAAGGTGTGGCCCCGAGGTGTCACATCTGTCGGCCGGGCCTTCGCCGGGGTCCCCCGGGCAGGGGAGGCGGCGGGCGAGGCAGCGGCCACGAAGCGGAGCTGAGATTCGTTCAGTTCGACCGCGGGTGCAGCAGGCATGAGAGGGGAAGGATCGCCTGCAGACCTGCAGCTAAAGGCCCAGAGCCCCTGCCCGGCCGTGCTCGGTTTTTTGGCTTCTGCTGACCCAGCTCGGCCTTTTTAGCTGGTGGACGGGAGATGCCTGGCTTCTCTCGTTTTTCCGAGCAGCGATTTCTCTTTCGCGGCTCTTTGGGTGATTCCTTCTCCCTCTTTGCTTTCTTACGCTTGTCCACTAACTTTAAAAACTTGGTGAAGGTTCTATTCTCGGGGCTCCAGATACATCTCCTGACACGCAAGAGTAGCAGTCGGATTTTCCCTTTCTCAGGAAACCGCCCTGCCAAAGGAGGTTTCTTCTCTGCTCCAAGTTCAAAGGCACAGAAGTAGTTAAGGGGGCAAAAGGGACAAGTGTGGGGGAGGCACCGGGTCAGGAGCACAGGGTCGAGGCCATTAGAGCCTCCGCCTCTGCGGGCTTGCCCTTTATGGCCTCAGCATTTCGCTGCGGGCACCGTCCGCACGCATAGGACCGAGGGGCTTGAGGGACACCGGGTGGAGAAGGGAAATACCTTGGTGCTTCTTTTTGGAAACGCTAAAGAGATGACACTGAGGGCCACCGAGCCCAAAGGAGTGACCCCGGAGCCCCCGGAGAGCGGGGCTTGAGGAGAGCGCAGTTTTACCACCCGTTCTACTGCCTTCTTGGGATCCACGATCACTGGGGTACCGGAGCATGCATATCCTACTAATAAACGGAATAATAATTTTCCTGCCGCTTTCGGTACCTGCTTCTCTCCGTCCACTACATCCCCTGTCAGCCCGAAGGTGTCTGCTGGTGAAATCTTCCCTCGCCTCTGCCCTCTACTCCTTCTCTGAAAGTTATTGCGTTACACTCGGCTGCTGTTATACGGGGCATGTGCTGGGTTGTTAGAAACCTCTATAAAAGAATAAAGACTTAGTGGCAGCCCGCGCCTGAAACTCGTTTACCTACACGTTATAACACAGTCCGCAGACGCCGTTTAGAAGCGACGGGATCTGGGCTTGTAGAAGGACGAGTCTCCCACTATTTCTATTTAATCGAAAGAAAACTGTGTAAGGTGTTTCCTATCTACTTGAGATTTTGTGCCGCACTTTAGGAAGGTTATTTCTTTGGAAAACAGCCATGGGGCTCATTGTCTTTATCTGATGCTTGAAAGACTGGGGAGGAGAGGAAGAAGAAAAATCATTGTTAAAAAACACTTTGAAGTTGTGCAATTGTTGCTGCTCCAGTTTTTTTCTCCAGTTTCCAGATGCACCAGAAATCGTTACTTTGATCTCACAAAGCAGCAATTTATATTTTTTAATTTTTGAAAAAAATATGGTTGGGTAACTCAAAGCGTAATGGCAAACATGCCGGGGATGAGGTCATCGGGCCGCGCGGGGAGGCCCGGGAGGCGGGAGCGAGCGAGAGCCGGGAGCGCAGGAATGAGGCGGCAGGGAAGGACGGGGCTTTCTCTCCGGACGAGTCTGGTCGCCGGAACATCTGCCCAGGGCTTATCTTACATTCCCGCTCGTTCACAATGGAGAAGTCTGTCAGTGCACAAGGGGCTGACTGAGTGTGCGGTGGGACCCTCCCTCCCTTTTGCCTGGGGTTGGCGGAGGGGCGCGATGCCACGGAGAGAGACACACACACATTGGGTTGCAAGGAGCCCAGGAGCTATTAAAAACCGCGTCTGGAGCCCTGGCGAGGGCCAGGACACGGCTTGGCAAATGGTTGCGACCCAATTTCGTCAGAGCAGGAAGGAGATCATAGAACCATATAATATACTGAATTGGAAGGGACCCACAAGGATCATCTAAGTCCAATTCCTGGCCCTGCACATGGCCGCCCCATGAATAACACGATATGCCTGACAATGTTGTCCAAATGCATCTTGAACACTGTCAGGCTTGGTTCTGTGACCATTTCCCTGGGTAGACCGTTCATGTCAGTGCCCAACCACCCTCTGGGTGAAGAACTTTTTCCGTATATCCAGCCTAAATACACCCTGGCACAGCTTCAGGCCATTCTCTCGGGTCCTGTCACTGGTCACCACAGATCAGTGTCTGTCTCTCCGACGTCTGAGAGCCCTCTGCTTTCACTGGTGCCTGGCCTACCCTCTTTGAGCGTTCCTCAAAAATTAGTTGCCCCATATAAAGCCAAGAGTCTCGTGTCTGCTGCAATGCTCCCAAGTCAGGGATACGATGCATAGGCTGGAGTTACCAAAGCCAACCCGACCCGTTTCCTGGGCCCACAGAGGCGACTCGCTCATGTCTGCTCCCTCCTTGCCCGGAGAAGCCTGGACTGGCATACCTGTCCCCAGGGTCACGGCTGCCGCCAGGCCCATGGTGATGGCAGGGACAGCGCTAAGATCAGCCGGACGGAAGCAGCAGGCTGACAGCTGCCTCCCTCGGGCCTCCCCCTCCTTGACCGAGCCACAGGCACCTGCCTGATGGCTTGACTCCCGGGAGACACCCACCCGTGTGGAGGTCAGGAGTTTATTTTGCTAAGGAAAATCAAATGGGAGGAAGGGTAAGGGGAGTGTGTTTGTATGGTGTACCCAAGAGACACTGACCCCATTACTCTCCCACTGAAAACACAGGCCCGTGTTGAATCAGAGCGTTGACTGCTGGTGATTGTCTTGCTGGGCAATCACTGCCGCTGCTGCCTGGATTTTCCATTCCAAAGATACCGACCCGGATCAGGCTGCTGACCCGACAGACCACGCAAAGTGTGAAGTGGCTCTCTTGGGAACCCGTCATACCCAGTGGGGATTTTTGCAGAGCTCCCCGGGAGGAGCTCTGCAAACATCCCCACCTGGAGGGAGCCCACCCTGGAGGGAGCTCGACCCGAGCTCTGCTTCTGCCTGGCGGCTCCCCGGTTGCATTGCGCGGAGGCTGCGCCCTTCTTCCTCAGCGCGGGTGGAAACAGCTTCGCAGCAGCCGCAGGCGAGCAGGATTTCGTTGTAAAGGCCGCCTGAACCCACGCGAGCCACTGGCAACAGAAACTGGCTCTGATCCCGCTGCTGCCAAGGGGCGAGACGGCTCCAGCCGCTGGTCACTGGCGAGAGGGCCCAGGCAGCGGGTGAGATACGTCCCGCAGGGTGGCTCCCCGGGCTGGCGTGTCACCGCCCGGGCTGCCCCGGCAGTGGAGGCTCCGTTGCCGCCTCAGTCCCCTCTCCCCTGAGTGGTGAGGGCTGCTCGCTGCCTCCCCCGCTGCGGGAAGAGCAACACACGCCAGCGGAAGGGCGAGGTGCCCGTGGGGGACAGGAGACCTGACGGCTGGCGGCCAGGCACAGGGCCGCCACGACTGCAGCCTGCCGGCAGGGAAATCTGTGGTCTCCAGGGCAGGAGACGGCCCCATACTGCTAGAAGTGGCCGTCCCCTGGGAAATGGGACCGAAGTGACTCGAAGGTGAGGTGATGGGACCTGCCAACCGTTCAAAACCCTTATTTTTTAAAAGGGAAGAAATGCGGAGGGAGGAGGAAGAAGAGATAGAAATGAGGAGTCGCAGGGAGACTTCAACCATCGGTGCCTATAGAACACATCAAAGCACTCCAGAGCAACAATAAAATGCCTTGAAATACTTCTTAATGCAATGTTTGCATTGGGCAAGTCCAAAGATGACGCCGAATTTGCCATTACAAGAGAAAGAAAGCAGCAGATGAGGTTTAACCAACATTTCTCTGAAACCCGACTATAGAAGAAAAAGAGGAAGGGAGAGGGACAGATTTTTATAATCCTGAATGGCAAGAGGAGACCCACATCAACGCGGAGTGAGTAAAATACGGCAGGGCAGCATTACCAAGACACACGGGAATCTTAACAAACAGACCAATATGCCACAAAACATCTGTAAGGAAGACAACTTCCAGTCAGGATTGCTACGGAGGCACTTTTGACTCAGACACTATTGCTCGGCCTTGCTATTTTAGAAGAGGCCATACTTGTCCCCCCTGTGCCCCCATTCCCCGGGCGATATGAGGGGCATACACAACCTGAGTTTTGTCCCGATAGTTGGAGAGCTTTTCTGGGTGGGACACCTCTCGCACAGATGGTGAAGAAGAAAAACGGGGGCGAACGTGTGTGCTGGCAAGGGGAAAGTCTCCGGGTTCCGGTCAGTCTCTGCCAAGCAAGCAGTCACACTCAGATGAGCGCTTAATTGCTATTGTGTTTTTGTTTTCCAAAGGCAGAACTCCTATTCCCCGAGCACGGCTGCAGTGTGGCACAGGCTGGCTTTATCTGGTTCCTGTGCGGCTGCTCTCGTCATGCTGGCCCCGCCTGACTGCAGCCCAAAGCCAGGAGTACCTATTTAGCCTCCTGCCACCCACGCACGAGAGAACGGCTGGATGCGGGAGGCTGAAAATCCCTCTGCCCTGCGGCGAGTCTCCCTCCCTCGCTGACTGCTCATTCCCGAGGAGATGAAGCCCCGATCTGTGCTGAGCTGTCAGATGCCGCTCTCAATTTGCTTCGTTGCCTTCCCTCGTGGGCGAGCTACTGTCCCCTCTAAATTTGGCTCTCTCACCTCACCCGCTGGCCGGCCGTGACAGGCGAGAGCCGGCGCCTGCTGCCGGCACTGTCTTTCCTTAAGCCGGAGCCCGTCGCAGCTGAGCTTTTCGCGCTGGTTTCACACGGAACCTCCCGGCTGCTGCGCCCACGCCGGGCAACCTCGGGAAGTGCTGCCGGGGCTGCTTGCCCTAGGTCCGGCTAGCCGGGGGGCTCCGCTCTTCCCTGCTGCGGAGATGTCCCTGCGGCTCAGCCTCTGCGGACAGGAGCTGGCTGCTGCCCACCGCCTGCCTCAAAATATTGTTAGGGGGGAGCCTGAAAGGCGACATCGCGGCCCTCGGACTCCTCCTCCGAATATGCCACACGCCGCTCCTTGACCCGGGGCCACTCCGTGCCCACTGCGACAGGGGCGCGCTGGGGCCGAGCCCAGGGCAGGGAGCGAGGCCTTGAGGCGGGGGAAGCACCGCGCGTGCTGCCGGGCTCGCTGCTGCGTGGTCGTGTCTGCCCAGGGGATGGAGAGAGAAGATAATTTCACTTGTATGAATCACGATAGAACGTGACCCTGACAGGAATGCGGGAGCGGGGGGGGGATATCTCTAGGCTTCTGTGGCTTTGCGGGGAATTAGCGGATTGGGCGGTGGGGAGCTGAGAAAGCTGCGCTGAGGGAGGATAAAGGTTCAGCTGTATTAGGGGGTATCCCACAGCATAATCGCTCGTCGCCCTCTATTCGATTCCAAGTTTTCTATCTTCCAGGCAGGAGAAATCCCTGCGAGGCGTGCAGGTCACACGGCCAAAAAAAAGGGACCTCAGACACCAGGAGAAATTCCTCCCGCCAGCCCAAAATTTCGTCCTGAGAAAGCCCAGTCTCCGGCAGCTTTCTGGTTACTATAAACTAATAAAAACAGTATTAGAAGCTAATAAAATCTTGCTTAATAATAAATCTGGATGAATTCAGGGCGCAGAGCAAGAGCGGGTGAGGTCTGAGATGCAGAAAGAGAGCCCGGGTCGGGGTCCGGTGGGTCACGACCATTTTCGAGGGGCTTGGAGCCGCTTGTCTGCCGTGCCTGCCTTACACAGCAGTTGTATTTCACGTGGGTCAAAATAAGCTGTGTTCGAAGTTCCCGGGTTGTTCCACGAACATATCTTGTGAGGAGGCCGGGGATCACTCTCCTGCTTCTGTCGTGGTGCTTAGCGTTGATAGCACGGGGGAATAATCTTCTGTTTTCCATAGTGGGAGGATTACATCCGGCGGCCACAGATCTTTTGAATAGTCCCATTAAGGTCTGCTTCGTTTTAGGTTCGGCCCTAAACGGCATTTTTTACAGTATAACACATCATGTATGAGGTAGGGGAGCGCAGAGACGTCTTTTGATTCAAAGAGCCGTGCCTTGAAGAGAAAAAAAATATTTCCCTTATATTTATTTTTTTGACCGAACACACATTGAAATGCTGTGCGCATTCCTGCTTTCCTCCCTGGAAAAGCGGGCTTTGGATCCCGTCTCGGTAACAAGGGGCCGGTTGTCCGCCTGCAGCGCCCCGTATGAGAACTACTGTGCCCCAGACCCACAGCGTTTTCTGGGTAACGCCGTTTTTTCGGCATGTATAAGGCTTGGGGACAAGAGCGGGACAAGGGGCAACGTAGCTGCCGGTGGGTCCTGCCCGGACCCGGCGGAGGATGAAGAATGCTTGGCTTCTCCCTCTCCTCCTCCCCGGCGGCAGCTCAGGCTGAGTCTGCTGCAAGGTACCGTAGGCCCCGTGCCTCTAGATCTCTCCATTCATCGCACTCAGTCCTGTGGGTGTGGGAGCCGAGGGTTGCATTTGGGCTGGAAAAATAATCCAAGAAAAAGGAAACAAATCCCCAAACTTCGACTCCCTCAAACTATCCCGAATTATAAAAGCAGCAATTATCTGCGAAGAAGAAGTTGTTCAATGTGCCGCTGTGAAAATGCTGCTTGCTACCGGTTTTAAACTCATTTCTTATACTTTCCTAACGGAAAAATAATCAGTCTCTCTGCAGAGAAAAGCCACCTTTCAGATTAAAATCTCCCTGCCGGGACTCGCACGTGGATTGCCCCACGCCTGATCCTGGCCCGGCTTTTCCGGTGCTCCTCGTGGGACGATAAGGGAGGCATACGCATCCCGACCTGGGGTCGGAACCATAGGAGTACTGAGCCACGGCAGAGGTGAGACCCTCGGCTCAGCTCCGGGAGATGCTTGACCAGTGACCTTCTCGGGACCAGCTCTTGTGCCCTGACTCTGACAGTGAATCTGGTTAAAGTGCTTGTCCTGGTGTTTGCCTAGATACAGCCTTGCTGCCGGCTTTTCCCCGCTCCTCCCGAGGTCTCCTAATCCTCTAGAATTCCAAAATTCCTTAAGGGTGGTTTATGTATTGGGGAAAAAACCCAAGTCCAGCCAACAAACAAAGAAAAAATCCAACCCAGACCTATGAACCTCTTTGAAATCTCTCTTGGCCCTGTCTCTCCGGCTAACACCACTCCAGTGTCCACCTGCAAACAGGGGCAGGAAGAAGGAAGCCCCGGGGAAACCTCAGTGCGGATGAGGCCAGGGGAGCGCGCAGGCGGGCAGCGGAGCCCAGGAGCCCAGCTGCACCTTCTCCTCGGCGTCACCACCCTGCGTGAGAGACTTCGGCTGGCTTTGCCACCTCCTCTCGGGGGTGTGAGTGTGTGTGTGCAAATAAGGTTGTCAGGAAGGTAATGTGGCGGGTGGCATGGTTGATCGGAAACCTCTGTCTCTCACTCTCGGACCCGAGCGGTGCACAGGTTTGGGTT